>CM060428.1:2624623-3224623 GCA_030545235.1 Helianthus tuberosus | reverse complement strand
TCTTTTTGATCAACTTCAAGGAGCTAGATATTTTTCTAAGATAGATTTACGCTCCGGATATCATCAATTGAAGGTACAAGAAGAGGACATACCCAAGATCGCTTTCCGAACTAGGTATGGTCATTATGAGTTTACAGTCATGCCCTTTGGATTAACAAATGCTCCTGCAGCATTTATGGACATGATGAATAGGATCTGTAAACCGTACTTGGATACATTTGTAATTGTTTTCATCGACGATATACTCATTTATGCCAAAAGTCAAAACAAGCATTGTGAACACCTGCATGCACTCTTAACTTTGTTAAGAAAGGAGAAGTTTTACGCCAAATTCTCGGTGTGAATTTTGGCTACAGGAGGTACAATTTTTAGGTCACATGGTGAATCACAAAGGTATTCACGTAGATCCTGCTAAAATAGAAGCAATCGCCAAATGGAAGGTCCCGCAATCAGCTACATAAATTAGAAGTTTTCTAGGGTTAGATGGATATTATAGACGATTCATTAAAGATTTTTCTAAGATAGTTGTGCCATTAACTAAGATAACTTGTAAAGCAGTGAAGTTTGAATGGGGACCTAGGCAAGAGGAAGCTTTTAAGATCTTAAAGAAGAAATTAACTAACGCTCCGATTCTTGCCTTGCCAGAAGGAATAAAAGATTTTGAAGTTTATTGTGATGCTTCTAAGTTAGGATTAGGATGTGTACTAATGCAACGCAAGAAGGTAATTGCGTATGCCTCAAGGCAATTGAAAAAGCACGAAGAAAACTATATGACTCATGACTTAGAGTTAGGAACCATAATTTTTGCCCTTAAAATTTGGAGACACTATCTGTATGGAAGTAAGTTTACTGTCTATACAGATCATAAGAGTTTAAGATACATATTTGGGCAAAAAGAATTGAACATGAGGCAAAGAAGATGGATGGAAATTCTAAGTGACTACGACTGTGATATTCAATATCACGAAGGAAAAGCAAACGTGGTGGCAGATGCCTTAAGTTGTAAGTATCACGAAAAGCAAAAGCGAGTTCGTGCTCTTAGATTAAGTTTACAATTAGACTTAATGGAACAACTGAAGAATATTCAGGAAACAACAATCAAGGATGATGCTGAAGGAATGAAAGGAAGAATTAGAATAAGGAAGTGATGGAATTTGGAGATTCCATAAGAAAAGGATGTGGGTACCTAAGCAAGGAGAGTTAAGAAATAAGATTTTAGAGGAAGCCCATAAATCTAGGTATACCATGCATCCTGGTAATAATAAGATGTACCAAGATTTAAGAAATAATTTATGGTGGATTGGTATGAAAAAGGATATAGCTAAATATGTATTTAAGTGTCTTACTTGTTGGTGTGTGCTCAGAGCGTATATTTAAACAGTTGATTTTAAGCACAATTTTAAGTTTTAAATTTATAAAAATGGTTTATACCTTAACATTAAAACACACACAACAAAGGACAAGTGCATCCCGTCACATATGCAGTAAAGTATTGGTAAGATCCAGGTATCGTTCAGGGTCAGACAAAAGTTGACATAGACATAAGTACTTTAAATAAAAGGTGAGATGTTATAAGTACTGAATCTTTATTATTATTTTACCAGCGGAAGAAATAATTGATTGGTTGTATAACTAAATTAACTGAAAAATAAAAATATAAAAATAACAAATATCTTATTTCACAAATAACCTAAGCATGTTATCTAACATGTATTTCACCAAAGTACTTTATCAATTTTCCAATTGCAAGATAGCTAGTCACCTTTCGGAATTTTCTAACATAATAATTCTTCGGAAAAGTAAGACGAAGTGCCATCTTAAATTACCTAAAATCATGCATTAGCGAGCTATTGATTTATGTGAACCTTTAAAGATAGATTAGTCATCCGTTAAGAGTTTTCTAACCTCACTTATCAAAGAAAGCAATACCGATGGTCACAATACAGCCACGGGGATAAGCATTTATGTAGACTATATAACAAATAATTTCACATTTACAAGTCTTGAATACACATCTACCAAGATAGCAATTTCAGACAAAACTACTAAACAAGGATCATTAACCGCATACAAGAACATGTAATCCACACCATATAATTCATAAGAACCCTTACGTGTAGGAAAGTACTCTTGATCAAATAAGACATATATTGTGTAATACCAATCTCCGGGTCTGGTCTCATGGTGTAAACAGAATTTACAAATAAGTGATAAAAAGCAGTTAACATACAAATTATCACATATCCATTACTCAATACAATCAAACTCAATAAAGAATACAACATCAATGAAACATTCAATTATATAATCATGAAGATTAACATAAAAAGTACTTAGATTTCATACAAACTAGATTACAGTACCAAATTTATTCAAGAAACAAGTTCACAAATACTAAAAACACATAACTATATGCAAATACTATACATCAGCCCAATAACATGCACAATGATTAGACTACATGTTCAAGAACAAGGAATCGAACCATAAACATGCACTAAGTTGACGGGGTGGATAATTTCAGCGTCAAAACGACCTCGAGACTTGGACAAAGCTTGATCAGAACTGTCCCGGAACTCTAGGATCGCCATATTTTCAGAGAAAAAACCAACATTATTATTGAAAACGGATGGGCTATTTATAGGTAAATTTTTGGCCACTGTTTACCACTAGCGCACCGTTACATGTTTGGTTGTAGCGGTGCGCTATTCTGTTTACGACCTAATTCGTCCACTGAGATCAACGGGCTAGCGCACCGTTACTGGTTTTCTTGTAGCGGTGCGCTACTTCTAATCTGACCTAATTTTTGTTTTGTCGTTTATGGTGATAGCGCACCGTTACTCTTTCTCTTGTAGTGGTGCGCTACTGCTGACTTAGGTCAATTTCTTGCTTTTCTTTGGCCCGCTTCCCGAGGTATCGATTCTTTCTTCGGTCTTGTACCGTTTTTTCACATAATCTACAGATAATTCACCGATTCCTGCAGATTCATAATTTTATCGAATAAGTATCGAAAACAACGGATAAACGCACACAATCTATCTGAAACAGGGGTTATTTGATATAAAAGATGTGTATAATTCTAAACACATCAAATATCCCCACACTTGAGCTTTTGCTTGTCCCTAAGCAAAACAAATGTACAAACTTATTAGTAAAGCAGAAAAATTAAACACACAAAAATGTACATAAATGTTTTAAAATTAACTAATAATAATAACAATGAGAAATCTTAATGCAACCTTTCAAAAATAAATAGCGTTTTTAACACTAATTATTCACTTACTTGCATCTTTGATGTACTTCCCTCGGCTCACTGGTGTAAACTAGTGAATTGTGCACTAGTAATTTTCTGTGATCACTCAAAAGCCAGGTCATAAAGTAACATTTACATAGGCTTGTAATGAAATCTCATTTTTATCATTTAACACATAAAAATTATAAAAATCAAGAGGACTTTTATTGTGGGTTGTAACTTGGCTAAGGTTTAAGGGTAGGATTGGATATTTACTGGGTGATGTGTAGTAATCCGGTCTAGCAAATTATCCTAACAAACCTCACACAAAAGTAAATTCACTCTTTTTTTTTTCAATGTTGTATTCACAAACCAAGTGACTCTTTTAAGGTCAGATTGTCAAGACCTGTTTTATCTTTGATGTGTCGAATGTCTTCCTTTATCCTGTAATGAACATTACTTCCTTTTCTAATGGATCGTTCGGCATTGAGCCTAATAGCCCCCATTCTCATGAGAAGTGTATATTCATGTTGGGATTCAGTTTGACTTTTTCTACATCTTCCTTCGTGAGACCAGTTTCCACATCCAATGCATTTGTCGTATCTTTTTGCTCTTCTTTTCATTGCACTTTTGGAAATCCCACAAAATGGTGGCGTTTGTTCTTGTTGTCGCCACTTTTTGTCTAACTTCTCCAGTTAGGTGAAATATTTTCTCCTTAATCTCCGACGGTAAGCTTGGTTTCGCGAATTGTAAGCAGCAAAGCAAATTTGAATCAAATGAATGCATGTCCAGTTCTTTTAGGTCTGCCGGTAAAAGACCCAAACTAAACTCCTATAATAAGAAAATTATACTAAACCGGAATTTACACATGGGTTGAAAAGGTAAAACAAAAAGGCTTAAATGGGTTAATATGGTGGGTTTACAACAAACGAAAAAGGAAAAGGCTCAACTTGGTTTTCTATCGGATAATATTTTTGGTTTTTCAAGGTTTTTGGAAACTTACGGAAAAGAAGACAAGAAACGAATTGCCTCTATCATTTTTATATAAGTTTTACAGTTAGTGATTTAAACAAGTATATTCAAGACAAGTTCTGAAATGTATACTATTATGCGGCACACTCATCAAAATGAAGTCTTAAGCATTTGATTAATGCTATTAGAATGGCTCAAAACTCACTAATTGGGTGTGTATTTTAGATGCAAATTTATGAATAATTATAAAAATTTTATTTTTGAAAATTACATCAATATTTTCTCATTTGTATAATTATTAGTTAAGAATAAATCAAATATGTACAAAAATATTTACAAACAAGCTAATTTTTTTTTTTTAGATTTTAAATTTATACAAAAATTAAGCATTTAAGGACAAACAATTTATCAATCTTTAAACCCCTCCCCACACTTGAACTTCACATTGTCATCAATGTGAAACACATTTTAGTTAAGCGATTATGAAGAGCTGAACTAAAATGTGAAAAAGGATAGAAGTACTCCCTTATAGTTGAAGTAGACTTGTCTGAAATAGATTTTGAATATAAGTCTTCTCAACTCTGTGTGCATTCCTTACAGACCTGCCCAGTACGTCACTGACTAAAACAACAAACAACACTATTGATCAAACCGTTTAGATAACTATAACCAATCCATTATTCCAAACAGAAACAAACATACACTAAAAACAAGTAAGGAATCATGCCTTGATTGAAGATTCGAGTTTACTCCTTTTTGCAAAAATTGATTGGTTTTAGGAGTGGGAAAGCCAAGAACAGGTGTGCGGCCAGTGTTAGTAATTTCGAATCGTTTTATTTTATTTTATTCCCTGAAAAATTACTGTTGCTAAAAAATCGTGCACGGTAGTGCGCATCAACCTGTACACCGTTGTTCACAACGTGGTGCCGCTGTGCACGGTAGTGCAATCGGTCCACACAGTATTGCGTGTCCGACGACCACCTTATGCACGTTGTTCTTGGTCAGATGTGATTATGAAGTGCATAGTCCTGCGGATCAGGTGCATGACTGTGTTTTATCTGCACATTCTGTAAACAGAAGTAACAAAATGCTTTTCAACTCCTTTTTCTTAATAGATTTTACCATTTTTGCAAGGTTTTTCATGTTATAATTTTAAACCAACTTCAAAGCTCCCTAAGACATGAATCAATCTTGTTCAAACCTACTAAAAACAGAATAAATTAACGATCAAGGAAATAAATGCGAGAAATTAAATATTTACAACAATACCCTTAGCGTGTGAAAACACGCTCGCTAAATTTGTCAGCGAGTCGATAGCTAGACTCATTTTTTCCACACTTGTTAAACGTGCGGGGCATTGACATGCCCTTTAGGATTTGGCTCCGTGTTACTTGGAAGACCACCCAGGGGTCTCTCGGATAACATTTTAGCCAACTGTCCCACCTGATTCTCAATGGTTTGTCATGAAGCCTTCTGGCTCCGCAATTCCCCTTCTTGTGCCATGAAACGCTCCTCATGCTGCTGGTATCGGTTCTCAGCTATCTGATTAGCGCAATTGAAGTTTTCTATCAGTTGTGTCATTATCTTCTCTAGTTTAGAGTTATCTTGAGAGGCGTTCGGTTGGGAACTGTTCCCTGAGCTTTGCTGATGGTATTGTGGCTGGAATGACTGACCTTGAGATTAGTAAGGCTGTCCTTGGGGCTGCTGTGGCGCGGGAGCTCGCTGAGCGTATCCGAGTGGATTTTGGTTGTTGGAATTGGCTTTCCACCCAAAGTTTGGATGATTTCTCCAACCTGGATTGTACGTGTTACTATAGGGGTTATTCTGGGGCCTGATTGAATTGCCCAAATAGTCCACCTCTTCGTGGCCTGTAAACATAACACCCTGCTCACATGTACCTGGCTCGTGTGACACTCTACATAGCTCACCTGAAGATTGTACTGATTGTACTTTTGAAGCTTTTTGAGCTTGGTCAAACCTTGCTGCCAAAGCTCCGATCTGTGCTGAAAGAGCCGTATATGTATCTACTTGATGAACTCCAGGATTGGATTCAACTTTAATTCGTACTCCACTATGACGTGAACTTGACTTCAACGCAGCTTTCTCAATGATTGCATAGGCTTCATTGGGTGTTTTGGTTCCCAGATCACCTCCTGCATAAACATCTAAACGTTCTTGTGAGTTATAGTTAAGTCCTTGGTAAAAGTTCAACACAAGTTGTCTTTTTGAAAACCCGTGATGTGGAACATCGATCAGAAGATCTTTGAACCTTTCCCAAGCTGCGTGTAGAGATTCTCCTTCATCCTGTTTGAATGTCACAATACGATTCTTCAGTTTAACTGTCTTTTCTGGCGGGAAATATTTTTGCATAAAAAGTTCGGCCAACTCGTTCCAAGTTCTGATGGATCCAGCTGGAAGTGACAAAAGCTAAGATCTGGCTTTGCCTCGCAACGAAAATGGAAAAAGGCGCAAACGAATTGCGTCTTCAGAAACGTCTGTAATCTTAAATGTCGAGCATACTTCTAGAAATGATGCGATGTGTCGACCTGGATCTTCATGATCTAGCCCGTCAAACTGCACAGAATTTTGTATCATATTAATTATACTTGATTTAATTTCAAAACTCCTTGCTTCTATCTGAGGTCGGGTAATGCTCGGTAGCAAGCCCTCTCCTCCTGGACGGCCGGTCTCATTCAAAGGCTGGTCGTCTTCTGCCATAATGCTTCCTTTTTCGTCCTCCGAACTCTCGCTGTCAGAAAGTGTCACTGGTTCGTCGATTGCGGCCGCAATCCTTTGTGCAACAACAAGTGCTCTTTCGCGTAGCCTCCTACTTCTTCTAAGATTAAGTTCTAATTCGTTAGGTGGCTCAACGTTGAACGGGTTCAGGGGCGTGGACATTAACCTGCATGAAAAGAAATGTATTATACAGATAAAAGAATAAAATAATAATATACAAAATATGAATACTAAAACTAATATTTAATATACATATATTTATATACATACAATATATATTAAATATTTCTAACTAATATTTACTCTATATATATACAATTGAAAACTATGAAATAAACAATATCAGGCCCTGGTCCAGTGGTTGACCAGGGCGCGAATGAGTGTGTGGGCGCACAGACCCGAGTTCGATTCTCGGGGGCTGCCTCCATGCATATTTTTTTCTTTTGCCCGCCCTTCTCTCATGTACCGTTACAATATGAGACTAGCGGTGCGTGATTGTAAAAATATATTTTTTTTTATGTTTTGCTAAAAAGTCGTACATGGTCGTGTATCAACCCACGTACAGCGGTTCACAACGCCATTTCGTTATGTGCATGGTAGTATAATCGGTCCCCACATTATTGCGTACCCGATTACTACCTTATGCATATTGTTATTAACAAGTATTAATAAATAAATAAAAGACAGTTAAATAAATAAATAAATGAATATAAGAATAAATAAATAAATAAATGAAATAAATAAATAAATAAATAAATAAAATACGTGTGTAAGCGGTCCGATTTCGAACACTGCTATCAACGTACTGTACAGAAATAAAATAAATAAATAAAATGACAGAAATAAAATGACTGAATTGAAGTAATGTAATAACTGTACAAAAATAAATAAATAACTGAAATGAAAAATAACTGAATTAAAAGTGCTGAAATTAAATTGCAGAAAATAAATGTTAGTTGACAGTAAATAAAGTTAGTGTGTGACTAACGAGAATTAACCCATGTCTCCACAGTTAGTAAAGTTAGAAAGTTAGTAGTCCATAAAGTTAGTAGTCCATAAAGTTAGTACCAAAACACAAATCTTATCACAAGAATTATGGTAGACTCGGCTGGTTTAACCAAACACTTGCCACCACAAAGAAAAATATGAGAGATTTGGATGGTAAAAATGTTAGAAAGTTAGAATTAATCAAAATGAATAAATAAATAAATAAATGGTTAGATAAACAACAAATAAAAGGTTAGTAATAATAAAAAGAAATAAATAATTACAAAAAAATGTACAAATATTAACAGTTATTTACAGTTTATACATTGGTAAAATAATAACTCGGATTGTTCCATTATTGACACCTTATCTTTTATTTAAAAATTATTTCTATGTCTGTATTCCTCGGCAGCGGCGCCAAAAAACTTGGTGTGTGCTCAGAGCGTATATTTAAACAGTTGATTTTAAGCACAATTTTAAGTTTTAAATTTATAAAAATGGTTTATACCTTAACATTAAAACACACACAACAAAGGACAAGTGCATCCCGTCACATATGCAGTAAAGTATTGGTAAGATCCAGGTATCGTTCAGGGTCAGACAAAAGTTGACATAGACATAAGTACTTTAAATAAAAGATGAGATGTTATAAGTACTGAATCTTTATTATTATTTTACCAGCGGAAGAAATAATTGATTGGTTGTATAACTAAATTAACTGAAAAATAAAAATATAAAAATAACAAATATCTTATTTCACAAATAACCTAAGCATGTTATCTAACATGTATTTCACCAAAGTACTTTATCAATTTTCCAATTGCAAGACAGCTAGTCACCTTTCGGAATTTTCTAACATAATAATTCTTCGGAAAAGTAAGACGAAGTCCCATCTTAAATTACCTAAAATCATGCATTAGCGAGCTATTGATTTATGTGAACCTTTAAAGATAGATTAGTCATCCGTTAAGAGTTTTCTAACCTCACTTATCAAAGAAAGCAATACCGATGGTCACAATATAGCCACGAGGATAAGCATTTATGTAGACTATATAACAAATAATTTCACATTTACAAGTCTTGAATACACATCTACCAAGATAGCAATTTCAGACCAAAACTACTAAACAAGGATCATTAACCGCATACAAGAACATGTAATCCACACCATATAATTCATAAGAACCCTTACGTGTAGGAAAGTACTCTTGATCAAATAAGACATATATTGTGTAATACCAATCTCCGGGTCTGGTCTCATGGTGTAAACAGAATTTACAAATAAGTGATAAAAAGCAGTTAACATACAAATGATCACATATCCATTACTCAATACAATCAAACTCAATAAAGAATACAACATCAATGAAACATTCAATTATATAATCATGAAGATTAACATAAAAAGTACTTAGATTTCATACAAACTAGATTACAGTACCAAATTTATTCAAGAAACAAGTTCACAAATACTAAAAACACGCACTAAGTTCAAGAACAAGGAATCGAACCATAAACATGCACTAAGTTGACGGGGTGGATAATTTCAGCATTAAAACGACTTCGAGACTTGGACAAAGCTTGATCAGAACTGTCCCGGAACTCTAGGATCGCCATATTTTCAGAGAAAAAACCAACATTATTATTGAAAACGGATGGGCTATTTATAGGTAAATTTTTGGCCACTGTTTACCACTAGCGCACCGTTACATGTTTGGTTGTAGCGGTGCGCTATTCTGTTTACGACCTAATTCGTCCACTGAGATCAACGGGCTAGCGCACCGTTACTGGTTTTCTTGTAGCGGTGCGCTACTTCTAATCTGACCTAATTTTTGTTTTGTCGTTTATGGTGATAGTGCACCGTTACTCTTTCTCTTGTAGTGGTGCGCTACTGCTGACTTAGGTCAATATCTTGCTTTTCTTTGGCCCGCTTCCCGAGGTATCGATTCTTTCTTCGGTCTTGTACCGTTTTTCGCATAATCTACAGATAATTCACCGATTCCTGCAGATTCATAATTTTATCGAATAAGTATCGAAAACAATGGATAAACGCACACAATCTATCTGAAACAGGGGTTATTTGATATAAAAGATGTGTATAATTCTAAACACATCACTTGTTCACAAGTTAAGGCAGAACACTAGAAACCTTCAGGGTTACTTCAACAATTAGAAATGTTTGTTTGGAAATGGGAGCTCATAACAATGGATTTTGTTACTAAGTTGCCCAAAACCAGAAAAGGTAATGATGCGATTTGGGTAATTATGGATCGATTAACCAAATCAGCTCATTTTCTACCCATGAAGGAAACCTTTAGCATGGAAAGGTTAGCAAAATTATACGTAAACGAAGTAGTATCCTTACATGGAGTTCCACTCTCCATTGTATCAGATAGAGATAGTCGTTTCACTTCCCACTTCTGGACAAGTTTCTAGGAAGCAATGGGAACCCGACTAAATCTAAGCACGGCTTATCATCCTCAAACAGACGGACAAACTGAAAGGACGATTCAAACTCTGGAAGACATGCTCCTGGCATGTGTGATAGATTTTGGTGGCAACTGGGATGACCACCTACCCTTAATTGAATTCTCCTATAATAATAGTTACCATTCAAGCCTTGAAGCTGCCCCATTCGAAGCACTATATGGACGAAAGTGTAGAACTCCAATTTGTTGGGCAGAAATAGGAGAAAGTCAATTATCCGGACCTGAAATAGTACAAGAAACCACCGACAAGATCACTCAAATCAAGGAAATATTGAAAACGGCTCTAGATCGTCAGAAGAGTTATGCCGATAATCGACGCAAGCCACTAGAATTTCAAATTGGAGAAAAGGTACTCTTGAAAGTTTCTCCTTGGAAAGGAGTAGTTCGGTTCGGTAAGAAAGGAAAGCTAAGTCCAAGGTACGTAGGACCATTCCCAATAATCCAACGCATAGGACCAGTTGCCTATCGCTTACAACTACCGGAAGAGTTAGCCGGGGTACATGACGTATTTCATGTATCCAACCTCAAGAAATGTTTATCTGACGAATCCCTGGTAGTCCCTCTTCAAGACATAGAGGTGAATGAAAAGTTGAAGTTCGTGGAGACACCGCTTCAAATAGAAAACAGAAAGATCAAGTTTCTCAAACACAAAAGACTAGTACTGGTTAAGGTCAAGTGGGATTCAAAAAGAGGACCCGAATACACCTGGGAGCTGGAGTCGTAGATGAAGCGAAATTATCCTCACTTATTTCAATAAATCTCGAGGACGAGATTTTAAATAAGGTGGGGAGGATGTAAGGACCTTCAAAAATGTCCCAAAACGACCCGTAAGTAAAAACCCGGACCCCTGAAACCCTACTGTGCATGAAAAACCAAGAAAAACAGATTTTTGGGTTTCACGCGGGCCGCGTAAGAATAAGCCACGTGGCAGCTCATAAAATCTCCGGAACAGTGAACAGGCCACGTGGCAGGCATACCGATGACACGCTTGCCCTAGCCTACGATTAGCTGGCCCTCGCGGGCCGCGTAAGATCAAGAGGGGGCTTACGCGGGCCGCGTAAACCCCATTTTTCTGCTATAAATTGATCCGATCATGGGCAGTTCAACTGTGTCGAAAACTTTTCTCAAAACAACGAAGTTCTACTGCTCTAAATCATAATTTCCATTAGGGAGGCGCTGCCACGATACATGGTATTAACTCGATCGCTGCTACGATTCAATGTCCGATCGATTGAAATCAATCCAATGGATGTTTAAGTGCTGCCCACATTAGGGCTATACTCTGTCATTCGTCATGAATTCGATGGATGTTTAAGTATTGCACTTTGTCATTCGTTGTGAGGATTTTAATCTCGTGAGTTATCGTAAATGTTGTATTAGTTACTAACCTAGTTCGTGTGCATTGTTATTTAAATTAGGTTACAAGGCTAATCAGTAGGCTAAACTCTGCCCGTTTAAATCTGCAATGTGAGTCATTCTCTTTTTATTAAATTACTTTCCAAAACCCTATTTATTTCAAAGTTATAATTACAGGTATTAAGTTTTTGTAATATTCAATTACAGCCGGTATGTGGGGTTTTGTATACATTACTTGATAACCGTCACCATTGGACAACGAGTTAGCCAATGGGTGATATGACCATAGTCACAGAAACAGGTCGAGTGACAAATACCGTTGGGTAATTGGTTGATATAAACAATGTAATCACCCTTAATACTGTATATTATAACAATGTGTCGTTTTGTGCAACTTGAGTGACTCACCAGTATTTCCCTGCGGATAAAACCTTTTTAAAACATGTTTCAGGTGATCTGTTGTGATCCAGGAAAAGTGTCGTGTAGCACTACAAGCTTGAAGAAGTGACTTAATAAAAAAAATAAAGAAACTTGTTTTTGTAAAATGGGGGTTTCCTAGTGAACTTCCCTTATTGTAAATTACGGGGTTTGTCCCTAATTATGAAATAAAATAATCGGGCATTTTCAAGTTTTAAACGATCCTGATAATAATTCCGCTGCCAAATTAAATAAATACCACGGGGTTTCTGTCCCGCGGCTTCTGGACCGGGTCAAACTGGGCCGGGGACCGTGACAACCGTAGCTTACGGTGGAGCTGTCGCGCCCCGCGAAATAGTAAGCCATGGCTTACGCGGCCCGCGAGGGACCGTGCTGCTGGCTTTTTGCTGAATTTTTTATGTTTTGAGCATGGGACTTGACTAAAAATGGTTTTCCAAGGCCTCATACATTATGTTAAGAATGGTTTCGAATATAAATGATGTTAAAGGTCGTCGGTTAGTGAATGAACGGATTGTTTCGTGTTAGTGTAGGAAATTTTATAAGCATATATGTATAGGAATCAAGAAGACAAGTAGGTTGATTTGTATATCGTCTATACTATGTAAAGTTGTGAATATGTCGTTTTGGCATAAACCTAAGTGTAAGAAATGGTAAACAGGAGCTTGTGTATATATTCGTGAATAATTGTTTGTGCGTAGGGAGGGACGTTGGCATGTATGAAGGTACGTATGTATATATGTATATATATGTATTTATTATAATAAGTGCGTAGGTGTGAATGTATGTGTGAATGAATGTACAATGCTAGAGACATATGTAAGAACGTTATCAAGGCGTTTGAGTATTTACGATTACTAATGATGTGCTTTGAGTTGGAATGTAGTGCAGGTATGAGATTGTCAGATTCATGAAAGAATGAACCGGACTTGGATAAAGAGTACTTAAGAAACCGCTTGGACAATTCCACGTTTACTTCATGGAATACTTTGTGAACTTCTATTACATAGTTTGATGTTGTGCGATGTATTAATGGCTAATGGTTATGTTGAATGTGGTGTCCACATGTATCGTACGAGTTTTCTCTACCACTAGCGAAGTGAAGCAGACATAGATCGACTTGAGAGCAAGGATTATATGGGAAAGAAAGGTCACATAGTTATTTTAAATAGGTCATGAATGTACTACAATTTGTAATTGGGTCTTCATGTAGTTAATATGATTTTTTAGAACGAAATTTGTGGGCTCATAATTTCCGCTGTGTCGCATTTAAGTTCTTACAAGTTGGTCATACAGGGAATTGTTCATAATACGAACGGGTCATGCCCGAATTTTGTTAAATAATAGTATGATAATGTTACTTTTCGGATTAGGAAATCTGGGTGTTACATTTCCTCTTGACTATATCCAGTCAGAACAATGTCATCAACGTAAACCAAAAGAACAATAAAAATTAGAACTCTTGGGATTGGTTTAAGGGGTGGTGGAACCAACTGGTAGATGCCTTGGAATCCCACTCATTTCCCTTTTTTAATTGTTTTATTGATATATAGAATTTGAAACTAGGCGAGTATGCGGCGATCGTTAGTTTGATCCTTGAACTGAGCGGGTTTTACCTTATCGCACTGTCGTGCCTTTGGGCGAGTGTTCACGGGCTTCGGCCCTAGGTGAGGGTTTTCCCCGGTTTGGAAGACGAGTGTATCCCGATGTAGTGAATTTCGCCAGTAGACCATTTAGGATTACGAGTCGTTCCAAAAGGGAAATTTCGTAGTTAATAATTAAACTTATTGTTAAGAAGTTAATTAAGCTTCAAGAATACATTTAATTACAATTATGACACTCATTTCCTTGGATTCCTATGACTCTCCCAAAAAAGATTGAATTAATAAAGTTTCTATCCATTTTCAATAATCTCTTTGTATGTATATTCAGTGTCTAATAAAGTTTATATCCATTTTCAACGCTCTCTTTGTATGTATATTCAGTGTTTATATTCCAATAGCAAACTTCAAATTAATCTAACCATGAATTCGAGTTAACAACTACACATTTCATTTTGTAAATAAACAAACAGATAAAGAAAGTCATTTATCGTGTCACGAACGGAACCACCCGATCATATCCAATATTTTAAACTCGCTTGTAACTTTATGGTTGTACACTTGTACTAACGACTTTGGGAATAAGATGGAATAATATACTCTTCATGTAATTAGTTGTTCCAAGTGTGAATTAATTTATAACACTGATGTGAATCAAACACAATTTCTAGTTAAAGGTTTTTTTTAAACGGGCTTAGATCAGTTTGTAGCAAATCTACAAACACGTTTAACAAAAATGTGTTGAGTTCTCGTTTTCCCGTTTACATGTTTATTTTTTTAGTTTTACTTTGAAATGTGTTTATATATAAATTTTCTGTGGAGAACAATATATGAATCGGCGAAAATGACTTATGAAAAAAATATGAGGGAACAAAATAGTAAATAGTAAATAATAAATAATAACAAAAGTAACAATAAAACAAAATATGGGTAGTTGAAATGGAAAAGAAAAATATAAGATAATACGTATTCAAAACATCAGTTATTAAAAACAAGTAATATATTGCACGTGGCCCCATTGGATGTATTACATAAATTCACAAATTCACTACCTAAAACTTCAAACAAATACCTTCAGCCCTTATTTGACTTCTTCACTTCAGTACATAAGGCCCTGCTGATAAGGTAGCGGTCATGTGTATCCAAATGATTAGGTATAGGCTTGTAAATTAATCAAACAATCATTCATTCATTTAAAATTACCGTAATCAAACAATTTATTTTGCTCATATTTGTTTATTAAAAAAAAAAATAGGCATGTTCATGTTCATCTTCGTTTGTGTTTGTGAATGTAAACGAACATAAAAAAACAAATTTAAACGAACATAATTGAACAAACATAAACAAACACAAATAAACATAAATGACCAAACATAAACGAACATAAATTAGCCTTTTTATATAAATTATTGATTACTTACGATAAGTTCTATTCTAAAATCCATTTTTATTAATAAAAAACCCAATTATCAATTATTTATATTCATATAATTAGTTAGAAAGCTCATTTAATGTTTATAAATATAAATCCTAATGTATTTATTAAAGTATAAACAAACTTAAATGAACATAAATGGAAATGAATGAACGAGCATAAACGGATGTTTACAAACATAAATGAACGAACCACACGTGTGTTCATATTCATTCGTGAACAGGAGAATCAACCAGCTAAAAGAAGTGAGAGCCTCCTTCCCGTTGTTGTCTCTAACTAAATATGTTCGTTCTTTTATTGATTAAATGAACATAAACGAACAAGCTCATGAACGCTTGGCTCATTTACAAGCCTAATTGCGTATATCATGGCAAAATTTAAACATTAAAAGAGAACTAATTAAAATCGGTAATGTATTCCTTATAATAGATTTGTATTTTTGCGGTAATTGTAAATTTGTAATTTCAAAGTATTAGTACACAAAAATTTTTCTGGTTAAATCAATCGTTTTTATAAGTGTAGCGTTTCGGTTCTCATCTATGACAAAATTTTCAGATTAGTGTCGTGTTTGGGTTCGTATAAATTTTTTAAATATGTTTCAGTTTGACCCACTAATTAACCCATAAACACGACCCTTTTAACATCCCACGTAATCTGGATAGTGCAATGTATAAAATCTACAAATTAACTTTTATAAATATTGTAGGTCCCTCGGAGGTTGAGGTAAAACCTATTCCTTGTTATGCTTAACACACTAGCAAGTGCGGAATCCAAGCTAACATGCAAACCGAGATCGAAGACGACAATACACGACACACAAGATTCACCGATTAACACCACTGTATTAATACGTATGAAAAGATCAGTTACAAGCTCAATGTTTACAGATGTATTCTATAAACTCTCAAAGTTCTCTCGTGTGTGTGTGTGCTCTCACTTGTCTTCTTCTCTGTCTCCTCCGAAGTGAACACAACACATGGGTATTTATACTCAACACAGCTCGTCTGGTCGAAGGATCAGACAGACTGATCGAAAGATCATCTGTCGACCTGAAACAGCTCGAAGGATCCACATATACCTCGAAGGATGATATCCTTCGAGGTTCATCCATCGAAGGTTCATCTTTCGAGCTCATCGAAGGATCTAAACAATCCTTCGATGACACATCCTTCGACACAGACATGTTACAAACAAAGTGCTAACTGTTTGGTCAAGTCAAACCAGGAGGATGGTTGACGTGGTCAAACTTACATCGAACGCACATATTAACAGACCTAAGACGCAAACCAGACTAACACAAGACATCGTTATGTATCATGACGAAATACAGACAAAGTACAGACACAAGTGCACCAACAAACTCCCCCTTGGCTGTAACTTTGTCTCGATTTTCGTGTCTTCAAGTCTTTGACGTCCTTTCAAGTCTTCAATGTCGGAGGATCTTTAAAGTCTTCACGTCTTGAAAGCAGAAAGTGTACCAACAAACTCCCCGTTTCATGTAGGAAGTGTGTTGACAAACTCCCCCTTAACATAAGCTCCCCCTTGAGTTATGCTCGTGAATGTCTTGATCTTTACAACTTGAGATCCTTGTGGTGTTGATGATGGTCAGCGGCAACTCGATCATCTTCATCTTTTGAGTGCCTTCACGTCGTGTCTTCATTCCAAAGCTTGACATCAACCATGTTCTCCTTGCCTTTAGAATCTGCACATGCAAGAAATCTAAACGCGTAATGAGAACAACTGCCTGGAATATCATAAGCAAATGACATACATGTGACCATTGCTCAATCAAACACCGTCCGACAGTTTGAAAGTTTAACAAATTTGTCAATGTTAGCTTTTAACTTTCAAAACTTGCAAATTTCGACCGTTTATGAAGAATTAGTCGATTTTGGTTTTCAATCAGGTTTCAGGAACGAAGACTCGAGATCCAACATCGTACAATCGAAAATAAGATAGAAATAAAATCTTTTTGTCTTTTAAAAGGTTTATATTAAAACACACCTAAACTCTTTTTGGAATTTTTGAATATTTCAAATTTAAAGACTGAAAGCAGTAAATAAATATATACAAATATTCTTTTTGCGAGTTTCGAGGGTAAGAGAATCATATCAGTGTACGGTCATGCCAAAAAAAACTCTTGTTGTTCAGTTAATTAACATTTAGATAAGCATCCTATAACCATTATCGGTATTGTTGTCCACTTAAGCTCAACTTATCAGATGTAATCATGGCGAGGGGATACGTTAAGGTATGATTTATACTTACCGACCGGTGTTCATCCACATCACGACACATTCCCGTATCAAGGTATGCACGAGGGTTCATCTTACCGGTGAGTATACCGATTATCATCTGTTTGACCGTATATTATGTGAGAAACTCACTTATTTTGAATTGAAAACAAGCCCTATGTGATATAATCACTTATTGATGAGGAACTTGATTTTCGAAGCATGAGGGCACAGGAGCAAGTCCGTGAACAGGTCAGTACTTTCGTACAGCAGAGAGACGAACTTGACTCCCGGATAAATGTGATATTTTATCACTTATTTGATTGGACATGTGATTGTTTATCACTTATTGAGGTCGAATGCAATATGTACACGTATGTATAGTATCATGGAAGATCTAGACTTGCGTCCCCGTTATTTTTCGGTAAAAGATACAACCATGATACCCAGATGATAAGCAGCATAAAGACCGAATATCTCAGAACCTCGGCAATCTCTCAAACGAAATTTCGGTACTAAGACCATATGCCAATGAGTGGTTCCCACCTGGTCTTCAGTCGATTTAAGTTTATATCACCCTGCACACTTTAAAATGATTGTGAGCCTACCGATACATCTTATATAGAGCTGCTTATCGTTTTGCATTTAAGGTTTAAAGAGATTTGGACAGACCACTGATGTACTATCATATTCTCTTTTTCTCGCCAGGAAACTCATTTTTGCTTTTCTATTGTTTTTGTGTTTTTGAAATTTTTCGATGTTTTTGGATTTTTCAAATTTTGGATGATTTACTCCCCCTAAAATCAATAAACTAAGATAAAATTTAAAAACACAAAGGTATTTACAAAAATGATTTTCCGATGTCGGTTAACTCATGTTTTACCTCAATGCAAGTTTATATTAAAATTAATTTTGAATCAGAAATGATGTATCGAATTTTGGAAAAATGAGTTGGCATGTCGGTAAGCGGTGCGGACCATGACAACATTGTCTGGCCAAAGAGTGCTGTACGAGATAATAATTCACAAAGCAGCTTAAATATCGACAAGTATAGGAGAGTTTAGGAATTTAAAACCGTATCCTTCAACTGCTTCGTGCATTGTCAGGAATCTGAGCACTCTCCCAAACTGGATATCCACCCGGTGTGAATTTCAAAGTCGATTTTGTAGCTACTGAAAACCCTTCATAGCAACAAGATCAAAAACCTCTGGGTCCGGCTGGTCTTTCACATTGCACCAGCGAAGGTTTTTGTCTTTCTCTTTCAGAAGTAGTGTGCGGTTGTTCAATCCATGCCAAGGCATCCGCACACCCAATTGGTTTGTTCAACAAACACATTTTCTTCAATCACACCGCGAAGAAATTGTATACTGCACGTTTATCTTGTGGACTTTAAACTTCTTGTGGAAGAAAAATCCATGAATCTTCGAAAAGCTTCAGACGTGCTACAGGCGCGTACTTTTCATTTGAATCTATCCTGAGGACCCGATCAAAAACCATAACAACCAAATATTTTGCACATAAAACATCTGGCCGAATTTTGCAACTTCATACAACAACATTCTTTCACCATCATTCCATCATCGGAATGTTTGTCTTCTTATCTTTTTCCTTTCTTTTCTCATTTCTCTCCATCAAAGGCAACAATTTCTTCTGTGGCCTATCTTGTGCATGGACGCTCCACTATCAACAATCTTACGACTATCGAAAGTTCCTCCTGGAATATCCTACACACTCACTCAGAGATTAGTTGGAGAGGGGGACCCAAGCCTTTGTGGACTTGGGTCGTCCTTGATCATCAAGGAAAGTGATTTCAATCACTTGATGATTAGGAAAAAGAACCTGTGGTGCTCCCCCTGATTGAATTACCTGCTTTTGCTTCCAAGCTGTTTGTCCTTTACCAGTATTTGAATTCATTGTTTTAGCATTTACTGGTTTTACAGTTTCAGATTTTGCTTGTGCAGGTTTTTCTTCTTTGACCTCTGATTTTAAGGCCTTTTCAATTACCTTTTGATTCTTTTGCTTTAACTTCTTTTCCCTTTCTTTCAAGACACGTGGGTCTTGTTTCGGGGAAACTGATCGTTTTCGGTAATCGATTTCTTGGGGAGCACTTGTTTTTGACTTCAGCTTTTGCACGTGTGGGCAATATCTTACAATATGCCCAACTGTCCCACATTCAAAACATGTTCTCCGCTCCACAAACTTCGGAGAAACACGTTGATGACCAGACGGAGAACCAGACCATGAACTTTGTGATCTAGACGTGCTTGGACCTAAATCACATCCGTTGGTGTGTTGGGTGTAATTATTCTGATCATTTCGTTTTAAAATTCTAACTTGTTTTATAAAATCAATGTTAGATTTATCCTGAAATGTTTCAAGTTCGTCTGAACCCGTGGATCCAACAAAGTTCATTTCGGTTCTCGTTTCTTAACAGGAGCTCTTTTGTTTTGCACCTGTTGGTGAACCTTTGGTTGTTCAGTCTTAGGCTGCTGAACTTTAGGTGCTTGAACATTCTTGTTTTGAGGCTTCTTTCCCTGTACCTTACCCTTTCCGGAGTTGACTTGTTGTTTTCGCTCAATTGGTAGTTTTTGGTTTCCGTATTGTTTTCTAATTTGTTCACACGGAATTGGATCACATTGAGTGACGGTAACTTTGCCACTTTTGTTTCCCAAAAACTTATCAGTGCATCCTTCAAAAATTTGCTCAATTAAATCTTGATTTACATTTTTAATTGGAAAATCTTTGTTAGAGTAGATTTTGCTATCTCCTTTGAGCGTGTACAACAAGTTATTCTATTCACTGCTAGATACAAGGGACTCCATTGCTTTTGACATTTCAGTCTTACTCGGTTTTACTGGTGGGTCACACAGGATGTGATTCTCGATTGGAATATCTGTTGTAACCGAGTTAGACTGTTGTTTCACAATTTCTTTAGATTCATCATTCGAAGAATCAGCATCCTCAACAATGGGAGGACTCTGTTCCTTAACACACGATGAATCTGTCACATTCTCAGATTCAGATTCAGATTCAGATTCTGATTGACCCGAGGATGATGTACCAGTTGTGAACCCGAGGCCTGCTGCAAAGTCATCTAGACCGAGTGGCACAGTAGGTTCAAAACGGGGCATATCCTCGTCATCAGGCAATTTGGAGTAATTGTGATTCATTGGGGGAGGACATGATTTGAATCCAATACATACTTTATCCCCCTTTTTCTTTTGAACGTCAATGATGTGATCCAATACATAGCGGGAATTGGAATAACTTTCCAGTTTCTGCTTAATTGTCTCACATTCACATCGAGCCGTTGCCAACTCTACCATTTGCTTTTCAATTATGTCAATAAGATTATTGTTAGCATGTTGTTTTCGCAAAACAGCCTTTTGTAATTCTGAAACATCATGTCTTAATGACGCAATTGTTGCTTTAAATTCCTTTTCATTTCTGGTTAAAAACAAGTTAGCTTCAGTTGCTTTAGAAAGATCTACAATCAATTCTTGATTGTGTTTGTGTGTGATTTCCAATTTCTCTTGCAAAGCCTCGTGTTTGCTTCGTAATTCAAAACACTCATCATTCATCGAAACATGTTTGTCTTGCAAGTCAAACAAACTAGCTTGTAAAGTATCATGTTTGCCTTGCAACTCAGACATGTTTGCCTCTAAATCAGCATTTTTAACACGCAAACTATCACAGTTATCACAACTAACAACAGTGGGTTCATCGACACATACCTGACTTGATGAACTGTCGACATTAGCCATAAAGACTGAATGGAGAGAAGACGAAGAGTAAGCAGCTTGATCCACCAAAATAGATCTTCTTTCAGTTCCTGCTGCAGCTTCTTCCAAAAGATCATCAATATCTGCATCGACTGACGCACTTGATGTCTCATCCACATGATCATTGCCTGAGGTGGAGGATTCTTCATCTGAGCTTCCACTATAACCAGAACTGTTTTCATCTTCAGAAAATTCATCACCATTGGTGGAAGATTCTCCACCACTGGCGTGCTTTAAATCCTTTACGACTTCAGCAAAACATGCTGTTCCATCTGGAGCATCATTTCCAAACTGAAGCGACCAATCGCAACCTTCATCTATTTGAACCACAAGTGCCTGGTTGGCATTTGATGGCCCTGCTTGGCTTTGGTTGTTGACAGGTATCAACGTACGAACATTGTTCCTGTTCTGGTTCTGCTGGTTGCCTTGATTTCTGAAAGGATTTTGGTTTCCATGCTGAGCTGGTCTTGTGCATTCCCTTTTGAAATGACCCCGTTCACCACAGTTAAAGCACGTTACAGCTTGCTTGTCGAACCCATACTTGGTGTCTTTCTTGCTTTCCAAGTTGGTTCTCCCCGTCTTTTCCATAAATTCCTTTGCTCTTCGAATTGCACTAGCAAGAGCCCATTTGATATCCATCATTTCAAACTCTTCTTTATCCACTTGCTGATAATCTTCATTGGTTAGATTGATATTCCCAATCTGACCTGCGATCAATCCACAATAAGCACTAACCAAGGTGTTCAACATCTCCATATGCTCCTTGGCTATTTCAACACTGACTTTGGAAAAGTTGGAAGTGTCTAATCTGACTGTGTTCGGATTGGAAGTGGCTTGAATGTTTGAAGAGCTTCCATAAAACCCTTGCTGTTGCGGTTGTTGCTGCTGAGCTCTGCTTGGGTCTAAGAAAGGTGGTGGTGTGAATTGCTGAGCTGTCGGTTGCACATTCTGTTGTAGAGAAGAAGAATCTGGTCTTGAATACATCATCGTGTATGCTGAAGGATCAAACTGATTTGTTGTGGAAGGTCCGGTGTTTGAGATGAAGGCTGTTTGAAGCTTCGCATGTTGAGAGGCTGGTTTTTCTCCACTGATACCTCCTGCAATCCCATAGTACATCTCTGGGTTTTGAGGAGTTAGTGTTCTTTTTGCCTTAAGCTTTTCTTCTACATCCTTGTTCTCCAATTTTTGAATTAACTCATAAACGGTGATTGTGTCTAGAACACCATTTTCTTTGAGAATTTCAAGATAACTGCTCCACTTTGCTGGTAAGCTATCAGCGAATCTCTTCACCATTTCTTGTGGAGTGGCAGTGACTTTAAAAGCAAACATCTCGCTCAACAAGTGATGGAGCCTTGTAGATAAGTCTGCCAAAGTCTCATTCTCCAAACACGTGAATCCTTCAAACTCTTTCTTCAGTAATTCTTGCTTGATCTTTCTAGATTGAGCATTTCCTTCACATCGTAACGTGAGCATATCCCACAAGCTTTTAGTAGTCGTGCAGTAAATAAACTGGTGGTAAATGTCTCTGTGAAGAGCTTGTGTGAGAATCATAAATGCTTTCTTTTCTAACTCAAATTTCTTCTTATCATCTTCAGACATAGTGCTGTAAGTTTCTGGATTAGATCCTGCAACTTCCAAATCATGGTCAAATGCGGTGAAGAAGCACATCCATAGATCTTGACCTTGCCCTTGCCCCTGAACATAAGTTCTCAGCCTTTCTTTCCACCATCCCCAATCATTGATGTGATTTAGCTTTGGCGGTTTTGTGCTTGTACCAGTTTCACTGTCGTTCTGCATCATAGCTTGAATGCTGCTGCTTTGATTTGTGACCAATGCCCATTGATTTGCAGTTATCATGGCAGCTTGAGGTGGGGCAATAGCCTGCATCCATGCAGTTTTGTTGAAATCTGACGCAGATTGCGTAGCTGATGATTGTGGAGTCAAAGTTGTTCGAGTCCACGCGGTTGGATCCCACTGATCGTTTGTTCCCATTTTATAAAAATTAATATATTAAGTGAAAATTGATTTGAAAATTGAAAAACAAGTTTTCCCCTTTTAAAACTTTAATTTTCACAAACTATGTTAATATCTCGAATGATAACCACCAGCCGAAGGATCCTTGATCGAAAGACCTGAAACACACAAACTTGTTAAACATAAACAGACTAAGTTCGACAGATCAACACTTGTTCGAAGGATCAACAGTGTTCGAAAGATTACTGTTGAGTTTCGAACAATGATTTCGAAAGACTCCCCAATCGAAGGATCCTTGTCTTTCGAATAAGAGCAGTAAAAACGAAAGATGTATCCTTCGAAAATATTCCTTGGATCGAAGGATAAGTCACAGACTTCGAAGGATGCTCGAAGGATGATTATCTATCGAACCTCCTTTGATCGAAGGATGATCTTTCGACTTCGAAGGATATCTTTCGAACTGCCCTGACACAGTTGACAAATGAGACAGGTTGGTGAAAAAGTTGATGGGTTGGTAGAAACTTTCGGCAGAAGGTATGTTCAGACCATACTTTCTGCCAAAGCAGATTTTGAACCAATAAAATATTACCGAAAATCGAAGTAACAACCCAGAAACCGGTCACCGGAGTAGCCGGAATTTTGGCCGGAAAAATACCAAACACCTCAAAAACAAGTTTCTAAGTTACCCAAACCGTTCCTTAACACACCCGGTTAGATTAGAACACGTTTTAACAACTGGAAAAGCGAGAAAAACAGTAAAAACGGGAGCTAAACCAAGTGAGTTTTTGTCCAAAACACTCCAAAGTCTTGTAAAAACTCGGTTTTAACAAGGAAAAGAGCCACGGCTCTGATACCACTTGTAGGTCCCTCGGAGGTTGAGGTAAAACCTATTCCTTGTTATGCTTAACACACTAGCAAGTGCGGAATCCAAGCTAGCATGCAAACCGAGATCGAAGACGACAATACACGACACACAAGATTCACCGATTAACACCACTGTATTAATACGTATGAAAAGATCAGTTACAAGCTCAATGTTTACAGATGTATTCTATAAACTCTCAAAGTTCTCTCGTGTGTGTGTGTGTGCTCTCACTTGTCTTCTTCTCTGTCTCCTCCGAAGTGAACACAACACATGGGTATTTATACTCAACACAGCTCGTCTGGTCGAAGGATCAGACAGACTGATCGAAAGATCATCTGTCGACCTGAAACAGCTCGAAGGATCCACATATACCTCGAAGGATGATATCCTTCGAGGTTCATCCATCGAAGGTTCATCTTTCGAGCTCATCGAAGGATCTAAACAATCCTTTGATGACACATCCTTCGACACAGACATGTTACAAACAAAGTGCTAACTGTTTGGTCAAGTCAAACCAGGAGGATGGTTGACGTGGTCAAACTTACATCGAACGCACATATTGACAGACCTAAGACGTAAACCAGACTAACACAAGACATCGTTCTGTATCATGACGAAATACAGACAAAGTACAGACACAAGTGCACCAACAAATATTATTTAGAACCATGTGTAAAAGAGTGCAATGTATAGATTATTTTTCTAGTTTTAACAAAATACTTCTTAGGGTAGTAACTCGTAAGAGTATTATAAGTCTCTTTAGTTATATTCAAAATAGTCTCTTAGTATAGTTATCCAACATATCATTAAACTTTATGAGTTTTTAGTTTATTTTAGAAGTAAAAAAAGTCCTATTTAAGTGGTATTACTCATGAAACTATGATACTTTTTTTTTTTTTTACAATTTTCCATTATATATTTTATAATTATTCTTGATTATGATAAATTTCCAAAGACAAATAGTTTATATTATTATCAACTTAATTTAACTGATTAAGCACCCAATAATAGAAATCTCTTTGGTGCATTATAAACATTGATTAATAATTCACAAACGTGGTAGTTGGAGAATAAAATAGTGACCAATTGCATAGCTAGTGGACCAAACTTTTTGGCAACCCATGGTTATAAAAGTGAAGCAGGAAGAACCCCAAAACACTCACCAGCAGAACACAAGAGAACTCAAACAACACATCTCATCTCTGAGGTCTCACTTTCTTTCTTGAGCTTAAACTTCCAGTATTTCAGTCTCTTCCATTTGATATATATACATATATTTTATTTTGCTTTTGTTATATATGTATGCAGGTTATCAAACATCCACCAACATGGGTGCAGGTGGCCGGATGTCAGACCCATCTGAGGGCAAAAACATCCTCGAACGTGTCCCCATTGATCCACCATTCACTCTAAGTGATCTAAAGAAAGCAATCCCTGCTCACTGCTTCGAACGATCTGTCATCCGTTCATCTTACTATGTTGTTCACGACCTCATTGTGGCCTATGTCTTTTACTTCCTTGCCAACACATACATCCCTCTTCTTCCTACCCCGTGGGCTTACTTAGCATGGCCGGTTTACTGGTTTTGTCAAGCTAGCATCCTCACTGGGCTATGGGTCATCGGTCACGAATGTGGTCACCACGCCTATAGTGACTACCAATTGATTGATGACATCGTTGGGTTCGTCCTCCATTCAGCTCTCTATACCCCTTATTTCTCTTGGAAATACAGCCATCGGAACCACCACGCCAACACGAATTCGCTTGACAACGATGAAGTTTACATTCCAAAACGCAAGGCCAAAGTTGCAGTTTACTCAAAGCTTCTTAACAACCCCCCTGGTCGAGTGTTCACTTTGGTTTTCAGGTTAACTCTAGGGTTTCCTTTGTACCTCTTGACTAACATTTCTGGCAAGAAATACGGGAGGTTCGCCAACCACTTTGATCCACTAAGTCCGATTTTCACTGAGCGTGAAAGGATTCAGGTTGTTATATCTGATATTGGTATTCTTGCGGTTTTGTATGCAACTAAACTACTTGTAGAAGCGAAGGGGGCGGCTTGGGTGACATGCATGTATTTAATTCCGGTGCTAGGTGTACACATGTTTTTCGTGTTGATCACGTATTTGCACCACACCCATCTCTCTTTACCTCATTATGATTCATCCAAATGGAACTGGATTAGAGGGGCATTATCGACAATTGATAGGGATTTCGGATTCCTGAATAGGGTTTTCCATGATGTCACCCACACTCACGTGTTGCATCATTTGATCTCCTATATTCCACATTATCATGCAAAGGAGGCAAGAGACGCAATCAAGCCAGTCTTGGGTGAGTTTTATAAGATCGATAGGACCCCTATTTTCAAGGCGATGTGGAGAGAGGCCAAGGAATGCATCTACATCGAACCGGATGAAGATAGCGAACACAAAGGCACATATTGGTACCATAAAATGTAATCAGTGTACATGAACAATGCAAGTGTACGCTTAAGACTTTGTATTCCCTATATAATAAGGGTTATGCATGGCTCAACCGTGCATGTTGATTATGTAGTGCCATTTGTGTGAAATTTCTTACTTGTGATCTGTTAGATATTTTAGTGTAATCGGGGATTGACTTGGTGATCAAAGCGAATAATAATACACATCAAGCAAGTTAGGAGGTGCGGGAGTGCACGCTTGTTTGAGTTATTATTATTCGAAGTGTACGGGCGGAGCCCGTACTATACGGGGGTTCCAAGGGGGCAGCGCCCCCTTGGCGGGGGTCCGGGGGCAGCGCCCCTGGGAGCAGGGTCCAAGGGGCGGCAGCCCCTGGCGGGGTCCAAGGGGCAGAGCCCCTGGCTGGGGTCGAGCTGCTAAATTGCTTTATTAAAAATGTGACAGAAAATTTATTTTTCTGAATTTTGCCACATTTTCGAAATGTTTGGAAATGGCAGTTAAATGGCAGTTTTGTCCAAAAATTGGATTAACTGCCATTGGGCAGTTACACCCCAAAAACCCAATTTCGTATTCAGTTTTTTGATCACAATTTGTCTGGTTCAATCAATTCACGCAAAAAACATACACTAGTTCAATTTCTCGAAATCAGAGTTGTATCCGATTGAATTATTCGGGTGAACCACCGAAATAATTTGATCTGAGAGTGATTACACGCCTCTCTGATCGTCCGGTTTCTGAAAATTCCCCAACAAAGATCAAATTATTTTCTGTGAAGATGGCAAGCGGATCGATGAAGGATATGATTATCAAGGAGAACAAACTGGAGAAGTTCGAAGGTGTGGACTTCCGAAGATGGCAGAAGAAGATGCATTTTCTTCTGAGTTCGTTGAAGGTTGTGTACGTGTTGACCACTCCAATCCCGGAGATACAGGAGTAGGGAAATCTGGAGCAAATCAGGAAGAGGTCGAAGTGGGAGAACGACAATTATATCTGTCTTGGCCACATCCTGAACGGTATGTCTGATCCCTTATTTGATGTTTATCAAAATGTTGAAACTGCAAAGTTACTGTGGGACACGTTGGAAGCCAAATACATGGCAGAAGATTCTTCTAGTAAGAAGTTTCTTGTCAGTAATTTCAATAACTACAAAATGGTTGATGAACGGCCTGTGATGGAACAATATCATGAATTGCTACGAATTCTGGGACAGTTTGCCCAACATGATATGAAGATGGATGAATCCATCTCTGTTTCGAGTATCATTGACAACATCTCTCCTTCCTGGAGAGATGTTAAACATAATCTGAAACATCAGAAAGGAGAGTTAACTTTGGTTGAACTTGGAAGCCACTTCAGAATTGAAGAAGGCTTGAGAGCACAGGAAAGTGTGTTGGTCAATGATGATAAGAAACGGGCTGGATCAAGTTCTGTGAACATGGTTGAAACGGGTGAATCGTCCAAAGGAAACAGTAAGTTCAAAGGGAAACGCAAGTTTCAAGGAAACAACAATTCGGGTTCAAACAAAAAGCCGAATTACCCTTGCTGGAAATGTGGTAAGGTTGGTCACTTTAAGAAGGACTGTAAGTTGATGAAGAAAAACAAGAAGTCTGGTTCAAAGGACAAGCAAGAGGCTGGTTCTAGCGGGTCCAAGGACCCGGGCAAGCAAGGTCAGAATTTAGTACAATTTAATAATTCGGTTCAGAATTATGTGTCACTAATTTCTGAGGCATTTTATGTGCAGGATGATGACATTGCTTGGTGGGTTGATTCAGGTGCAACAAGTCATGTGTGCAAGGATCTTCGTTGGTTTAAAGACTTTCAACCAATAGAAGACGGGTCTATCATAAAGATGGGGAATGTTGCAACTGAACCAATCAAGGGAATAGGAACTGTTAATCTTGTGTTTACTTCTGGGAAAACTTTACTTTTGAACAATGTTTTGTATGCGCCCGGGATTCGAAAGAATCTGTTAAGTGGCATTGTGTTGAATAATTGTGGGTACAAACAAGTATTGGAAAGTGACAAGTATATCTTGTCAAGACATGGTACCTTTGTTGGTTTCGGTTATCTATGTAATGGTATGTTTATGTTGAATGTTGATGTCTCGTTCATGAATGAATCTGTTTGTGTTGCTTCAACTAGTAATGTTAATGATGTACCTTCAACTAGTAATGCAAATTGTATAGCTTCAACTAGTAGTAGAAACAACTTGACTGAATCGGAATTATGGCATGCTAGACTAGGACATGTACATTATAAAAGGGTTAAAGAAATGTCTAAAATGAGCTTAATTCCGCCTATTAACATAAACAATGATAAATGCCATGTTTGCAAGTTGAATAAGATAACCAAAAAGCCTTTCATGCAACATGTTCATAGGGAAACTAAAGTGTTAGATTTGATACATAGTGATCTATGTGATTTTCATGCTACACCATCTCTAGGTAATAAAAAAATATGTAGTAACATTTATAGATGATGCTACTAGATTTTGTTACGTTTATTTGTTGCATGCTAAGGATGAAGCTCTTGAAAAGTTTAAGATTTATAAACAAGAAGTAGAGCTTCATCGGAGTGGGTTGATCAAAACCCTACATACGGACAGAGGTGGTGAGTACTTTGATCCGGTGTATTTCCAATCTACTGGAATAATACACCATACCACAGCTCCCTACACACCGGAACAAAATGGTGTGGCGGAAAGGAAAAATAGGACTTTAAAGGAAATGGTCAATACCATGTTGTCCTATTCGGGCCTAAGTGAGGGCTTTTGGGGTGAGGCTATGTTGACAGCCTGCTATTTGCTAAATAGGGTTCCAAATAAAAGGAACAAGACCACCCCTCATGAGCTTTGGTATAAAAAACCACCTGAGCTGCATAAGCTGAGAGTTTGGGGTTGTAGAGCCGTGGTGAGGCTCACTGATCCTAAGATAAGGAACATAGGGGAAAGAGGTATTGACTGCATTTTCATTGGGTATGCGGAGCACTCATTTGCTCACAGGTTCTATGTTATAGAACCAAATGACTACGTGTCAGTGCATACGGTTATTGAGGCAAGAACTGCAGAGTATGATGAGAATAGATTCTCTTCAATGCCTAGACCTAGAGACATGGTTCCAAGCTCTAGTAACTCTCACGTGGCTGATCAAGTGATTGATACTCCTCCGGAACTTAGGAGGAGTGGTAGAGCAAGAAAAGCTAAATCATTTGGTGATGATTTTCAGCTATATTTGGTTGAAGGATCTAGAGATGAAATTAAAATTCAATATCAATATTGCTTCAATATTGAGGAAGATCCTAAAACCTATAGTGAAGCCATGGCATCTCGAGATGTAGCTTTCTGGAAAGAAGCTGTAAATGATGAGATGGACTCTATATGCAGAATAACACTTGGAAACTGTCTGATCTACCCCCTGGGTGTAAACCACTTGGTTGTAAATGGATCTTCAAGAAGAAGATGAAAGTAGATGGTTCAATTGAAAAGTTTAAAGCTCGATTGGTTATCCAAGGCTTTAGACAAAAGGAAGGGATTGACTATTTTGATACATATGCTCCTGTAGCAAGAATATCCACTATTAGATTGTTGGTTGCCTTGGCTGCAATACACAATCTTGTAATTCATCAAATGGATGTGAAAACTGCTTTCCTGAATTGTGATTTGGATGAGGAGATATATATGAAACAACCAGAGGGTTTTGTTATGCCTGGCAATGAGCATAAGGTGTGTAAGCTAGTTAAGTCATTATATGGCTTAAAGCAAGCACCAAAACAGTGGCATCAAAAGTTTGATGAAGTGGTTTTGTCTAATGGTTTTGTATTAAACCAAGCAGACAAGTGTGTATATAGCAAATTTGATGATTCTAGGAAAGGAGTCATAATTTGTCTATATGTAGATGACATGTTGATCTTCGGTACTGACCAGGATCAAGTTGATAAAACAAAGAAATTTTTGTCATCTTGTTTTGATATGAAAGACTTGGGGGAGGCGGAAGTGATCCTTGGTATAAGGATCAAAAGGGAGAACAATGGCATATCTATCTCTCAATCTCATTATATTGAGAAGATATTGAAAAAGTTCAATTTTCATGATAGTTCTCCGGTTAGCACTCCAATGGATCCTGCTTTTAAGCTCTCACCTAATGAAGGTGTAGCTGTAAGCCAACTTGAATATTCAAGGGCCATTGGATCCCTCATGTATGCCATGATTAGCACTAGACCGGATATAGCTTATGCTGTTGGAAAGCTTAGTAGGTATACTAGCAATCCAGGTGCAAGTCATTGGCAAGCAATGAATCGAGTATTTAGGTACTTGAAAGGAACCATGAAATATGGTTTGACGTATACTGGATTTCCTTCGGTTTTAGAAGGTTATTCGGATGCAAGCTGGATTAAAAACAAGGAAGATCATTCTTCCACGAGTGGATGGACTTTTCTGCTCGGAGGAGGTGCCATATCTTGGGCATCTAAGAAACAGACTTGCATAACTGATTCGACAATGGAGTCTGAGTTTGTAGCATTAGCCGCAGCTGGCAAAGAAGCTGAGTGGCTAAGAAACTTGATTTATGAGATTCCATTGTGGCCCAAACCTATATCACCAATATCTATTAGATGTGATAGTGCTGCTACCTTGGCTAAGGCATATAGCCAAGTGTATAATGGGAAGTCTAGACACTTAGGTGTTAGACACAGCATGATTCGTGAGCTCATCACGCAAGGGGTGATATCGGTGGAGTTTGTGAGAACTCAACAGAATTTAGCCGACCACTTAACCAAAGAGTTATGTAGAGATCTTGTGCACAAGGCGGCTGTAGGGATGGGATTAAAGTCCACCTGAGATTTCTCGTGTTAAGATACCCAATTCCCACCTAATATGACGTTAGGTGCTGAATTCAATGTGGAAAGCTTAACATCTAGAAATTGGAACACATTAGTAGCATCATCCCAAGGTATGTGTTCAGACCTGCAAGTTAAAGGAGGTTGAAGGTTTTCTTCTTAATAGTTCTTTGAAAAATTGCATATGCAGGTGCAAGAATAAAGAGCTACCTATATGAGCATGAAGTTTAGCCGCTTCAAGAAGTTAGGACTTGGCTTTGATATGTTCATTGAAGGATGGGACACAGGCTAGTAAAAATTAGTGTCAAGAAAGAACATTAGAGTATGTAAACTTGTGTGTATATTATCTTCATGTATTCACTGAATAGAAAGGGTTCAATCCTTAGCGACACCCCTATATTCGAATATTTGGAATGTGTAATATACTAATGTGAAATTCAATCGTCGCGATATTTCATTTATGCATAAGTTTGATTGTTGTGAATTTGTTTAAGTTAATCAAGGATTACGCTAAAATGGGGGAGGAATGTTAGATATTTTAGTGTAATCGGGGATTGACTTGGTGATCAAAGCGAATAATAATACACATCAAGCAAGTTAGGAGGTGCGGGAGTGCACGCTTGTTTGAGTTATTATTATTCGAAGTGTACGGGCGGAGCCCGTACTATACGGGGGTTCCAAGGGGGCAGCGCCCCCTTGGCGGGGGTCCGGGGGCAGCGCCCCTGGGAGCAGGGTCCAAGGGGCGGCAGCCCCTGGCGGGGTCCAAGGGGCAGAGCCCCTGGCTGGGGTCGAGCTGCTAAATTGCTTTATTAAAAATGTGACAGAAAATTTATTTTTCTGAATTTTGCCACATTTTCGAAATGTTTGGAAATGGCAGTTAAATGGCAGTTTTGTCCAAAAATTGGATTAACTGCCATTGGGCAGTTACACCCCAAAAACCCAATTTCGTATTCAGTTTTTTGATCACAATTTGTCTGGTTCAATCAATTCACGCAAAAAACATACACTAGTTCAATTTCTCGAAATCAGAGTTGTATCCGATTGAATTATTCGGGTGAACCACCGAAATAATTTGATCTGAGAGTGATTACACGCCTCTCTGATCGTCCGGTTTCTGAAAATTCCCCAACATGATCTTCTGTGAGTGTACTTATCATTTCTAATATGTACTCCATAAATATACAAGTGGCGCCATATTAGCGATCTCTATTTTCTATTCCATCTTTTTTTAACACAAAAGGAAAGATGATCTTATGTAAACCCTAAACTTAAATTCTTAAATTTTTATGTTGTATCTAATACTAAATCATTAGTACTGTACAAAACAAACTCAAATCGTTTAGATGGTTTTATATCTTTTCTAACGCGGAAGGAAAGATAACCTAATCTAAACCCTAAACCTGATTTTTTTGTTATCTTTGATGTTAAATTATTACGCCTATAAAAAGAACAAACTGATTAAATTGTTTAGTTTGTTTTATCTATGCTTCATACTTTCAAAAAAGTTTACTACTTACATTCAAATATGTAGGTCATGAAAATAAAAATTATCAAACTAATTTAACCTTTTTTTTTAATTTTTAAACATTTATCTACAAATGTGTAGGTAATAAGACTTACACATATGTAGATTTTTAAAATAAGCAAATTTTTTTATTTTTTTTTTAAATTAAGTAGAGATTAAAAAACAATATTGTCTATTAACTACTTTTTATATTTTAAAATCAAGACGTATAAATAACTTAGATGAAGGGATTATCAGTTGGACTTAGAGCATTCACAACAACTCCACCAAATCTTCTTCTATTTTAAAAAAAATAAAGTAAATTTCTAATATCGTCCATTTTCACGCCATATTAGAATCACAAAATCAACACCTTATTTTTATAATTTGAAATACTGTTACATTAGTTTTTTTATATATATTAAAGGCTACTATTCATCTTCTATCAAATTATTGTGAGTGTATAAAAATGAGGAATATAATAAAATAAGTGTTTGTGAGTAAGATAATGATAAAAATGATGGATGAGATATTAGAAGTTTTTTAGGATGAGAGATAAATTTTGAAAAATGTGATTTTTTGTGAGTAAGATAAAGATAAAAAAAGGTGGATGAGATGTTAGAAGTTTTTTAGAATGAGAAATAAATTTAGAAAAATGTGATTTTTTAGTTAAATTATAGGGTAGAATATTTTGGAGTTGTGAATGCTCTTAATTAGATAAATTTTAGAGTTCAGGGAAGTAAAAAGAGGAAAAAGTTTTGCCTACCACTAATTTTGTTGCTACTCAATGAGTAAATGTTTGGATACTGGCATCAAATTTTGTTGATTGACTTAATGGCAGTGTCATGTTAGTGTGGGTGAAATTTAATTACGACAATATATATGTCGCCAACTTTATAAATTATATACATATTGAATATACTACGAAAATGACCGAGTGCGACTGTCAAAACAGTCACAAAACCATTGCAAATGCCTTTCTGCAACTGTTTTCCAATCATATTTGGCGGTCACCTTCGTAATCATTTTTGCGACCATTTATTACAACCAAAATATTCTTGTGACTGATTTTGCAACCAAAGTTAAATTTAGCTACCAAATTTGTGATTGAATCGTTTTTGCAACCTATTTTGTGATTAAATTATTAGCGGCTGAACTTTTTGCAACGGACTTTGCAACCGAAGTGTTACTGACTGCAATTGCGATCGTATCTTTTTGTGACCAGATTTACGATTGTTAGTAGCTAAAACTGCGACCAACTCTATTAATAGCTGATTTAGCAACCAAGTTTTTGCCACCGCATTTTGATCGTATTATTTTTGGTGGAATCAAATAGAAAAATAAATTTATGATTTTCTACTACTTATAAATTCTAATACCAAAATCAAATGATGCCATAACATCACATGATTGTATTGGTGTAAATCACTCAAACATTCAAAATTTAATATGATGAACAAAACCAATAAATTCTATAAATTTTATACATATTTTATACATATATTCTACACAGACTAAACCAAAAAATTCAAGAGAGTAAACATATTATTGCTTTAACTTGTAACGAGAAGTTTACAAAGTAGAAAGAAAAACATGAACCAAAATCATGATTCAAACCTCTTTACATAAGCTGCTACATGGTCGCGTGGATTTGCATTTCACGAAGAACATTATTAGCTTTCAACGATACTTGTGGTTGAGAATAGAAAGAGCATTATACCACATATTATATTGTTTGCAACAGTGGCATTATATCCTAATATGCAAAGAAAAACTTTCGTATGGCCATTCTAGTCGTCGCATAGTATCTAAACCAGAAAATTGAATAGTTTACTTAGAGAAACAGATTTGGGATAATGGACTAAACTAATAAAAACTTAACTACTAGAGATAGGTTAGATACATAAGATTGATTCAATAGACCCATACTATTCATCTTCTATAAAATTATTGTGAGTGTATAAAAATGAGGAATATAATAAAATAAGTGTTTGTAGGTAAGATAAAGATAAAAATGTTGGATGAGATATAGAAGTTTTTTGGGATGAGAGATAAATTTTGATAAATGAGATTTTTTGTAAGTAAGATAAAGATAAAAATGGTGGATGAGTCGTTAGAAGTTTTTTAGAATGAGAGATAAATATAGAAAAATGTGAATTTTAGTTAAATTATAGGGTAGAATATGGTGGAGTTGTGAATGCTCTTAATTAGACAAATTTTAGAGTTCAGAGAAGCAAAAAGAGAAAATACTTTTGTCTACGGCTAATTTTGTTGCTATTCAATTCAGAGAAGTAAAAAGAGGAAATACTTTTGTCTACCACTAATTTTGTTGTTATATCAATGAGCAAATGTTTAGATACTGGCATAAAATTTTTTTGATTGACTTAATGGCAGCGTCCTGTTAGTGTGGGTGAAATTTACGACAATATATATTTCGCCAACTTTATAAATTATATACATATTATAACAACCCTCCTGAAATTTTTCTGACACACTAAAATATATTAAAATATTCCCACATGTCTTAAAAAAACACCCCGTATGTGAAAACCAAGCCCAAAATACGATCCGGCATTAAAAATAAAATAAAAACAAAAATTTTAAGGCTATCACGGGGCGCGTAGCCTTTGGCTACTTCTTACGCGGGCAGCGACAGCTACAAGATCAGACGCAACCTTGAGCTGCCACGTGGCAGCAACGTGTTGAACCTATTCCATGACCCGGATCAGCTACGACCTAGACCCCCCTACGACGCGGGCCGCGTAAGCCTAAGCTTACTCTTACGCGGGCCGCGAGAGACTCGGATTACAGCCCTATAAATTGGGAGCTCGGGCTTCAGTTTCAAATCGCTCACGTTCTTTTCTTTCTCTCAATTTTCACATAGTAGGCATAATCCTCGGTATAATACCCCCCTAATTAACAAAGTTCTGCCCTGATGTAAGTATTATAACCCCGGTTACGTATTAGATACGCTGCCCGATTGATCCAGGGTTCCGTAACGGCTGTCGAGGTTCTGCCTGACGTAGTCGTTGGAATGCCGTCTCGGGGAGGGTATTACTAATGTAAATAATGGGTTATTATACTAACACATGTACATTTGTGTAAATTATAGATTATCACCAGGAAACCCTTACAAAAAACCTTAGACAGCAAAGTGAGTAATCCTACTTTTGTGTAAACCTTTTTGTGAGTAATCTCCTTTTTGTAAATTGTTTTACAAAACCTTAAATGTTTTACAATGTGATTAAGCAGTGATTGAGTCTTTGTAGTTCTTCAATTACTGTTGGTATGTTGGGGTTTTGTATACAAAATGTGGAACACGTTACCATTGGACAAAGAGTTAGCCAATGGGTAATATGACCCACCAGTCAGGATTAACAGTACTGAATGAGTAATAGCCAATAAAGTCAGTATTTTATGTGATCAAAACTCAATTCAAGTAAATTCACCACGAGGTGAAAATATCACAATTAAAGGAAATAAATTCTCTAAATCCACAAAATTTATCGCTGTGATGAAAACAACAAGTTATATAAGGTAGGGATCATTAGTGTATTTGATTTCTATAATCACTAACACTAAAAGAAAAGAATTAAAAGATATTCCAGTAGTATCCTAGTTTTCAGATGTATTTCCAGAAGAACTACCAGGGCAACCTCCAGACAGAGAAGTTGAATTCAGAATCCACTTAATATCAGGAACTGCACCAATTGCCAAAGCACCTTACCTTTTGGCACCCGCAGAATTGCAAGAACTGAAGAAACAATTAGACGAATTGTTGGAGAAAGGATTTATTCAGCCAAGTTCATCACCCTGGGGAACGCCAATCTTACTGTCATGCCATTTGGTTTAACCAATGCCCCAGCTGCATTCATGGACATGATGAACCGAATATGTAAGCCATATTTGGATAAATTCATAAATGTCTTTATAGATGATATTCTTATTTATTCCAAAAACAAAGAGGAACATGCATCCCATCTGCACGCACTTCTAAGTTTATTGAGAAAAGAAAAACTTTATGCTAAGTTTTTCGAAGTGTGAGTTTTGGTCAGAACAAGTACAATTTCTTGGACATTTAGTTAATCATGAAGGAATTCATGTAGATCCCACCAAGATCGAGGCGATAACCAAGCGGAAAACCCCTGAGTCACCAACTGAGGTTAGAAGTTTCTTAGGATTGGCCGGTTATTATAGAAGATTTATTCGAGATTTTTCTAGAATAGCCATTCCCTTAACTAAGTTAACCTGTAAATCCGTTAAATTTGAATGGGGACAAAAACAAGAAGAAGCCTTTTGAATTCTTAAGCAAAGATTAACCCATACACCCATACTAGCGTTATCAGAAGGAACTGAAGATTTTGTAATCTATTGTGACGCTTCCAAATTAGGTTATGGATATGTATTAATGCAACGTCAAAAGGTTATAGCCTACGCCTCTAGACAACTTAAGAATCATGAAGAGAATTATTCAACCTATGATCTAGTGTTAGGAGCTATAATTTTTGCCCTTAAAATTTGGACACATTACCTTTACGGTAGTAAGTTTACCATATTCACGGACCATAAGAGTTTAAGGTATGTTTTTGGGCAAAAGGAATTGAATATGAGATAAAGACGCTGGATGGAGATACTTAGTGATTTTGATTGTGATATACAATATCATGCAGGAAAGGAAATTGTAGTAGCTGATGCTTTAAGTCGGAAATATCACGAAAAGCCAAAATGAGTACGTTCTCTTAAGTTAAATCTGCAAGTAGATTTAAATGAACAGATTAGAAAAGCACAAGAATCAGTAATTAAAGATGATACTGAAAAATTGAAAGGAATGATTAAGGAATTAGAACAAGGAACAGATGGAATTTGGAGATTCCATAAGAAAAGAATGTGGATACCTAAATTAGGAAATCTACGTCACCGTATATTAGAAGAAGCCCATAAGTCTAAATATACGATGCATCCTGGAAATGATAAGATGTATCAGGACTTAAAGAAGAATTTCTGGTGGATAGGAATGAAAAAGGATAAAGCAGCATATGTTGCAAAATGTTTAACCTGTTCACAAGTCAAAGCGGAACATCAGAAACCCTCAGGTTTATTGCAACAATTAGAAATGCCTGTTTGGAAATGGGAATTAATAACAATGGATTTTGTTACTAAATTACCCAAAACAAGAAAAGGTAATCGTACAATCTGGGTGATTGCAGACAGGCTAACCAAGTCAGCTCATTTCCTACCAATAAAGGAAACTTTCAGTATGGAACAGTTAGCTAATTTATATGTAAATGAAATAGTCTCATTACATGGAATTCCTCTATCAATTGTTTCTGACAGAGATAGTCGTTTTATCTCTCATTTTGGGACAAGTTTACAAAAAGCCATGGGAACCAAGTTGAATCTAAGCACCGCCTATCATCCACAAACGGACGGACAAAGCGAAAGGACAATTCAGACAATGGAGGACATGCTTAGAGCCTGTGTAATTGATTTCGGAGGTAATTGGGACGATCACTTACCATTGATAGAATTTTCTTATAATAATAGTTATCACACACGTATCAATGCTGCACCATTCGAAGCACTTTATGGACGAAAGTGCCGAACTCTAGTCTGTTGGGCAGAAGTTGGAGAAAAGCAGCTATCTGGACCTGAGATAGTACAAGAAACAACAAACAAAATCATTCAAGTCAAGGAACGACTGAAAGCAGCATGTGATAGACAAAAGAGTTATGCGGATAACAGATGAAAGCCATTGGAATTTCAAGTAGGAGATAAAGTGTTATTGAAAGTCTCTCCCTGGAAAGGAGTGGTAAGATTCATAAAAAGGGGAAAGCTAAGCCCCAGGTATGTTGGACCTTTTGAGATTATTAGAAGAATATGACCTGTAACCTATCAGCTACAACTGCCCGAGGAAATAACAGGAATACATGATGTATTTCATGTATCTAATCTCAAGAAATGCTTAGCTGATGAATCGCTAATAGCGCCTCTTAAGGATATAGAGGTAAATGAACAGTTAAAATTTGTAGAGCAGCCTCTACAGATTGAAGACAGGAAAGTTAAGAACCTCAAGCACAAAAGACTAGTTCTTGTCAAAGTGAAGTGGGACTCCAAAAGAGGACCATAATACACATGGGAGCTTGAATCGGAAATGCAAAAGAAATATGCACACTTGTTCCAGTAGACCTCGAGGACGAGCTCTAAAACAAGGTGGGGAGGATATAACAACCCTCCTGAAATTTTTCTGACACCCTAAAAGATATTAAAATATTTCCATGTGTCTTAAAAAACACCCCGTATGTGAAAACCAAGCCCAAAATACGATCCAGCATTAAAAATAAAATAAAAACAAAAATTTAAAGGCTGTCGCTGGGCGCATAGCCTTTGGCTACTTCTTACGCGGGCCGCGACAACTACAAGATCAGACGCAGCCCTGAGCTACCACGTGGCAGCAACGTGTTGAACCTATACCGTGACCCGGATCAGCTACGGCCTAGACCCCCCTACGACGCGGGTCGCGTAAGCCTAAGCTTACTCTTACGCGGGCCGCGAGAGACTCGGATTACAACCCTATAAATTGGGAGCTCGGGCATCAGTCTTAAATCGCTCACGTTCTTTTCTTTCTCTCAATTTTCACATAGTAGGCATAATCCTCGGGTATAATACCCCCTAATTAACGAATTTCTACCCCGATGTAAGTATTATAACCCCGATTACGTATTAGATACGCTGCCCGATTGATCCAGGGTTCCGTAACGGCTGTTGAGATTCTGCCCAGCGTAGTCGTTGGAATGCCGTCTCGGGGAGGGTATTACTAATGTAAATAATGGGTTATCATACTAACACATGTACATTTGTGTAAATTATAGATTATCACCAGGAAACCCTTACAGAAAACCTAAGGCAACAAAGTGAGTAATCCTATTTTTGTGTAAACCTTTTTGTGAGTAATCTCCTTTTTGTAAATTGTTTTACAAAACCTTAAATGTTTTACAATGTGATTAAGCAGTGATTGAGTCTTTGTAGTTCTTTAATTACTGCCGTTATGTTGGGGTTTTGTATACAAAATGTGGAACACGTTACCATTGGACAAAGAGTTAGCCAATGGGTAATATGACCCACCAGTCAGGATTGACAGTACTGAATGAGTAATTGTGTAAAAATAAACAATTTGATAGCTCTCAATACTGTTAAAGGATAAAAATATTATTGATTAAACTGGGATTCACTCACCAGTATTTCCCACTGACAAATATTTTTAAAACGCATTTCAGGTAACAAAATGTAAAAGCCAATTAGAAGAAAGCCAGCTGGAGAGCACTGACGGCTTGGAAAAATGTGGCTATAAAAGTTACCTCAAAGATGATGTTTTAAATGAGTTAATTGCCAAAATCGTCCCTGAGGTTTGGGCAGGTTTGCCAATTTCATCCAAAATGACACTTTTGTACCAAATTGCCACCAACGTTTGTAATTTTTTTCCCATTTTCATCCAAACCACTAACTTAGTTTATTTTTTCTGTTAAGTTAAGGATATTTGGTTGAAACTGGCAAATATAAAACCACAAGGATGATTTTGGCAATTACTCAAACTCTTTTAAATTTCTTTTATTTAATTAATTTTGTTACATTTATAATAAAAAAGAATATACATGCAATTTTTATATGAAAAAAATAATTGCTTTGTCACATAATTTTTATAAATTTTCATCCAACAACTAAGTTAAATTTTCTATTAAGGCGAAAGATATTTATAAACTAAGATAGAAATTAATTTCTAATTTTTTATATAGATTAATTTTATAAAAATAAAATCTACTTAAACCTCTAAATTTTATAAAACTAAAATTCGGGTGACCTTATTGAAAAAGGTCAAATAAAAAATGTTATCATATGTACTAAATTTGTAATTCATCTTCTACTCTTTTAAAATCACTCATAAGGAAAACACAGAAGCCAGTGCCCCCCCCTATCAAACAACGTATCGTTACCAAGCCTTAAAATTACCCACCAAATTGTAATTATAATGATATGAACCAAAAGTTTCTTTACTGAAGCCACTCAGAATAAGTATTAGTTAGTTACCCTCATAATCTTAATTAAATAAATAATTTATTTCTACCAACTACTTTCTAAGTACTCAACACATTTAAAAAATATGTAATGTTTTACAATTTTTTTCTATCTCTACAACTGATAAATACTAAAAGTTGTAATCGATTGTTATGTGGTACACACCAATGACGTTTTCTCTTTATAAAACTGATTTATATATAGAAGCTGTAAGTTAATTTCTGTCTTAATTTATAAAATTTAAAACATCCTTCACCTTAGTAGAAAAAATAAACTGAGTTAGTGATTTAGATGAAAATTTATAAAAATTATGTGACAAAACTATTAATTTTTTTTTAGTTAAATGCCATTTTAGTCCCTGTGGTTTGGGCCATTTTGTCAGTTTAGTCCAAAGGTTTCATTTTTAACCTGTGGGTCCAATAAGGTTCCACAGTTGCCATTTTAGTCCACTGGGTTAACTTCATCCATTTTTTCTGTTAACGAGAAGGCCAATTCAGTCATTTTATATGACTGAATTGCCCTTTTAGTTAACAGAATTACATACAAAATGACCGAATTGGCCTTCTCGTTAACAGAAAAAAATGGATGAAGTTAACCCAGTGGACTAAAATGGCAACTGTGAAACCTTATTGGACCCACAGGTTAAAAATGAAACCTTTGGACTAAACTGGCAAAATGGCCCAAACCACAGGGACTAAAATGGCATTTAACTCTTTTTTTTTCTTCTAAAAACTCCATGTATATTCTTTTTTATTATATATGTAACAAAAATAATTAAATAAAAGAAATTAAAAAGGGTTTGAGTAAATTGCCAAAATCGTCCCCGTGGTTTTATATTTGCTAGTTTCATCCAAATATCATCAACTTAACAGAAAAAATAAACTAAGTTAGTGGTTTGGATGAGAATGACAAAAACTTACAAACGTTGGGGGTAATTTGGTACAAAAGTGTCATTTTGGTCGAAAATAACAAACGTGCCCAAACCTCAGGGACGATTTTGGCAATTAACTCTGTTTTAAATTCAATAAAATAGGGTTTATCCCTATAAACATGTTGTAACAAGAAACTTGGGTTTTACCCATGTGTTTATTAATATAAAATATGGTGGTTTTACTCTGATAAATATTTCCTAACTACGGTCCTGATGAAATTCACCTGCCAAATGATAAACAAAAATGATACCACCACAACAGGTCTCGCGTCCGCCCGTTCCCGGGACAGATAGGGGGCGGGGGTTGCGACAGAAGGTGGTATCAGAGCTAAGCCACTGATTCAGCTACATATGTGTTCTGCTGACATCAATATATTATTTAAATTGTTAGGAAATTAATTATGGAAATACGTGCATATCTGTATTTTATTGTTATGTGTTATTTGACTATTTGTTAGTTTTCAGTATGGGTGATCAAGGACCCTCAGAGTGAAGGTACCTCTTCACAGCCTGCCCTCTTTGGGTATGCAGCTGATAATGAAGAAGGAATGTTTGTCTTTAAGGCTCATTCTGAAGAGCCATTCCCTCAGAAAAAGAGATGATGGTTCAGTAAGGGAGCGTTCGAGCGTAGGAAAAGAATGCGAAAGTTGCAACAGCAAAGAGTCCTAGCAGCCGCTAAGCGAGAGTCAGATGCCCATACACAGGATATGCTATAGAAGCCTAGCTAATATTCATATCCTAGCAACAACTGCTGCCGACCCAAACCTGGAACAACTAGTAGCCCCACAACCCTTACCTTTGTTCCCTACTTAGCCGATGGAGATAGAAGATAACCCTGAAAATCAAGTAGAAATGCATGATTTCAACCCTGAGGAGATACCTAGGATACCAGCCCCTAATCCCTTAGACCCGGATTATGATCCATGGTTCGATGATCATAGGGATTATGTGCCGCGCTACTTCCTAAATGACGAACCCATGCCGAACTTAGCAACCTATCCAGGTCTGGACCCTCTAGATCCCTACTACGACAATGATGAATACATTAGGGAGATTTTAGAGAATCCTTACCCTCAGGAGAATCCCATGCCCTAGTACCTGGACCCAGTACCAGGACCTGCACCCCCAATGAGTGCAGATAATGTGCACGAGCTCCGAACTTTCGGAGAAGAGATTTTGGAGAGTAGTGAGAGGATGAGGCAGGTAGGAGAGCGACTCGTCTGGAAGTACGACGAGCGCAGTAAAGGAGATGGTGGAGTTGGTAATAATAATATAATAATAATAATAATAATAATAATAATGAAAAAAGTATATATATATATATATATATATAATAACATATGTTGTAGTATAGACCACTTGTGGTTAGCGATGCATAGTAGTATTGTAATTTAAATTCCAGTCTTAGTGTGTAATTGACGCATACTATAATAGAAAGAGTAAAAGTCGCAATGCTCGACGCTTTTGACCAATATGTGTGTTGTGTGATTGTTGCCTAAATTATTAATTATTTTATGATATTAATAATTGGTAAATGTTTAAAATCCAGATGGACGACGAGGTAAACCAGGAAAACCAGAATAACAATAACCAGAGTAACATTAACCTGGATAATGAGAAACCGAACAACAACAATAACGGAAACTGTCACACCCCGATATTTCCACGTTTGACCGGTGGGCCCGGTGGGGGAGTATCGTGACGTGGTTGGTAACATTACAGTCAAACAACACAATATTTAAATGCACAGCGGAAGCAAAAGATAGATGTATTTCAACCGAATATAATTGTAATATCAAGTATCACAATAGTTGAAAATAATCCACAGGTGGATCAAAAATAAATAGGAAATATTGTTCAACAGTTTTGACATCTAAGCTTGCGAGACTTATTGTGGACGCTAGGAGAAAGCCAGCCTTCGCGTAGTACCTGCACTTAACCTTTTTGGGAAAATACGTCAGTTTACACTGGTAAATACAATTTAACTGACTCATTTTAAAATGATTAAAATTGATTTGAATGCTCGTGGCACAAAACATTTTATAACTTGGGATAATTATTTAAATATATAAACTTGTAAACGAATTACATGTTCCTTATGCGTTCAGTACCCCGGTTCGTGCCGGGTTAAAGATCAATAGACACACCACATTATTTATTTTGGCACTGACGGGTGTACGCCTACACCCCGTGCTTAGGTCGTGGCCATTTCGTAAAATGATGCCAAGGATAACCGGGACATGGTCATTAACCCCCCAAAGGCATTAAGAAAACAAAACATTTTCAAACGGGTCATCTCGATAATACTTAACCACCAATCGATTAAGGTCGAATGCCCAACCAAGCGGTATTTTATATACCATACCCCAAGCCCGTATAAGGGAAAATAAGTTAAAAGTTTTTACCAACCGGTCACACCCCGATATTTCCACGTATTACCGGTGGGCCCGGTGGGGAGTTTCGTGAAGTGGTTGGTAACATTACAGTCAAACAACACAATATTTAAATGCACAGCGGAAGCAAAAGATTGATTTATTTCAACCGAATATAATTGTAATATCAAGTATCACAATAGTTGAAAATAATCCACAGGTGGATCAAAAATGTGACACCTGTGTCACTTCAACCATCAAACAAATGCCAAACCAATGAAATATTGTATTTCATACTTGGGATTTGTAAAAATAGGTGTATCGTTTGCACATATCAACTCTCGTTCGATTTCAAGCTCTAAATCGCTTTCTGGAAGGTTATACGCGCACAAATGCGTAAATATAACCATTTTAATGCAACAAACACTCCGGAATAGTGAAATAGGCTTAACATACCTTAAGTAACCTTTACATAACTTAGAAATAAGTTTTGAAGGCTTTGGTATGGCAAAATCTAGTTTAATCGCTTACAGGGACTCAAGTTGACAAACTGCGAAAGTATGCCAATTTGAACTGTAACAGACATTCCGGAACATGAACATAAGTTAAACATACCACAAATATCCTTTACATAGCTTAGAAATAGGCTTTAAGGGGTTCGGTGTGCTAAAATAAACTTTTGGGACATTCAGGGACTAAAAGTGTCAAAAAGTGCACAAGTTTGCACTTTCGCGCATAACTTACGTTCTGAATACATCCGGACATCCAAAAATTTATGTAAGCACTACAATATTTTATTTTAGTGTTTGGCATGAGAAAAATCCATTCGTTGCGTCATTTGGATCGTTTTTCGCGCTTGTGCGCATTCCGTCGTAATTAACCGAACATCGCAACCGTACGGCTAAACGAATCGACATCCGAGATATTTTTGAGCACATTTTAAGTTCCCTATACTTTAACTTCATTTTAGAGCTTTGAAATGGGGTTAACGGGGCTTAAACGTGTCAAAAATGCATCGAAAACCAAGTTTAGGGGCTGCAGGGACCAAAACTGTAATTCTGCCAAACTTGTGCCCTACGATGCGCATGCATTTTTTGCCCTACGGTGCGTATGGGTTCTGCAGATCAGATTAGATTAAACAGTCAGCAGATTTCCAGCTGTTTAATCCTCAACCACAAATCCACACTTGACCTTTCAGCACATTAAGGATTATTTTCAGTAACCATAACATTTTGACAAATGTACGCACAAGATTTAGGCACGATATTCGACAAACGATCTTAACGGTTCTCCGAATACTATAAATACCCAACCCATTCCATAGCCAAAACCACTAGAATCTGATTAAAAAGACTCTAAGTTGAAACCATTGTTTCATACATGAGTTATTTTGATCTAGATTAGCATTCGGGGACCCTTCGTAAGTATTCTTTCGTTCTTTTATTGCTTTTCGAGTCCGAAAGTCAAACTTTGTTTGACTTTCTGCATTGACCAGTTTATGGTCGATGCGAAGTTCTTTTGAACTTCATAACGTGAGCGTGATCACGATGGTTATAGTCCCTAGTGACTATACCTACTGATTACCACGTTATCTAGGCTCAGTGACGAGCCGTAGTTTTGGTCAGAATACGTATTCTTGCGTATTTTGTAACCAAACTACTTATGGGTATCAAAACCGTTTGTTTTGATACCAAACCTGTTTTCTAAACTTAGTTGAGCATGTTTTAACATGCTTAGCTCGTCACTTTTAGTTTAGTGCTTATATAGGGTCGTAAGGTAAGCGATCTAAACAATCGCTTATACTTTCGAACCCGACCCGTTTGGTCGATCATTAGGATCCGACCAAGCACATTAGGTGACCATAGTATATAGGGAATAACCTTACGAGGTTATACCTTATGGTCGCTTCGTTTAAGTAGTTGTATGATAGGTAGTTTATATGCCTTAGGTAAATTACCAAAATACCCCTTTGATGCCAAAATCCGTTTTAATCATATGTAACATAACTTTTGACATCTAAACTGATTTGACAACCATATTAGACATGTTAAGGCATATATTACTTGTCATAGAACTAGTTAGGCGGTCCGAACGCGTTTCACGCGAACGACGCGTTAAAGTAGCATAAGCTACCTAAACGGGTCGTAATGGGTCACAAGCACTTAGGTTAGGTTTCATTTAGTATGTAGGCTTTGTTAAACCATACTACATGAGTTCCCATACTCATTTGGTTTACGAACCCTCATTCTATCCGATCTTCCGATTTAGGTCCGGTTGATTAATGTAGTTACCTATATTAGGTGCCGTTTGATATTCCGTGATCTCAAGCATTGCTTGGTGGTTATCTTAGGACTTCTGAGCAATCTCAAGTGAGTACATAGAACCCCTCTTTTACTGTTTTCAAACTGTTTTGGGGTGGAACACATGTGCCTACTTGTTACTTTCGTGCTTTCCTGTTTTCACATCATATATCTGCTATGTTTGTTAGTACATTATAGTACATGATTTCATTACATTTCATGCTATGTATGTCCATTGTGTGCATACTTAGTACATTGTTTTACATTACATTTTATGCTATGTATGTCCATTGTGTGCATACTTAGTACATCGTTTTACATTACATTTTTGAACCGTTTATAACTATTTGACTATGTGAACCGTTGTAAACATTTGACTATGTGAACCGTTTGTATCTGTGAACCGTTTGTATCTATGAACCGTTTGTATCTGTGAACCGTTTGTATCTGTGAACCGTTAGTATCTGTGAACCGTGTGAACCGTATTTGACTATACATAAACATTTCTACAATTGTTAGACATCTTACATTGTTTGGTTTGGTTTGGTTCGAGTAAGTGATTAAGTAACGAGGCGTGTGTAATATCATACAAGCATGGTGGATACGCCGCTGGTACTTCCTATATATAAGTGTTTGTATGGTATTACATATAGTAGCGTTATTTAAATCATTTCAGTTTGAGACATATAACATTTTATACAAATAACATACTTTTCACAATACATTGTTTTACAAGCAACTTACCTTATACAAACTCATTTTACAATGGTTATTCATTTAACCATACATTATTCTCTTATTTATACATATCATCTGATCTTATCGTTTTTCAAATGATTTATAAAACAAAGCAAATTACAAGGTTCATGACTAAACATTTTCTCAAACATAAGTCATGAAACCTATTTTCACAAAACCTATGTATCTCACAGGCATTTTTATGCTGACGTACCTATTTTCACATGTGTTTTCAGGAGATGATGCATAGGACTTATCAAGACATACTTAGGCGGACCTGTGCCTTAGTGACTTAAAACGAGACAAGAACTAGTTAATTTATGTTATGTACTCTTTATTTCTTGTTTAAAGACAATGTAACTTGCTTGTTTGATGAATAAAACGAAACTTTAATTTGCCATGGATTTGAAACATTAATTCTGTTACAACACTCCCCGATGTTTCCGCCACGTTTTGTATGTTCTACGTGGTCGGGGTGTGACAGAAAAGATGGTATCAGAGCCAATGGTTATAGGGAATTAGGTTATTAGTAATGCTTTGACCTAGTCTATAACCTTCTTAGGACCCTAACGCGAGTTTACTTGCGTTTAGTCATAAAACAATACCGTCACCTATCCTTAGGCGACGACCACAAAAAGAACATAAATTTCAAAACCGCTTTGAAAACTAATCATCTGTTCTAGGATGATTGATTACAAGGTTTTGAACCCTATATTGTAAGGTTTTGAACCCTCTGTTATATGGTTTTGAACCCCTTTGAATTTTCAAAATCTCGTCAAGGTTTTGGGTTTTAAATAATGTGAACACGTGCAAACTGGAAGGGTGAATGCCTGTATTCTGGGTTTTCTGTCTAGGCAAGCACTTCGTATACATCTCATCAGACGCGAGACCAGTTGTGCTTACCGGGGAATTCTTGGGATGAGTGTTCACTTATAGGCGAGCATGTCTTCGCGATACATTATTTTTGACCTATTTACTTTGATTAATCACCAGGGTCGTTTGTTGCTTTGTAGTAACAAACAAATGACCACTATCCTTGCTTTCATCAAATTTGTTTCATCTCATTCTTTTCGTCTAATTCTCTCACTCGTTTCCTTTCATGTTTCCTCTTTTAGAATGCCTCCTCGACGCGAAAGCCAGATAGCGACTGCCGAATTGGCAGAAATCATTGCGCAGCAAATGGCTGCTCAATTCCCAAACCTCTTTGCTCAATGGAATCAAGCCAACAACAACAACAATGGTCCATGCAATTTCAAGAGTTTTAACTCGGCGAAACCACTCAAGTTTAGTGGTTCCGAGGGAGCGACTGGGCTTCTTCAATGGTTCGAGAGCATTGAGAATACTTTCCGCCACGTGAAGTGTCCTGACAATCGCAAGGTCGAGTTTGCTTCGAGTGTGTTCCAGAAGAGAGCCCTTACGTGGTGGAACGGGGTTATGAGAGATCGAGGTGCAGAAGTTGCTCTAGCACAAACATGGGCTGAACTTAGGGCCCTTATGATGAAGGAATTCTGTCCTCGTCATGAGATCAGGACCTTGGAAAGGGAATTCGACAATCTTGAGCAAGACAGCGGTGAGCATCGAGCCTACACGGACGGTTATGAGGAGTTGAGTCTGTTATGCCCAAACATGGTCACGCCTTTGGATAAGGCAATAGAAAAGTACATTGATGGCCTCCCTGACTCAATACAAGACATTGTGACTGGCAGCAACCCTACTACAGTTAGACAGGCCATTGAGCTATCTGCAACCTTGACTGAATCAAAGATCAGGAAAGGTAAACTTTTCCAAAAAGGTGACAAGAAACCGATCGAGGAATCAAACCCAATCGAGGAATCAAAGACCATGGATGAACAGACTGGATCCCCTAAGAGGTCAAAGAAGCGAAAGGCTTCTCAGAACTTCGCCATGGTTACTCACAATGATCAAGCCGTCCCCAACCAACCAGCTCAACCCCCTGCGAGGAAGCCATACAATGGAACTGCACCCTTGTGCAACAAATGTAGCCTCCATCATCATGCCAATGTAAAGTGCCGCAAATGCCAAACTTGTAGGCTTATAGGCCATACAGCAAGAGTTTGCCCAGCTGCAGCTGCACCAAACCAAGCTCGCAACAATACCGCTCAAGGTCGTTTTCTACCAGGTTCTTGCTTCAACTGTGGCGAGATGGGTCATTTCCTAAGAAATTTCCCAAAACTTGCTAATGCAAATCCAGCACAGGGATGAGCATCTGACCGAATGGAAGACAACGCTGTTTAGAAATAATCAATCCTTATGTATTATTTTCTTTAGTTGTCAAGGTCCAAGAAACAGTTGTTATCATTGTTAATAAATAAATCTTTTATTTACATTACAATGTATTTATGTGGTTGTATGTATAAACAACATATCTCTTACAATACCGACAATCAAGGAACCGTATTCCTTAAAGAACAGACTACCCCCAAACTTTCTTCCACTTTATGATTTCTTGCATTTTCCATGAAATTCCAAAGTACCCGTTTCTTCTAAGGAAAACGAAGTACAAGGCGCAAGTTACAACACTGGACGAATACCCAAAGTACCACTATAAATTCTTAATAAGGTACCTTAGGGGTATTTTCGTGAATCCTAAAATCGTTGTGTCCCTTAATTCAGATATTATGTTTCGTTGAAAACAAAATCGAATTTTTGGAAGATTTTCATATCTCTTCAGATAGATCCCAGAGGACATTGAAGTCCATCGACTGGTTTCCATATCCGTTCTCAATCGATAACAAATTTATAACAAATTAATAACCAAGTTAAACAACTATGTGATTATGTGCTTATGAACATTACAAGACAAACTGTGCGAACTGTGCGGACTGTGCAAGGAATTACGTAATTATGGATGCATACATAATTATGGAATTTAGTGCACAGAAACCACAGCGAGCCTTGTCATGTGCCTAGAAGTTAACTCTATTCATTTCCATTTCTGAGGAAGCACCCGTTGAAAATGACTCCGTTTGTTCACTTTCGTTTCTGAAGATTGTCCGTTGAGGAAATGAATATCCGTTTGTCTATCCTTTTCATTTCCATTTCTGAGGAAGCACCCGTTGAAAATGACTCCGTCAGTTCATTTTTCGTTTCTGAAGATTGTCCGTTGAGGAAATGAATATCCGTTCGTCTATCTTTTTCATTTCCATTTCTGAGGAAGCACCCGTTGAAAATGACTCCGTCAGTTCATTTTTCGTTTCTGAAGATTTTCCGTTGAGGAAATGAATATCCGTTCGTCTATCCTTTTCATTTCCATTTCTGAGGAAGCACCCGTTGAAAATGACTCCGTTTGTTCATTTTCGTTTCTGAAGATTGTCCGTTGAGGAAATGAATATCCGTTTGATTATCCTTTTCATTTCCATTTCTGAGGAAGCACCCGTTGAAAATGACTCTGTTTGTTCATTTTCGTTTCTGAAGATTTGTCCGTTGAGGAAATGAATATCCGTTTGTTTCTTGATGTGTGTAAAATGCAACATATAAATTACATCAAATGAGGCATAAAACTAACCCTTTTTTAGTACTAATATTGGAAAAAGAGTGTTTTTGTCTTCCTTTTGTATTTTCAGGATTAAATGAGCTCAAAAACGCAAAAGAAGCAAAAAGACAGCTAAATCCAACATAAATACAAGAAAAGGAACATTAGTGGATTGCCCGAACCCTCAACGGCACCTTCCAAAGCAAAATAGAGAAAACAGAAGGCTGAACACGCCCCGTGCTCAGCCAGCACGGGGTCGTGCCCAAGAAGCAGCAGAAAAGACAAACCTATAGAAGCTTCTATTGCCCACCACGGGCCGTGCTCAGCGGACACGGGGGCGTGCCGAAAGTACTGCAGGCGCATTAATTGTAATTGCGAATTACAATTAATGAAGAGAGAGAGTGTCAGACGGGCACGGGGCCGTGCCCAGCGAACACGGGGCCGTGCCCAGGCCTCTGTTCAGCCTATAAATAGGAGTGCTTGGTTTCATTGCAACTCATCCCTTGGCACACCACCTCTCTCACACTTCATCCACCACCCACCACCATCACAACACCATCATCCACCACCATCATCCATTGTCCATCATAGAGTGTGTGAGTCGTCTCGGGATCCAAGATTGATCGTAAGAGTTCTTGACAATCAAGGCCATGTTTGCCTAAGTCTCTTACATCACTTGGTGAAGACAAAGTGTCTAGTATAATACTTTTTATTTCTAATCTTTTGCACTTTTTATTTGGTTTTGTATTAATGACTTTAATAACTAGTTACTTATGTTGAAGGTGATCTTTCCTTATCGTTTGTCCGTGGTGTCTTGGCATTATTTTACTGTCTATATAAAATAAAGGATTTTCACCATTCATATCTCCACGGTCTATATGGAGGTATGTTGGCTACCTGGTCGGGGGTTAAGGGAACGGTTTGGTAAAGGTCTTGCCATTGTTCAGCGTTTAGAGGTCCTGCAATGGACCTGGGTCAAATTTAGTAGGACCTCCTTCAATACTTCACGGTATTGGATGGCGGGGGTCCAAACTCTTTGATCCCCTCATAAGTTAACTACTATTAATACTATAACCCGGCTATTTAGGACTGTATCCCTGCTGACTCAGACTACTTAGTCGAGGGTAACGTCACCGCCAAAAGCGGGGCCTACCACAATACTGCATTAATAACTTAATTCATTATCTTCCAATAATCCACCCCTTTAGGATTGTATCCCTGCTGACTCAAACTACTTGGGTGAGGGTAACGTCACCTTCAAAAGAGGGGCCTACTACAATAACTAAGATAATCTCTTAATTATGTGCAAAAGTGCGGAAATAATCAAAGGTTATACTAGATACGAGTCGGAACCAAGTGATTCATCTTGTCTATCTGTTTTTATTTTATTTTTATTTTCAGCATTTTAGTTAGTTTTTATTTTTCTTAGTTTAAAACATTTTTTCCAAACTTTTATTTTGGTTAGACGTTGAGGATAAACCGGTACTAAAAGCTCTTGTGTCCTTGGACGACCTCGGTATCTTACCAACGCTATACTACACTCAACGATGGGTGCACTTGCCCATATGTGTGTTTAGTGTTAGTGAAATATCGTGTTTTATAAATTTAAAACTTGGCTAAAGTAAGTGTTAAAAAGGGCTTAAAATATACACCTAAAATATACGACACTTTCACGCACATCAAGTTTTTGGCGCCGTTGCCGGGGACACAAGGATTTTAAGAAAGCTTAAAATCGACGGCCTAATCAGTTTTTTTTTTCAAAACCTTTTTAAACGCGCGCACATTTTTCTGCATTTAGTTTAGTTTTGCATTTACAGTATCCTGTACACGGGGCCGTGTTCACTGAACACGGGGCCGTGCTGCAGATTTTTCATAAACGCCCAGTAACAGTAGCTTGAACACGGGCCGTGCTCACTGAACACGCCCCGTGCTCAACTAGATCAGTTAATTTAATTAAAACGCCCAGATACAGATTCTGAACACGGGGCCGTGTCCACTCAACACGGGGCCGTGTCCAGCCTCTGTTTCCGTTTTTATTTTTTGTTTTCTGATCTCGAGACTCGGTTGTGGTCTGCTGAGTGATTCTTATGGATCAATACTCAGGAGGTTACAACTACACCTATGATGAGGATGATTATAGGGGTAATTATTGCACAAATTGTCGTAATACACGTTCAATTCAAGATAATCACTCGTACCAACCATCCAATTCATACACTTACTATGAGGAACCCAGGTACGAACCATCAACTTCATACACATCCTATGAAGACCAAAGGTATGAACCTCCTCCCTCATACTCGTATTTTGATGAACCAAGGTATGAGCCTTCTTACTCATACTTTGAGGAACCAAGGTATGAGCCACCACCTTCATATGCTTATTATGAGGAACCTTGGCATGAACAACCCACCTCATATGAGTATTATGAAGAACAAAATTACGAACCTTATCCATCATATGCTTACAATGAAGAACAATGGTGCGAACCATCAACTTCATATGGGTATTATGAGGAACAAAGGGTCGAACAACCGGATTCAAGCTTAGAAAATAATGATTCTTTTTCTATAACCGAAGTGACCGATAGGATATTAGAGCACATTAGAGTTATCGATCGATGTATAAAAGAAGCTCGCGCAAGGGAAGAGGAGTCCCGCGCGAGAGAAGAATTAAAAAAGGAAGAGATAACTAAAAATGAAAAAATGGAAGAACAAATAAGTAAAAAACCGACACATGAGTTAAACAACGAAAAAAGTGAGTCCGACAACGTTAAAATCCAAGAAGAGTCTAATTTTGAAGAAATTCATCTCTTGTCACCTTCTTTCGAAAATCATTGTTTAATACCCACTCATGCTAAGTTTCTAAAAGAGTTAAACACTAACACTAAAATTGAAGAAACGGTAAGTGTTAAGTTAACTAATGATCAAACTTCACTAATAAAAGAAGACCCATTTGAAATTAACATCACACCGGTTCCATGTTTCTTTCAAAATTCGTTTATTAGTAATGTCACAATCGATAAAGATCTTTGTGTTAACATAATACCTAACTACCTTTTCGAAAAATTAAGTATTAGTGATTTTTCTCCACTTCAAATACCCATTTTTCTATCCAATCGGAAAGTAATAAAATCAATCGGTATAGTTGAAGATGTCTTGGTTCAAACAAATCAAATGGTAGTTCCAACCGACTTTGTCATCCTCGATGACGCTCCTCTAGTGTTGGGGCGACCATTTGTAAAGACATACGAAGCTTTGAAAAACCGGAAGTTCAATACTCTACCTCTTCAATTAGGGGCATTTAAAAGAAGTGTCGATCTCGAACGATCAATGAAATATCCATTCGGCAATAATGACCCCCTAATTGAAGATGAAGATGAGCCACCCGATACAAGTGAAGAGACGGACCACTTTGTTGAAGAAGAGGTCGCCATAGAACAAACTTTTAAAGTTCTTGATCGAAACGAGCAACCAAATAAGGAGTCTCCTAAAGACCCACCACTTGAGCTCAAAGAACTTCCAAAAGGTTTGGAATATGCTTTTCTAGACAAAGATGGTAAATTACCTGTAATTATTTCGTCTAAATTAGATAGCCTAGAAAAAGAAAAACTAGTTAGTCTTTTGAAAAAACACAAAAATGCAATAGCTTGGAAACTTGTTGACATAAAAGGAATTAGTCCTTCTATGTGCACACACAAAATTTTGATGAACGATGACTACAAATCTGTCATACAACCACAACGTCGAGTAAATCCAAATGTTCAAGAAGTGGTTAAAAATGAAGTCATCAAATTACTTGACGCAGGACTTATCTATCCTATTTCCGATAGTCCTTGGGTAAGTCCCGTCCAAGTAGTTCCAAAGAAAGGAGGTATGACGGTAATTACTAACGAAAAAAATGAATTAATACCGACAAGAACCGTCACAGGATGGAGAGTATGTATAGATTATAGACGATTAAATGAAGCAACAAGAAAGGATCATTTTCCTTTACCCTTCATTGATCAGATGTTAGAAAGATTATCCGGTCATAAATTTTACTGTTTCTTGGATGGTTTTTCAGGTTACTTTCAAATCCCGATAGCACCCGAAGACCAAGAAAAGACAACATTCACATGCCCCTATGGAACTTTTGCATATCGACGCATGCCGTTTGGTCTATGTAATGCCCCCGCAACATTCCAACGTTGCATGGTAGCCATTTTCCATGACATGATAGAAAAGACAATGGAAGTCTTCATGGACGACTTTTCTATCTTTGGGGATTCATACGACCAATGCCTCGATAACCTTGAACGAATGCTATCCCGATGTGAGGAAACTAACCTCGCCCTTAATTGGGAAAAATGCCATTTCATGGTAACGGAGGGAATAGTACTCGGTCACAAGATCTCAAGCGAAGGAATGGAGGTGGATCGAGCCAAAATAGATACCATTTCTAGGTTACCTCCTCCATCCTCCGTAAGAGCGATTAGAAGTTTCCTAGGGCATGCCGGATTTTATAGGAGGTTTATCAAAGACTTTTCAAAAATCTCAAGACCTCTAACAAAGTTACTTGAAAAAGATGCTCCTTTCATCTTTGACAAGGATTGCAATCAAGCATTTCTAACCCTGAAGGAAATGCTAGTCAATGCACCTATCATGATAGCACCTGATTGGAAATTTCCTTTTGAAATCATGTGCGATGCTAGTGACTTTGCAGTTGGAGCTGTCTTGAGACAGAGAAAAGAAAAGCATTTCCACCCAATATATTATGCTAGTAAAACACTTAACGATGCACAAGAAAATTACACAACAACTGAAAAAGAGTTACTAGGTGTGGTATTTGCTTTTGATAAATTTCGCTCTTATCTTGTTCTTTCTAAAACTATAGTCTACACAGACCATGCAGCCATTCGATATCTCTTTAAGAAGCAAGACGCGAAACCACGTTTAATTAGGTGGATTCTACTCCTCCAAGAATTCGACATTGAAATCAAAGACAAAAGAGGAGCAGAAAATACCGCAGCAGATCATCTTTCGCGCTTAGAAGACCCAGCTTTGGAGGCGACCAGGGGCGAGCAAATCAACGAAAAATTCCCAACTGAATCCCTGGAAATGGTGGAATTTAAGGAAGAACCATGGTACGCCGACTTTGCCAACTACTTAGCTAGTGGAATAGTCGCAAAAGGATGGCCACATCATCAAAGAAAAAAATTCTTTGCCAATGTGAAACACTATTTTTGGGAAGATCCATATCTTTTCAAAATGTGTGCCGACCAACTCGTCAGACGATGCGTACATGGTAGTGAGGCCCGAAGAATTCTTCGCCATTGTCACGAAGGTCCATACGGAGGACATCATGGTGCTGCCAGTACCGCACGAAAGGTATTTGATTCAGGATTTTATTGGCCAACCATTTACAAAGATGCCCAAAATCTTGTAAAGACATGTGATGCTTGCCAAAGAACAGGTAATATTTCTTCCAAAAACGAAATGCCACAAAATGGCATTCTTGTTTGTGAAATTTTTGATGTGTGGGGACTCGACTTTATGGGACCTTTTCCACCATCGAAAGGAAACAAATACATACTTGTGGCAGTAGATTACCTGTCTAAATGGGCCGAGGCCGAAGCACTTCCAACAAATGATGGAAGAGTAGTGGTAAGATTTCTGAAAAAATTATTCTCTCGTTTTGGCACACCCAAAGCTTTAATAAGTGATAGAGGTACCCATTTTTGTAATCATCAACTTGAAAAAATTTTAACAAGATATGGGGTCTATCACCGGGTTTCGACAGCTTATCACCCTCAAACAAACGGACAAGCCGAAGTGACCAATAGAGGGTTAAAACGAATACTTGAAAAAACCGTAGGGTTAAATAGAAAGGAATGGGCTGATAAATTAGATGATGCTTTATGGGCTTTTCGAACTGCTTATAAAACAACGATAGGTACAACCCCATATAAGCTAGTCTATGGAAAAAGTTGCCACTTGCCAGTAGAAATTGCACACAAAGCCTACTGGGCAATCAAAAATGTAAACTTAGATCTAGAATTTGCTGGTAAAAATCGATTTTGTCAAATAAATGAATTAGACGAACTTAGGAATTATGCATACTCAAACTCTGAAATTTATAAGGAAAGAATGAAAGATTGGCATGACAAACATATTAAACCTAATGAATTTCGGGTGGGAGATTTAGTTCTTTTGTTTAATTCACGACTTCGATTGTTTCCTGGTAAATTAAAGTCTAGGTGGTCAGGACCTTTTTCCGTCACCCATATTTTTCCACACGGTGCAGTAGAAATTAAACCTCGAAATGGGTCACCATTTAAAGTCAATGGCCAACGGCTGAAACTCTATCAAGGATTTATTGAGGATGAGGAAGAAGAGATCTCGCTTCAAACCGTGGAAGAATAAAAACATCATGCCTGGTAAGTTATGAACGATTGAGGCGGCAAAATAAAGCGGTAAGTTTTCTAAACCATAGCTTATAGGAGAAAGGGGCACTCACACGTGCACTAAAAAAAAAAAAGGGGCTCGACACGAGGCCGTGTCCGCTGGACACGGGGCCGTGTTCGCGCTGCAGACGGGATAAAACCCCTTTTTCAAAACAGTTTCTTCATTCCACACGCCCCGTTTCCCCACAAAAGCTCTGGTTCCAGGCGATTTTCCGCGAGATTCCAACGTCTCTTACCAATCTAACAACGTCAAGGTATGATTCTGTCACTCGTAGTAGTTAGATTAGTCACTTGCATGTAGTTAATACACCACAAATTTGGGGAAAAATCTAGGGGTCTTGATGTTCATTCGGATCGAGCCTAAAATTTTTGCCTAAATCTGTTTGCATTTAGTTAGATTAGTGTTAAGGGAAGTAAATACACTTGTATTGTTCATAGATTCACCCGATTTCTTGCAAAAACCCCAAACCCTTGTTCTTGAACCGAAAAAGATAAAATTGATAGGGTAAACGGGTTATTTTGGGAAAAACGGAACTTAGGGTTTCATTTTCGGGGGAAACCGCACCTATTGGTTCAAAAATTTTCAAGATTTCGAAACCGAGTCGAAAAATGGGATTTTTGAGTAACAGACCCCTGAACACGGGGCCGTGTCCGCTGGGCACGGGGTCGTGTCCAGCCCGCTGTTTGCAGTTTTGTCCAAAAATATTTCTGTTTCATGCTAACTTTTGGTGTATTCTTGCAGATGGCCAGGAAGTTTACTAGATTCAACGCCAATGAGCTAGATGCAAGAGCTCGATATGAGCTTCTCCAAACAAGGCCGGAGGAATACCCGAGGCAGGCATGCACAGAACTACTAACCTTGGTGAATCAAATTGACCGTTTCAACAACATTGTCACGGGACCACTCAGAGTCGCGCTAACAACCCGACTCCGTTCTGTTCATGAATGCACCTTGGAATTCTACAGCACCTTTGCATTCAAGTCAAGGTGCGAGCCGTTCGATGAAGAAGGGGTGTCATTCAGGTGTGGCGGAACGAGGTATTCGATTTCCATGGCACAATTTGGGTCGATTATCGGGTTGTATGCGGAGGAGGATGCGGGAGACGAAGGAAATACAGGGGGGTTGAGAGAGATCGAAGACAACGAGCGCCAAGCCATGTGGGCTCAGATTGGGGAAGGGTTCTACAATCCGAGCAGCACTAAGAGTACCAAGCTGAGGGATCCGCTTTACAGATACATTCATAGGCTCCTCGGCTACTCTCTTAGCCAAAGGCATGACAGTGGTGGCGTCGTTGGGTTAAGAGATTTGCTTGTCCTCCATTGCATTCACAACCGTAGGCCGCTCGATGTTCCGTACCTTATGCTCCGAAACATGCATCACAACCGCCTTGCTAGTGCACCAACTCCTCTTTTCTTCGGGGGGTGGGTGCACCGTCTCTTCAGGCACTTCGCCCACATTCCGAGGGCATTTGAGAGAAGCCCATGGTCGGGTACGGTGGATATTCACATATGCCGCTCGATGAACCTGGTTTATGAGGCAGAAGATGGGACGGTAACCTTTCAAAGGATGCAAGGTCATGCATGGAACCCGCAAGAAGCACTTGTCCTCCCAGCACCGCAACATCATCAGTACCAATACCCACCCCACGGTGATCCGGGCCAATCATCCTCCTCGGGAGGCAGTTTTCCTAATTTTCAAAGTTTGCATGATTTGTTGCAGGAAAACCTCATGTGTACTCGGAACACCTATAACATGGCGAGCAACACCTACCACCGGGTCGGAGCTATCGAGAGAAACCTATCCGAGATACAAGAAGACGTCGGATACATACGAGACCACATTGCACGCCATGGAGGGGGTGACGATGATGATGACGATGATGATGCCATGGAATAGGCGGGAGGAGCATAGAAGGAAGCGGTTGATTGGTGGCTCCCCAGGTTAACCCTTTGCAATCTTGAACAATTGATGGCCTGCGTGCCAAGTGTTAGACAATTTACTTTTCCTAACTATTTTCTGCATTTTTTTACTTTATGCGTGGAACAATTAACTTTGGTAACGTAGGATGTTGGTATTACTTGGTGTGGTATTAAGTGTTCAAACAGGTACAAACCAAGGCTTAAGGTGTTAAGCCTCAGCACCTATAAGGCTAGGATGGAAAAACCGGAGGACGAAACCTGTTTTTCAGGCTTCTAGACTGTCCACACGGGGACGTGTCCAGCCAACACGCCCCCGTGCTCACCTCCCTGACCTGCTGTTTGGCTTCTGTTCGGCAGAATTTTGTCAGAAACGTGGCCGTGACCAGTGGACACGGGGCCGTGTCCACCTTCTGTAAGTTCTTGTTACTGGCACCTGAACACGGGGTCGTGCCCACTCAACACGGGGCCGTGTTCAGTGCCCAGTAACACAAATTTTTGCTTTTAAACACTATTTTACACATCTAATCAACCTAAAAATTTATTTTTGGGACACATTGAGGACAATGTGTAATTTAAGTGTGGGGGGGATGCTAAAACCTTGAATTTTGCAAGTCCTAAATACAAGCCTTACACAAAACTCTATTGGAACCGCTAATCACCCCAAATTTTTTCAAAAATTTCAATTTTTTTACTTGTCTAGGTTTAACTCGGGAAATTCAAGCTCTCAAAAAGGTTATATTTTTACAAATTTACAACCGATAGCGTAGTGATAAAAAGAACCAACATAAGAAAATTATGAAAAGGCATGACAAACTTATTTAAAATTTGATTATATATACTTGATCACATAAAAAACCCATTCCCACAAAAGTGAGTTTTGAGCCTTTATTGAGCACACAATTTCATATCATTTGACTAAATGCTCATTTTTCGTTTCTTGTGTGAATAGCCGCTTGGTTCTTACGACTCTAGAACTTGCCATGTCAATACATTCCCGGTCCTTATCAACTTAAACCCGAGTAAGTAAATGATAGAGGCATTATGACTAACCCTTTTTCATTTCTACACAATTATTTTTCTTTTTCTTTTACCACCTACCCAAAAAAAAAAAAAAATCCCCCTAGTTAGCCCCTTTGAGCCTAAACTTTTTCGTTTCATCACCCAAAACAAAAACCCTTTCACCCACCAAAACCTTTTTCATTTTAACCCTTTATTTTAGTAACAAGTTCGGTTCTTCGAAAAAAAAAAAAAAAAAAAGAGAGAAAAATGAAGCAAAAAGGAAATAAACAAACAAAGTAATCAAAAATAACTTTGTTTGAATACAAGCTTCATCAAAAATAAAAAAAAATTGCAGAAATACGAAAACCGACACTTGTTACGCTTTTTAGCCCTTTTTCTACTAACCACTAACCCAACCACCTACCTTTAACCCTAGCCAACCCTTAACCCACAAAGTCCTCTTGATATCTACAAAGGTATAAAAGTTAAAAAAGGAGGAGGATTGATTTCTTGGCAAGCCTATGGTAGGAATAAGTTCCATGCCGCTCTCGAGTGATTCACTAAAAATACACCTTCGGCCGAGTGTGAGTGATTTCCCCGCGAGGTATGTGAACTTGTATATAAATAGAATTTAAAAAAAAAGGCATGTTATGCCCAAATAAGTAATTTCTTTTATGAACAGTTCTAAATAAATCATTACGAACAGGAGTGTAAATAAATAAAAATAAAACCCCAAAAAGATCTTGGAAATCCCGACACTCTATGACAAGCCCAAAACCTTCTCTTCTACCTATTCCATTTGGGAGTACAAGCCAAATATTAAAGAGTTTTGCTTGAGGACAAGCAAAAGTTCAAGTGTGGGGGTATTTGATGTGTGTAAAATGCAACATATAAATTACATCAAATGAGGCATAAAACTAACCCTTTTTTAGTACTAATATTGGAAAAAGAGTGTTTTTGTCTTCCTTTTGTATTTTCAGGATTAAATGAGCTCAAAAACGCAAAAGAAGCAAAAAGACAGCTAAATCCAACATAAATACAAGAAAATGAACATTAGTGGATTGCCCGAACCCTCAACGGCACCTTCCAAAGCAAAATAGAGAAAACAGAAGGCTGAACACGCCCCGTGCTCAGCCAGCACAGGGTCGTGCCCAAGAAGCAGCAGAAAAGACAAACCTATAGAAGCTTCTATTGCCCACCACGGGCCGTGCTCAGCGGACACGGGGGCGTGCCGAAAGTACTGCAGGCGCATTAATTGTAATTGCGAATTACAATTAATGAAGAGAGAGAGTGTCAGACGGGCACGGGGCCGTGCCCAGCGAACACGGGGCCGTGCCCAGGCCTCTGTTCAGCCTATAAATAGGAGTGCTTGGTTTCATTGCAACTCATCCCTTGGCACACCACCTCTCTCACACTTCATCCACCACCCACCACCATCACAACACCATCATCCACCACCATCATCCATTGTCCATCATAGAGTGTGTGAGTCGTCTCGGGATCCAAGATTGATCGTAAGAGTTCTTGACAATCAAGGCCATGTTTGCCTAAGTCTCTTACATCACTTGGTGAAGACAAAGTGTCTAGTATAATACTTTTTATTTCTAATCTTTTGCACTTTTTATTTGGTTTTGTATTAATGACTTTAATAACTAGTTACTTATGTTGAAGGTGATCTTTCCTTATCGTTTGTCCGTGGTGTCTTGGCATTATTTTACTGTCTATATAAAATAAAGGATTTTCACCATTCATATCTCCACGGTCTATATGGAGGTATGTTGGCTACCTGGTCGGGGGTTAAGGGAACGGTTTGGTAAAGGTCTTGCCATTGTTCAGCGTTTAGAGGTCCTGCAATGGACCTGGGTCAAATTTAGTAGGACCTCCTTCAATACTTCACGGTATTGGATGGCGGGGGTCCAAACTCTTTGATCCCCTCATAAGTTAACTACTATTAATACTATAACCCGGCTATTTAGGACTGTATCCCTGCTGACTCAGACTACTTAGTCGAGGGTAACGTCACCGCCAAAAGCGGGGCCTACCACAATACTGCATTAATAACTTAATTCATTATCTTCCAATAATCCACCCCTTTAGGATTGTATCCCTGCTGACTCAAACTACTGGGGTGAGGGTAACGTCACCTTCAAAAGAGGGGCCTACTACAATAACTAAGATAATCTCTTAATTATGTGCAAAAGTGCGGAAATAATCAAAGGTTATACTAGATACGAGTCGGAACCAAGTGATTCATCTTGTCTATCTGTTTTTATTTTATTTTTATTTTCAGCATTTTAGTTAGTTTTTATTTTTCTTAGTTTAAAACATTTTTTCCAAACTTTTATTTTGGTTAGACGTTGAGGATAAACCGGTACTAAAAGCTCTTGTGTCCTTGGACGACCTCGGTATCTTACCAACGCTATACTACACTCAACGATGGGTGCACTTGCCCATATGTGTGTTTAGTGTTAGTGAAATATCGTGTTTTATAAATTTAAAACTTGGCTAAAGTAAGTGTTAAAAAGGGCTTAAAATATACACCTAAAATATACGACACTTTCACGCACATCATTTCTCCTTTTCATTTCCATTTCTGATGAAGCACCCGTTGAAAATGACTCCGTAAGTTCATTTTACGTTTCTGAAGATTGCCCGTTGAGGAAATGAATCCCCGTTTGTTTATTCCTTCATTTCCGCTTCTGAAGAATACTCGTTGGGGAAAAGGACTCCGTCTGTTCAATTTCGTTCTGAAGAATGTCCGTTAAGGAAATGACAGGATTATGCCTTACATATCTCTGGTGGTTATTTGACACAAAGTCACAAATAGACTCCTACGAATAAATTTCGGGACGAAATTTCCTAAAGTAGGGGAGACTGTGACACCTGTGTCACTTCAACCATCAAACAAATGCCAAACCAATGAAATATTGTATTTCATACTTGGGATTTGTAACAATAGGTGTATCGTTTGCACATATCAACTCTCGTTCGATTTCAAGCTCTAAATCGCTTTCTGGAAGGTTATACTCGCACAAATGCGTAAATATAACCAGTTTAATGCAACAAACACTCCGGAATAGTGAAATAGGCTTAACATACCTTAAGTAACCTTTACATAACTTAGAAATAAGTTTTGAAGGCTTTGGTATGGCAAAATCTAGTTTAATCGCTTACAAGGACTAAAGTTGACAAACTGCGAAAGTATGCCAATTTGAACTGTAACAGACATTCCGGAACATGAACATAAGTTAAACATACCACAAATATCCTTTACATAGCTTAGAAATAGGCTTTAAGGGGTTCGGTGTGCTAAAATAAACTTTTGGGACATTCAGGGACTAAAAGTGTCAAAAAGTGCACAAGTTTGCACTTTCGCGCATAACTTACGTTCTGAATACATCCGGACATCCAAAAATTTATGTAAGCACTACAATATTTTATTTTAGTGTTTGGCATGAGAAAAATCCATTCGTTGCGTCATTTGGATCGTTTTTCGCGCTTGTGCGCATTCCGTCGTAATTAACCGAACATCGCAACCGTACGGCTAAACGAGCGACATCCGAGATATTTTTGAGCACATTTTACTCCCTATACTTTAACTTCATTTTAGAGCTTTGAAATGGGGTTAACGGGGCTTAAACGTGTCAAAAATGCATCGAAAACCAAGTTTAGGGGCTGCTGGGACCAAAACTGTAATTCTGCCAAACTTGTGCCCTATGATGCGCATGCATTTTTTGCCCTACGGTGCGTATGGGTTCTGCAGATTAGATTAGATTAAATAGTCAGCAGATTTCCAGCTGTTTAATCCTCAACCACAAATCCACACTTGACCTTTCAGCACATTAAGGATCATTTTCAGTAACCATAACATTTTGACAAATGTATGCACAAGATTTAGGCACGATATTCGACAAACGATCTTAACGGTTCTCCGAATACTATAAATACCCAACCCATTCCATAGCCAAAACCACTAGAATCTGATTAAAAAGACTCTAAGTTGAAACCATTGTTTCATACCTGAGTTATTTTGATCTAGATTAGCATTCGGGGACCCTTCGTAAGTATTCTTTCGTTCTTTTATTGCTTTTCGAGTCCGAAAGTCAAACTTTGTTTGACTTTCTGCATTGACCAGTTTATGGTCGATGCGAAGTTCTTTTGAACTTCATAACGTGAGCGTGATCACGATGGTTATAGTCCCTAGTGACTATACCTACTGATTACCACGTTATCTAGGCTCAGTGACGAGCCGTAGTTTTGGTCAGAATACGTATTCTTGCGTATTTTGTAACCAAACTACTTATGGGTATCAAAACCGTTTGTTTTGATACCAAACCTGTTTTCTAAACTTAGTTGAGCATGTTTTAACATGCTTAGCTCGTCACTTTTAGTTTAGTGCTTATATAGGGTCGTAAGGTAAGCGATCTAAACAATCGCTTATACTTTCGAACCCGACCCGTTTGGTCGATCATTAGGATCCGACCAAGCACATTAGGTGACCATAGTATATAGGGAATAACCTTACGAGGTTATACCTTATGGTCGCTTCGTTTAAGTAGTTGTATGATAGGTAGTTTATATGCCTTAGGTAAATTACCAAAACACCCCTTTGATGCCAAAATCCGTTTTAATCATATGTAACATAACTTTTGACATCTAAACTGATTTGACAACCATATTAGACATGTTAAGGCATATATTACTTGTCATAGGACTAGTTAGGCGGTCCGAACGCGTTTCACGCGAACGACGCGTTAAAGTAGCATAAGCTACCTAAACGGGTCGTAATGGGTCACAAGCACTTAGGTTAGGTTTCATTTAGTATGTAGGCTTTGTTAAACCATACTACATGAGTTCCCATACTCATTTGGTTTACGAACCCTCATTCTATCCGATCTTCCGATTTAGGTCCGGTTGATTAATGTAGTTACCTATATTAGGTGCCGTTTGATATTCCGTGATCTCTAGCATTGCTTGGTGGTTATCTTAGGACTTCTGAGCAATCTCAAGTGAGTACATAGAACCCCTCTTTTACTGTTTTCAAACTGTTTTGGGGTGGAACACATGTGCCTACTTGTTACTTTCGTGCTTTCCTGTTTTCACATCATATATCTGCTATGTTTGTTAGTACATTATAGTACATGATTTCATTACATTTCATGCTATGTATGTCCATTGTGTGCATACTTAGTACAGTGTTTTACATTACATTTTATGCTATGTATGTCCATTGTGTGCATACTTAGTACATCGTTTTACATTACATTTTTGAACCGTTTATAACTATTTGACTATGTGAACTGTTGTAAACATTTGACTATGTGAACCGTTGTAAACATTTGACTATGTGAACCGTTTGTTTCTGTGAACCGTTTGTATCTATGAACCGTTTGTATCTGTGAACTGTTTGTATCTGTGAACCGTTAGTATCTGTGAACCGTGTGAACCGTATTTGACTATACATAAACATTTCTACAATTGTTAGACATCTTACATTGTTTTGTTTGGTTTGGTTCGTGTAAGTGATTAAGTAACGAGGCGTGTGTAATATCATACAAGCATGGTGGATACGCCGCTGGTACTTCCTATATATAAGTGTTTGTATGGTATTAAATATCGTAGCGTTATTTAAATCATTTCAGTTTGAGACATATAACATTTTATACAAATAACATACTTTTCACAATACATTGTTTTACAAGCAACTTACCTTATACAAACTCATTTTACAATGGTTATTCATTTAACCATACATTATTCTCTTATTTATACATATCATCTGATCTTATCGTTTTTCAAATGATTTATAAAACAAAGCAAATTACAAGGTTCATGACTAAACATTTTCTCAAACATAAGTCATGAAACCTATTTTCACAAAACCTATGTATCTCACAGGCATTTTTATGCTGACGTACCTATTTTCACATGTGTTTTCAGGAGATGATGCATAGGACTTATCAAGACATACTTAGGCGGACCTGTGCCTTAGTGACTTAAAACGAGACAAGAACTAGTTAATTTATGTTATGTACTCTTTATTTCTTGTTTAAAGACAATGTAACTTGCTTGTTTGATGAATAAAACGAAACTTTAATTTGCCATGGATTTGAAACATTAATTCTGTTACAACACTCCCCGATGTTTCCGCCACGTTTTGTATGTTCTACGTGGTCGGGGTGTGACAAAAAATAAATAGGAAACATTGTTCAACAGTTTTGACATCCAAGCTTGCGAGACTTATTGTGGACGCTAGGAGAAAGCCAACCTAGTTCGCGTAGTACCTGCACTTAACCTTTTTGGGAAAATACGTCAGTTTACACTGGTAAATACAATTTAACTGACTCATTTTAAAATGATTAAAATTGATTTAAATGCTCGTGGCACAAAACATTTTATAACTTGGGATAATTATTTAAGTATACAAACTTGCAAAAGAATTACATGTTCCTTATGCGTTCAGTAGCCCGGTTCGTGCCGGGTTAAAGATCAATAGACACACCACATTATTTATTTTGGCACTGACGGGTGTACGCCTACACCCCGCACTTAGGTCGTGGCCATTTCGTAAAATGATGCCAAGGATATCTGGGACATGGTCATTAACCCCCCAAAGGCGTTAAGCAAACAAAACATTTTTAAACGGGTCATCTCGATAATACTTAACCACCAATCGATTAAGGTCGAATGCCCAACCAAGCGGTATTTTATATACCGTACCCCAAGCCCGTATAAGGGAAAATAAGTTAAAAGTATTTACCTTTGCAAGTATAATTCACAATTAGCAAATGCGGGTAGCTTTTACCGGTCTCCTATTCTGGAACAAAGGTTTATAATAACCTATTAGAATCCTAACGGTCTTTAGTTAAGCTTAAGCTTAGACCGGTTAGTTTTAAAGGAAGATACGGTTTGAACGCGTGATTAAGCGAAGACCGGAATAGAATGTGATTTAGACCCGACAAGTTTGAAGGCTTGTATAATATGGGTAATCTAAACACATTCTGGATTTTGAGATAAAAATGATAAGGTTTGACCCGTTTCGGCCAATTTATGTAAACTAGTTACATAAACCGAACCAAACGCGAAGAATGCGTAACGGGTAACCATAAGAGCCATATACAGGTTTCCTAAGTTAATATGCCTCAAATATGTTGTGACATCAGTAAGATATCTTTTATTATGCCCGAAACGAATTTAAACTCAAACTATGCCCCGTATGGGTAATTTGGTCATTTATAAGGTTATAAAAGAGTTTGAACAATAATCTGAGTTACAGGTTTGATGCAATCAGTAAAAATACTTAATTTGATAAGTTATAACAGTAGGGTATTGCATATATGTGAAATTTATCAATTATAACCAAATTATGCACCGTAGGGGCATTTTGGTAATTTCACATAAGCTTAAAAGGTCAAAATCGGAAATCTGAGTTTAACAACTTTTGCTTACTGTTAAAACATTATAATTTACCTAAGATATCAGTAGGTATCAACCCTTATATGTTTAAAATAGTTTTAGTACATACTATGCTTTAAAAACGCTTAAAAAGTCGATTAGAAGCCATTTCCGGGTTCTATAAAGAAAACTGATATTTTTATTATTCCAGAAGGTCTAAAATAATTTATTTATCATAAAAAATCAGTAGCAAAAGGTTTGGGGTAAAAAAGATATGTAAAACTCATTTTATAGCTCAAAAGGGCAAAACCGACAATTACCGAATCCACGCCATAACCTTAGGTTATGAGCAGGTTAAAAATAATAAAAAATCCTTATAAATCCCAAAATATTATATTACATCAGTGGGCAAAAAGTTTGATATCAAAAAGTGGGTTTAAATAGGCTATATGCTAATTATGTCGTTTAATCGCTAAAAAGCTTTCTAATTACGCTAATGAGCATAACTCTCAATCTACACCTCAAACTGATGTCAAATTTTGGTTACAAGTTTATAATTCAGTAACTAAGGTTTCCACTCTTTTACATTTTAAAAATCACGTTTTATGGTGAAAATGGCATAATGGTCAACATATAAGCAATTAACGGAATCATGCATATTAATTGGATTATCAATGAACCAACCACAGAGGGTTATACCAACATGTAGCCTGGTCCTAAGGAAGCTCTAAGGCATTTCCAAACTTTACTAAAACGGATTAGAACTGAAGTCAAAGCAAAAGTCAAAGTTTTGCGACTTTCGGTTCCGAACCGAGTCTACACAGAAAATTGTCGGATCAAACAAGCTTAGACCAGTTATTATACTTATTACCAAGTTATATGAGTGATAAAATAGGTTACATGCCTTCTACATTGTTAATTATGCGTTAATTCGAAGATTAGCATTCTGTTGACTTTTTCTAATCAACTTTGACCCGACAAATGGTCTAGTTAGAGTGGGAATCAGAGGGTGCCCTTTTAAGGGTTTATTGCCCACATAATTACTAACTTATAACTACCTTCAATTCGACTAATCACTGGACCAATAATGATTAATCGCTAAGTCAAACGTTAATTACGACGGTTTAACTTTTAAGCTAAAACTAAGTAAAAACTCAATTAAGGAAGGTCAAGGGTACTTACCAAAGTCCTATGCACGACTAGTGATGACTTGGGTCTGTTCTTATGCTCCAGGAATGACCAGAAATGCAGATGGAAGGTGTGATCACAATGTTGCAACATGAGGGCCTTATATAGTGCTTTTAATTGCTTGGGATCTTGACACACAAGCCTAGCATTGTTCCCAGATCACTTACAAGTGCTCCTAGGGTCTAAAAAGCATGTAGGGGTCGTCCAAGGAAGTGGAAAATCAATTTTAAGTCGGTTACAAAGGCATAACAGGATGCTGCCTATTATTTCTGCATCTGGGGATCGCACGCGGCCTGCGTAAGTCCTTGGCAAGGCTTACGCGGCCCGCCTGAGGCCTGGCTTCAGGTTAAAAGGTTTTTGCTTTTTGGCACTTGGCTCTTGGTCCTTCTAAAGGTCACCCAACCTTTATTTCTTGCATTTTGAGCCCCTCAACTTGACTTATAAGGGCTTCAAGACTTATACCCACTTTGTTAAGTCCTTGGTCACTTTATGTTTACCCGAAAGGTCATAATTTTCAACGTTGACACTTTAACCCTTTGTATACGAATTTGATCATAACTTTCTCATACGATAACGAAACTTTATGAAATTTTTATCATGTATTCTAGTGAGCATAATTAATCGTTACAAAGCTTCGAGTTTGCTAAAAGGTCACTCAGAGGTATACTTTAAACATGTTGACACATTTAACCCTTGTGGTTTGTAATCTCTCACTTTCTTTCATATTTAGCTTCGTATGATCCATGATTTATTCGTTTAAGGGTATGAGCATCATGTAGGGTTACTGTAAAGTATATTTATCCCTTGTTGACATTTTGAACCCTTATATTCACATACTTTCCATGTTTGTCAACTTTAGTCCTTCTAGGACATTCTTTCACACGTTCAAACATATGACACGTGTCAATACATTATAGGATGTGAATTTTCGAGGTGTTACAGAAACCAAGTGGATAACAGTGTCATGCAAGAAATAGTGGCACAAGGGATAATAGATGCGATGCCATATATTATCAAAACAGTTAGGGAAGCTGAAAATAAAAGTAAACATGATAGTAAGCGACCTTCTAAACCTGAAAATAGCGTGAACAATGGACCCGTACTTCAATTGCCCATTCCCAAAAGAAGAAGAACCGTGTCTTACGGTTGTTCTTATAAAGAATTCTGGTCTTGTAAACCAATGGAATTCTAGGGCAATGAAGGGGCCGCTGCATCTCTACGCTGGATAGAAAAGACTGAGGCAGTCTTAAGAACAAGTAAATGTGCGGAAGAGGATAAGATAATGTTTGCTTCCAATCTGTTTAAGAATTCAGCACTAGAATGGTGGAACACTATCCTCCAGTTAAGGGGAAGTGATAGAACTTACAATATGGAATGAGAAGAATTTAAAAACATGGTAGAAAGAAAATTATGCCCTCCTAATGAAAAAGAACAGATAGCAAACAAATTCCTAAACCTTAGGATGATTGGGGTAGATAGTAAGGGTTATACTACATTATTCTTTGAATATGCCCGAATAGTACCAACCCTTGCTTCACCTGAACCAGTTTTAATCTCCCGTTATATCTGGGGATTAATTGGGGAGACTAGACATGTAGTCAAGGCAGCTAGACCTCAAACCATAGAAGAAGCAGTAGAACTAGCCAACACCTTGACAGATGAATTAATCCGTACATGAGAAGATGATCAAAGGAGGAACCTAACTCAGAAAATTACTCAAGAATTCCGTTCTGGAAATTCTAACCGTGGGAGAAATGTAGGTTCTACCTCTGCACCCTACTGTAAGTATTGCAAAAGGAAGCATTCAGGAAGATGCTCCATATACTGTAACTTCTGCAAAATATCTGGACATAAGGAGGAAGATTGCAGGAAAAAGCCTAATAACAGGATATGCTACAACTGCAGAGAACAAGGTCATATCAAGCCTAACTGTCCAAAGTTAGCTCCAGCTACGAACCCCAAGAATACTAAAAATGCTAGAGCATTTGTTCTGACTGCAGAAGAAGCCAAGATGATCCCGGATGTGATCACTGGTACGTTTTTAGATAATGATGTTTTTGCTAAAGTATTATTTGACTCTGGTGCAAACCAAAGTTTTATTAATACTTCATTTTGCAAACTTCTTAATCAATCATTAACTAAACTCCCACAAGAATGTCTAGTAGAGACAGCAAATAGGGAGACTATTAAGATTTCTGAAATCTTGCAGGGAGCAAGAATAGAAATTTTAAATCATAAATTTATTGCAGACCTTTACCCCATGAATCTGACAGGATTTGATGTTGTGTTAGGAATGGATTGGTTAATAGCCAATAAAGCCAGTATTTTATGTGATCAAAGGTCAATTCAAGTAAATTCACCAAGAGGTGAAAAGATCACAATTAAAGGAAATAAATTCTCTAAATCCACAAAATTCAACTCTGTGATGAAAACAACAAGTTATATAAGGAAGGGATCATTAGTGTATTTGATTTCTATAATCACTAACACTAAAGGAAAAGAATTAAAGGATATTCTAGTAGTATCCCAGTTTTCAGATGTATTTCCAGAAGAACTACCAGGGCAACCTCCAGACAGAGAAGTTGAATTCAGAATCCACTTAATATCAGGAACTGCACCAATTGCCAAAGCACCTTACCATTTGGCACCCGCAAAAATGCAAGAACTGAAGAAACAATTAGACGAATTGTTGGAGAAAGGATTTATTCAGCCAAGTTCATCACCCTGGGGAGCGCCAATCTTATTCATTAAAAAGAAAGACGGATCAATGCGTATGTGCATTGACTACCGTGAATTGGACAAAGTCACGATTAAGAATCGGTATCCATTATCAAGAATAGATGATCTGTTTGATCAATTGCAAGGAGCACGATTTTCCTCTAAAATCGATTGAAGATCAGGATATCATCAATTAAAGGTACAGGAAGAGCACATTCCTAAGACCGCTTTCAGAACAAGGTTTGGCCATTATTAATTTACTGTCATGCCATTTGGTTTAACCAATGCCCTAGCTGCATTCATAGACATGATGAACCGAATATGTAAGCCATATTTGGATAAATTCATAATTGTCATCATAGATGATATTCTTATTTATTCCAAAAACAAAGAGGAACATGCAGCCCATCTGCACGCATTTCTATGTTTATTTAGAAAAGAAAAACTTTATGCTAAGTTTTCGAAGTGTGAGTTTTGGTTAGAATAGGTACAATTTCTTGGACATTTAGTTAATCATGAAGGAATTCATGTAGATCCCACCAAGATCGAGGCGATAACCAAGTGGAAAACCCCTGAGTCACCAACTGAGGTTAGAAGTTTCTTAGGATTGGCCGGTTATTATAGAAGATTTATTCGAGATTTTTCTAGAATAGCCATTCCCTTAACTAAGTTAGCCTGTAAATCCGTTAAATTTGAATGGGGACAAAAACAAGAAGAAGCCTTTTGAATTCTTAAGCAAAGATTAACCCATACACCCATACTAGCGTTACCAGAAAGAACTGAAGATTTAGTAATCTATTGTGACGCTTCTAAATTAGGTTATGGATGTGTATTAATGCAACGTCAAAAGGTTATAGCCTACGCCTCTAGACAACTTAAGAATCATGAAGAAAATTATTCAATCTATGATCTAGAGTTAGGAGCTATAATTTTTGCCCTTAAAATTTGGAGACATTACCTTTACGGTAGTAAGTTTACCATATTCACCGACCATAAGAGTTTAAGGTATGTTTTTGGGCAAAAGGAATTGAATATGAGACAAAGACGCTGGATGGAGATACTTAGTGATTTTGATTGTGATATACAATATCATGCAGGAAAGGCAAATGTAGTAGCTGATGCTTTAAGTCGGAAATATCACGAAAAGCTAAAAAGTGTACGTTCTCTTAAGTTAAATCTGCAAGTAGATTTAAATGAACAGATTAGAAAAGCACAAGAATCAGTAATCAAAGATGATACTGAAAAATTGAAAGGAATGATTAAGGAATTAGAACAAGGAACAGATGGAATTTGGAGATTCCATAAGAAAAGAATGTGGATACCTAAATTAGGAAATCTACGTCACCGTATATTAGAAGAAGCCCATAAGTCTAAATATACGATGCATCCTGGAAATGATAAGATGTATCAGGACTTAAGGAAGAATTTCTGGTGGATAGGAATGAAAAAGGATATAGCAGCATATGTTGCAAAATGTTTAACCTGTTCACAAGTCAGAGCTGAACATCAGAAACCCTCAGGTTTATTGCAACAATTAGAAATGCCTGTTTGAAAATGAGAATTAATAACAATGGATTTTGTTACTAAATTACCCAAAACAAGAAAAGGTAGTGATACAATCTGGGTGATTGTAGACAGGCTAACCAAGTCAGCTCATTTCCTACCAATAAAGGAAACTTTTAGCATGGAACAGTTAGCTAAATTATATGTAAATGAAATAGTCTCATTACATGGAATTCCTCTATCAATTGTTTCTGACAGAGATAGTCATTTTATCTTTCATTTTTGGACAAGTTTCCAAAAAGCCATGGGAACCAAGTTGAATCTAAGCACCGCCTATCATCCACAAACGGACGGACAAAGCGAAAGGACAATTCAGACAATGGAGGACATGCTTAGAGCCTGTGTAATTGATTTCGGAGGTAATTGGGACGATCACTTACCATTGATAGAATTTTCTTATAATAATAGTTATCACACACGTATCAATGCTGCACCATTCGAAGCACTTTATAGACGAAAGTGCCGAACTCTAGTCTGTTGGGCAGAAGTTAGAGACAAGCAACTATCTGGACCTGAGATAGTACAAGAAACAACAGACAAAATCATTCAAGTCAAGGAACGACTGAAAGCAACACGTGATAGACAAAAGAGTTATGCAGACAACGTACGAAAGCCATTGGAATTTCAAGTAGGAGATAAAGTGTTATTGAAAGTCTCTCCCTGGAAAGGAGTGGTAAGATTCATAAAAATGGGAAAGCTAAGCCCCAGGTATGTTGGACCTTTTGAGATTATTAGAAGAATAGGGCCTGTAACCTACCAGCTACAACTGCCAGAGGAAATGGCCGGAATACATGATGTATTTCATGTATCTAATCTCAAGAAATGCTTAGCTGATGAATCGCTAATAGTGCCTCTTAAGGATATAGAGGTAAATGAACAATTAAAATTTGTAGAGAAGCCTCTACAGATTGAAGACAGGAAAGTTAAGAACCTCAAGCACAAAAGACTAGTTTTAGTCAAAGTGAAGTGGGACTCCAAAAGAGGACCAGAATACACATAGGGGCTTGAATCGGAAATGCAAAAGAAATATCCACACTTGTTCTAGTAGACCTCGAGGACGAGCTCTAAAACAAGGTGGGGAGAATATAACAACCCTCCAGAAATTTTTCTTACACCCTAAAATATATTAAAATATTCCCATATGTCTTAAAAGAAAACACCCCGTATGTGAAAACCAAGCCCAAAATACGATCCAACATTAAAAATAAAATAAAAACAAAAATTTAAAGGCTGTCGCTGGGCGCATAGCCTTTGGCTACTTCTTACGCGGGCCGTGACAGCTACAAGATCAGCCGCAGCCCTGAGCTGCCACGTGGCAGCAACGTGTTGAACCTATACCGTGACCCGGATTAGCTACGGCCTAGACCCCCCTACGACGCGTGCCGCGTAAGCCTAAGCTTACTCTTACACGGGCCACGAGAGACTCGGATTACAACCCTATAAATTGGGAGCTCGGGCTTCAGTCTCAAATCGCTCACGTTCTTTTCTTTCTCTCAATTTTCACATAGTAGGCATAATCCTCGGGTATAATACCCCCTAATTAACGAAGTTCTGCCCCGATGTAAGTATTATAACCCCGGTTACGTGTTAGATACGCTGCCCGATTGATCTAGGGTTCCGTAACGGCTGTCGAGGTTCTGCCCGACGTAGTCGTTGGAATGCCGTCTCGGGGAGGGTATTACTAATGTAAATAATGGGTTATCATACTAACACATGTACATTTGTGTAAATTATAGATTATCACCAGGAAACCCTTACAGAAAACCTAACACAGCAAAGTGAGTAATCCTATTTTTGTGTAAACCTTTTTGTGAGTAATCTCCTTTTTGTAAATTGTTTTACAAAACCTTAAATGTTTTACAATGTGATTAAGCAGTGATTGAGTCTTTGTAGTTCTTCAATTACTACCGGTATGTTGGGGTTTTGTATACAAAATGTGGAACACGTTACCATTGGACAAAGAGTTAGCCAATGGGTAATATGACCCACCAGTCAGGATTGACAGTACTGAATGAGCAATTGTGTAGAAATAAACAATGTGATAGCTCTCAATACTGTTAAAGGATAAAAATATTCTTGATTAAACTGGGATTCACTCACCAGTATTTCCCACTGACAAATGTTTTTAAAACGGATTTCAGGTTACAAAACGTAAAAGCCAATTAGAAGAAAGCCAGCTGGAGAGCACTGGCGGCTTAGAAAAATGTGACTATAAAAGTTACCTAAAAGATGATGTTTTAAATTCAATAAAATAGGGTTTATCCCTATACACATGTTGTAATAAGAAACTTGGGTTTTACCCATGTGTTTATTAATATAAAATATGGTGGTTTTACTCTGATAAATATTTCCTAACTACGGTCCTGATGAAATTCCGCTGCCAAATGATAAACAAAAATGATACCACCACAACTGGTCTTGCGTCCGCCCGTTCCTGGGACAGATAGGGGGCGGGGGGTTGCGACACATATTGAATATACTACGAAAATGACCGAGTGCGATTGTCAAAACAGTCACAAAACCATCGCAAATGCCTTTCTGCGACTGTTTTGCAATCAAATTTGGCGACGGTAATTTGAGAGATAGTTATATTTTTTTTATTGAAAAAGACTTGGTTAGGAATGTCTCTCTAGATGATGTAAGCCCGCAGAGAGTAACTTTAGAGATATTGTATTTTCATTATGCATTTGTAATGAAATTTTATGTACATTTGTTATGTATGAGCTTTATTTTGTTTTGTCTTTTTATATATGACACTCCCGAACCACACCGATAAATTTAATATATAATCATAGTTATCGACCCCAAAAATTTCAACCCCCTTAAAAAAGTTCATGGGTCCGTCACCAACTCTATCAATCCCGACCATGAGGAAGTGTGGGACATGCTACGTGGTTAGTTAATTGAATTACTTCCGGTTTATTTCATACGTTATCTTGATCAGCAACGGGTCATAGGTTAAGAATATTGGGTTAGTAGTTAGTAGGTGTGTTGATGCACTTTTGTGTGGATGTTGCTCGATTCGGTTCGATTCAGTTCGATTCAGTTCAAGATTAACATATATGACATCCTCCTGTCATATAATGTTAATCTGCTTAGTAGATGAAAGACATTGCATCAAAATAAACATATAAACATGGAAATTCAACAAGCATTGTCATCGAAATAGAAAATGGATCTTGACATCGAAATAGAGTATTATTTGTTGGATCGAAATTAAGAAGAAATCGAAATACACTTATGCACATTAGTCTATTTTGATTACAAGCATACCATACTCTATTTCGATACATTATATTCATGTGTGTTTCGATGTGAAGCTTATGTCTAGTCCTATTTCGATAAGAGCTTAAGTTATTTCGATAGTTTTCAAGTCTATTTTGCTGTAGTGTATTTTGTCAAGCCATGTTTCATTGTATTTCATTGTGAACTTGTATTTCGATGTATTCTATGCTGGTCAGGACTATATATACCAGCAGAGTGACTCTGTTTCATCAAGAGAGGACACTTTCAGAGAGTTGTGAGCATTTGTGTAATGTTACTCTGCTGAAATAAACATTGAGCTTTAACAATTGATATCCATCTTATGTTTGTTTGTGTTATTTGATTCGATTTGCACATAAACAAGGATTCTGCACTTGTTTGTGTGTTCACCAACAAGGAATAGGTTCTCTAGATCCTCCTTTAGGGACCTACAAGGCAGTTATTTTTCTTTAACATGTAAATAGACACACACACACACACACACACACACATATATATATATATATATATATATGTGTGTGTGTGTGTGTGTGTATATATATAAGGTGGGGTTCTAGAGTGAACACTAGTGTATTTGTGAACTAAGTGAACAAATCCTAACCCATTGATTTACATCATCAAATCGTAAAACACACTAGTGTATTTTCATCATCAAATCCTGGCCATTGATTTACAGTTGTGTATACACTTGTGTATTGATAATCAAGGGCTAGGATTAGTTCCCTAGTGTTCACAATTAAGGGGGTTGTTCACTAATGAACCTAACCCTATATATATATATATGATATCAAAGAATTCCAATTGCTTTTCGAAATCCCCAAATACTTCTTTTTCTTTGTGTCCCAAATTTATCTCCTAAATATCTAACTGAACTAAATTCCTGTCATTCAGTTCCTCCTACGTGGATATGAGAAAACAACACTCAGAAAGGTTCTCTCGACTGGGATGCTGGTACGTGGCGAAGCTGACATATTTCTGTTGCTAAGATTCCAAGCTTTCCTCTTCATCCCTCCAACTCTTCTTCGTGAATATTGTAGCTACAATGAAGCAGGTGGTTCCAATTCATTGGTAATCGGTGAATTATGCTTTTCTTCCATTTTAAGGCTTGTTTAAACTCACTATGAAGACTCAACACGGGTAGTCTTAGAAGATCTACACGCCAACGTAGATTATGGAATTGTTATTTCTCACGTAGATGAGTTTGTATCAAATCTACAAACACATTAAATAAAAATGTGTTGAGTTCTCGTTTACCCGTTTACATGTTTATTTTTTTTTTGTTTTACTTTGAAACGTGTTTTCATGTCTTATGCGGTGGTAAATAAACAAATTTTATGTGGAGAACAATATATGAATCGGTAAAAATGACTTAGGTAAAAAATATGCGGGGACAAAATAGTAAATAACAAATAAGAGTAAATTACTGTTTTAGCCCCTGTGGTTTAACCAGTTTAACCATTTCAGCCCAAAAAAGAAACTTTTAACATATTAGACCCCGAGGTTGCATTTTATAATGGTTTTGGTCCCTGACACTAACTTGGTTACTCTTTTGCCGTTAAATGTAAGGGTAATTAGGTCATTATATACCTTAGGGGTTGTTTTTTATAATTACAAAGTTCTTTTAATATTTAAGAGATTATTAATGTAATTTCTCAAGTTTCTTTTATTATTTCGTTATTTTCACGATTATTATTTAACAAAATACGTTTTAAATATACAAATAAATATGTACTTTTATTAACCGTTTATTTTTATAAAAGTCGTTTTAAAAAATAATTTGTTATTTCACATTTTGTTTAAACCATCTATCGTTTTTAAAATTGTTCATTTTTAAACCATTTGTTTTTTTAAAATCGTTTTTTAGGTCGTTTGTATTTTGAAGTTTTTTTAAACACTTCATTTTGTACCATTTTTTAAATCATTTATTTTTTAAACACTTATATACTACTTACTTTTTAGGTCATTCATTATTAAAAGTTTACAAAACGACGTGTATAAAAAACAAACAAAATGTAAGACTTGAAAAAAAAGAAACACTTTAATAATGAGTTTGCAAAAGATCGTTCATTTTTCAAACTTTTTTAGAATGGTTTATTTCTTTTTCAAATCTTCCATTTCTTTGGATCGTTTGTTTATTCAAAATTTGTTATTTTTTTTCACCTTTCGTTTATTAAATTTGTGCATTTTCTAGTTGCTTACACTTGTTAACTTATTTTTTTAAGGTTTTGTTTTTTTATAAAGATCATTTTTTTTAATTTTCGTTTTTTAAACCACTCGTTCTTTAAAAATCGATCGTTTTTAAATTCCTTCGATTTTTGAAATCGTTCATTTTCTGAAGTTATTTTTCGCTAACGACTATAATTAAACTGAACACAAAGTTTCAAAATGAACGATATCAAAAACGGTTCTAAAAGGAATGGTTTAAAAAGAAACACTTTTAAAAATTAATGACTAAAAAAAACAAATTGTTTAAAAAAGTTAAAAAATGATTTTAAAAAGAACGGTATAAAATGAATCGTTTAAGAAAAACATTCAAAGACAAACAACTTTAAAAAGAACGATTTTAATAAAAAGCGGTTTAAAAAATGATTAATTTTAAAAACAACAGACGGTTTAAAAAAGGTTAAAAAACAAATGATTTTAAAAACGACGTTTAAAAACAACAAACGCTTAATGAAAATACATATTTATTTGTATATATAAAACATATTTTGTTAAATAATAATCGTGAAAATAACAAAATAATAAAAAATAACTTGAGTAATTGCATTAATAATCTTTTAAATATTAAAGAACTTTGTAATTATCAAAAACAACCCTTTAGGTATATATTGACCTAATTAAACTTACATTTAACTTTAAAAAAGTAACAAAGTTAGTGTCAGGGGTCAAAACCGTTATAAAATGCAATCTTGGTGTCTGATATGTTAAAAGATTCATTTTTAGACTGAAATGGTTAAAATAACTAAACCACAATGGGCTAAAATAGTAATCTAACTTATAATAAAAGACTCCAAATAATGACATATGGCATTCTCTTTTTCAACCTCATAAATTTTATTTATATTTGTTAAATAAATTTCTTTTAATATTAATTAATAACCAATATATAGATATCACTTATTTTTTATCCTTATCTTTATCTAAAATTAATAAATAACTTCAATTTTGCAATTTAGACTCTTTGTTTTTTTACTTTTAGCCCAAAGTTTTTCATCTTTTACAATTTAATTCCAACTCTTTTTTATTTTCAATTTTGGTTCACCATACTCTTCATCTTTCCCAAGTTTTTCATTTCGTTCTAAATTTTGTGAGTTAACGCACCACAACGTGCGGGTGAGATTCAACATTTTTTCGTATATTTTTTCCCGTTTGACTGGCCCGTCGCGTCTCATCAATTTTTCTGCGTTTGACAAATTCGTCCAAAACGCGGGTCCTGGATGGACTTAGTTATTTTTTTCTATGTTTTACGTTTCAGTTTAATTTTTCAGCAACGAGCGTGCGTGATTCAAAGATTTTACGTCTACTTTTCGCTCGACGTTATTTTTTCCCGTTTTTATTTATTATGTTTTTACGAGCATTTCCGGTGCTGGTGGTCGCTGACAATAGTATAGTATTGCTACTACTTAAAACAGTTTTGTGACAACCGCTGCAACGCAGTGATTTAATACTAGTATACTCAATAAATAATAACAAAAGTTAGCAACAAAACAAAATTTGGGTAGATATAGATAATAAGTATTCAAAACGTCGGTTATTCAAAACACATGATTTATTGCACGTGGCCCCATTGAATGTATTAATCAATTCACAAATTCAAACTTCAAACAAATATAAACCTTCAGCACTTATTTGACTTCTTCACTCCAGTACCTAACAATTGGGTACATAGGCTTATAAATTAATCAAACAATCATTCATTCATTTAAAATTAATCGAACATGAACACAAACACTTACACATAATCAAAAATTTTCTTTTGTTTATATTCGTTTATTAAAAAATTGAGCATGTTCATCTTTGTTTGTGTTTGTTCATTTAAAACCTAAATGAACAGTTTATAAATGTAAATGAACATAAAAAAATAAGCTTAAATGAACATAATTTAACAAACATAAACAAACACAAATGACCAAATATAAATTAGCCTTTTTATATAAATTATTGATTACTTACGATAAGTTCTATTATAAAAAGCCCAATTATCAATTGTTTATATTCATATAAGTAGTTAGAAAGCCTATTTAACGTTTATAAGTATAACTCCTAATGTATTTATAAAAGTATAAACAAACTTAAACGAACATAAATGGAAATTAATGAACGAATATAAACGGATGTTTACGAACATAAATGAACCAACATCACGTGTGTTCATATTTGTTCGTGAACAGGAGAATCAATCAGCTGAAAGAAGAGAGAGCCCCCTTCCCGTTGTTGTCTCTAACTAAATATGTTCGTTCTTTTATTAGAATAAAGAACATAAACGAACTTCCCATCGAACAAGCTAATGAACGTTTGTCTCATTTGCAAGCCTAATTGCGTATATCATGGCAAAATTTAAACATTAAAAGAGAAGTAATTAAAATCGGTAATTTATACGTAATTCATTATATAGTTTTGTATTTCTGTTGTAATTTCAAAGTATTAGTATACAAAAATTATTCTGGTTAAATCAGTCGTTTTTATATGTGTTGCGTTTCGGTTCTCATCTATGACAAAATTTTCAGACTAGTGTTGTGTTTGGACGGGTTCGTGTAAAATTTTAAAGTATGTTTCAGTTTGACCCATTAACCCACGAACACGACCCGTTTAACACCCCACATTTAACTAATCTGGATAGTGCAATGTATAAACTCTACAAATTAACTTTTATAAATATTATTTAGAACCATGTATAAAGAGTGCAAAATAGTCTCTTTAGTTATATTCAAAATAGTCTCTGGTATAGTTATCCAATATATAATTAAAACTTTTATAAATATTATTTAGAACCATGTATAAAGAGTGCAAAACAGTCTCTTTAGTTATATTCAAAATAGTCTCTGGTATAGTTATCCAATATATAATTAAACTTTATGAGTTTTTAGTTTATTTTAGAAGTAAAAATAGTTTATATTATTATCAACTTAATTTAACTGATTAAGCACCCAATAATATAAATTTCTTTGGTGTATTCTAAACATTGATTAATTATTCACAAACGTGGTAGTTGGAGATTAAAATAGTGACCAATTGCATAGCTAGTGGACCAAACTTTTTGGCAACCCATGGTTATAAAAGTGAAGCAGGAAGAACCCCAAAGAGACTCACCAGCAGAACACAAGAGAACTCAAACATCACACCTCATCTCTCTGAGGTCTCACTTTCTTTCTTGAGCTTAAACTTCCAGTCTCTTTCATTTGATCTATATAATACATATATTTTATTTTGCTTTTGTTCTATATGTATGCAGGTTATCAAACATCCACCAACATGGGTGCAGGTGGCCGGATGTCAGACCCATCTGAGGGCAAAAACATCCTCGAACGTGTCCCCATTGATCCACCATTCACTCTAAGTGATCTAAAGAAAGCAATCCCTGCTCACTGCTTCGAACGATCTGTCATCCGTTCATCTTACTATGTTGTTCACGACCTCATTGTGGCCTATGTCTTTTACTTCCTTGCCAACACATACATCCCTCTTCTTCCTACCCCGTGGGCTTACTTAGCATGGCCGGTTTACTGGTTTTGTCAAGCTAGCATCCTCACTGGGCTATGGGTCATCGGTCACGAATGTGGTCACCACGCCTATAGTGACTACCAATTGATTGATGACATCGTTGGGTTCGTCCTCCATTCAGCTCTCTATACCCCTTATTTCTCTTGGAAATACAGCCATCGGAACCACCACGCCAACACGAATTCGCTTGACAACGATGAAGTTTACATTCCAAAACGCAAGGCCAAAGTTGCAGTTTACTCAAAGCTTCTTAACAACCCCCCTGGTCGAGTGTTCACTTTGGTTTTCAGGTTAACTCTAGGGTTTCCTTTGTACCTCTTGACTAACATTTCTGGCAAGAAATACGGGAGGTTCGCCAACCACTTTGATCCACTAAGTCCGATTTTCACTGAGCGTGAAAGGATTCAGGTTGTTATATCTGATATTGGTATTCTTGCGGTTTTGTATGCAACTAAACTACTTGTAGAAGCGAAGGGGGCGGCTTGGGTGACATGCATGTATTTAATTCCGGTGCTAGGTGTACACATGTTTTTCGTGTTGATCACGTATTTGCACCACACCCATCTCTCTTTACCTCATTATGATTCATCCGAATGGAACTGGATTAGAGGGGCATTATCGACAATTGATAGGGATTTCGGATTCCTGAATAGGGTTTTCCATGATGTCACCCACACTCACGTGTTGCATCATTTGATCTCCTATATTCCACATTATCATGCAAAGGAGGCAAGAGACGCAATCAAGCCAGTCTTGGGTGAGTTTTATAAGATCGATAGGACCCCTATTTTCAAGGCGATGTGGAGAGAGGCCAAGGAATGCATCTACATCGAACCGGATGAAGATAGCGAACACAAAGGCACATATTGGTACCATAAAATGTAATCAGTGTACATGAACAATGCAAGTGTACGCTTAAGACTTTGTATTCCCTATATAATAAGGGTTATGCATGGCTCAACCGTGCATGTTGATTATGTAGTGCCATTTGTGTGAAATTTCTTACTTGTGATCTTCTGTGAGTGTACTTATCATTTCTAATATGTACTCCATAAATATACAAGTGGCGCCATATTAGCGATCTCTATTTTCTATTCCATCTTTTTTTAACACAAAAGGAAAGATGATCTTATGTAAACCCTAAACTTAAATTCTTAAATTTTTATGTTGTATCTAATACTAAATCATTAGTACTGTACAAAACAAACTCAAATCGTTTAGATGGTTTTATATCTTTTCTAACGCGGAAGGAAAGATAACCTAATCTAAACCCTAAACCTGATTTTTTTGTTATCTTTGATGTTAAATTATTACTTCATACATTCAAATATAGGGTGGAGATACAATAGAAAGTTTATTTGGCTAAGAAGACTAGGAAGTGATCTTGACCATCCATTTAGTTAATCAAGGGCTAAGATTAAATGATGGAAATTGTAGGGAAGAAAAGAGGCGCGTGAGTTTGTTTAGGGGTATTCTAGTCAATGCAAGACAATAGTTTCTCTCTCCTCCAATTCCCCCCATATTTTAAACGTTAATAACTCTTTCATACGACATTATTTTTTTATAAAAATTGCACCAAAAAAACGAGCGTTTTTTTATCTTTAAAACGAGTATATGTCACACCCCGATTTTACACGTGTCACCGGTGGGCCCGGTGGGGAGTATCGTGACGTCATGGTTGGCAACATAATAGTCAAACAACACAATATTAATATGCACAGCGGAAGCAATTGAAAATATAATACAACCGAATTTATTATTGTAATATCAAATGTCACAATATTCGGAAGTTTATCCACAGAAGGATCGGACATAAAATGGAAACAATAGTTCAACAGACTTTTAGACATCTTAAGCTTGCGAGACTTCTATTGATGCTAACGAGAAATATCCAGCCAATTTCGTATAGTACCTGCATTTAGCCTTTTTTTGGAAAATACGTCAGTTTACATTGGTAAATACAATTAACCGACTCATTTTGAAAATGGTTTAAGAAAATTGATTTGAATGCACGTGACACAAAATATCTTTTATAATTTGATTAAAATGCACAGAGGCAAAATTAACCTTTTTATAACTTGGGAGAATTATTTAAATATATAATCTTGTGAACGAATTACATGTTCCTTGTGCGTTCAGTAGCCCGGATCTTGTCCGGGTTAAAGATCAATAGACACACCACAATATTCTTTTGTGCACTGACGGGTGTACGCCTACACCCTGCGCTTAAGTCGTGGCCATTTCGTAAAATGATGCCAAGGATATCCAGGACATGGTCATTAACCCCCCAAAGGCTTTAAGTAACAAGACTGTTTAAACGAGCCGATCAAATTTATTCAATTACCCACTCAACGGTGGAGAATTTGATGCCCGATCAAGCGGTATGCTATATACCGTAACCCAAGCCCGTATAGGGAAAATAAGTTAAAAGTATTTACCTGAGCTAAATATAAATTCAATCCCAGCCGTATATCAATTCGGCAAGTACAGATAGCTTTTACTGGGCTCCTAATCTGGAACGAAGGTTATTAATAACCTATTAGAATCCTAACGGGTCTTTAATTAAGCTTAAGCTTAGACCGGCTAGTTTCAAAGTACGGTTCGTACGCACGATTAAGCGAAGACCGGATAGAATGTGATTTAAACCCGACAAGTTCGGAGACTTGCTTAATATGGGTATTTTATACACATTCTGGATTTTGAGAATAAACCGATAAGGTTTGACCCGTTTAGGCTAATTTATGTAAACTAGTTACATAAACCGAACCGAACGCGTAATAAGCGTAACGGGTATTCATGAGAGCCATCTACAGGTTTCCTAAGTTAATATGCTTCAAATATGTTGTGACATCTGTTGGTGCACTTGTGTCTGTACTTTGTCTGTATTTAGTCTTGATACAAAACGATGTCTTTGATGTAAGATTGATGTAAGTTTGACCAAGTCAACCATCCTCCGGTTTGACTTGGACCAAACAGTTCGAACAATGGTTGTAATTTGGCTGGGTCGAAAGATGGGTCATCGAAGGATAGTTCAGATCCTTCGATGAGCTCGAAAGATAAGCACTCGATAGATGGACCACGAAGGATGTCATCCTTCGAGGTCCATGTTGATCCTTCGAGCTGTTTCAGATCGATAGATGATCTTTCGATCATTCTATCTGATCCTTCGACCAGACATGCTGTGTCGGGTATAAATACCCATGTGTTGTGTTCACTTTCAGAAGCAGACAAGTAGACAAGAGAGACAGAGAGTTCGAGAGTGAGACTGAGAGAACACACACACTGAGAGAGTTTGCAAAACTGATTTGCAAACATTGCTTTGTAATCGAACCTTTCATACGTATTAATACAAGTGGTGTTAATCGGTGAACCTTGTGTGTTGTGTTTATGCTTGTTCTTTCTCGGTTTGCATGTTAGCTTGGATTCCGCACTCGCTAGTGTGTTAGATATAACAAGGAATAGGTTGAACCTCAACCTCCGAGGGACCTACAAGTGGTATCAGAGCCGTGGCTCTTTTCCTTGTTAAAACCGAGTTTGTACAAGGTCTTGGTGTGTTTGGACACTTGGTTTAGTACCCGTTTTTAGTGATTTTCTTGCTTTTGTAAATATAAAAACGCGTTCTAAACTTACCGGGTGTGTTCAAGGTCGGGTTGGGTAACTTAAAACTTGTTTTTAAGAAACTTGGTGATTTCCGGCCATAATTCCGGCTTCTCCGGTGACCGGATTCTGGATAAAGTTTGTCATTTTTGGGTTATATTTTATTTGTTCAAATCTGTTTTTGCAGAAAATCATGGTCTGACCATACTTTCTGCCGAAAGATTTACCAACCCATCACCTTTTTCACCAACATGTCACTCTTTGTCAACTGTGTCAGAACCGATCGAAGGATATCCTTCGAAGTCGAAAGATCATCTTTCGATCAGTGGAGGTTCGATAGATCATCATCATTCGAACCAAGGAATCATTTCGAAAGATCATCTTTTGATCAGTGGAGGTTCGATAGATCCTCATTCTTCGAACCAAGGAATCTATTCGAAGGATATATATTCGAAAGATAAGGATCTTTCAAATTGTGAATCTTTCGAAATTTGTGAATCTTTCGAAATCATTGTTCGAAACTCAACAGTGATCTTTCGAACACTGTTGATCCTTCGAACAAGGGTTGATCTGTCGAACTTAGTCTGTTTATGTTTAACAAGTTTGTGTGTTTCAGGTCTTTCGATCAAGGATCCTTCGGCTGGTGGTTATCATTCGAGATATTATCATAGTTTGTGAAAATTAAAGTTTTAAAAAGGGAAAACTTGTTTTTCAATTTTCAAATCAATTTTCACTTAATATATTCATTTTTATAAAACGGGAACAAACGGTCAGTGGGATCCAACCGCGTGGACTCAAATAACTTCGACTCCACAATCATCAGCTACGCAATCTGCGTCAGATTTCAACAAAACTGCATGGATGCAAGCTATTTGTTGGTGCACACATCTGTCGTCTTCGTCTTGTATCGAGTCTCGGTTTGGTACGGAGCTAATCAAGACATGATGTCATGATGACATCATCTAGATGACATCATCAATGACATCATACTACATATTCACGTGAGAATGAAAGTTATGCATGGATTTCACAAGAAGACAAAATAGCATGAGGATTTCGCTTCAAGACAATTTGTCAATTTCGCTTGAGAGGTGTCGCTTGAAGCCTTCATATTTTGCTTCAAGCGAAATCATGTGTTCTATATATAGGTTGTTTGACTTGTCATTTGTAACATTGGTCTCAGAGTTATACCGAAGTGCTGCCGGTTTCTCTTCTGAATGTAAAGGTTGTCAAATTAATATACAAGAAGATTAAAGTGTGAAACAAGCTGTTTCATTGTCCGTTTCTTAGTTTCCGCCTCTGAAATGGACTAGAACTCTTCCAAACGACTCGTTTAGGTCGGAATCCGATCCTACAATTGGTATCAGAGCCAGTGAAGAAGAGTTCTTGTTGATTCAACCGTAAAATCTGTTTCTACACCTTTCTTTTTGAAAATTTTAAACTTTTTACGGACAAATTCGGTTCAAACTTTCACAATTCATGCGAAAACATGTTTTAACAAATCCTTGAGATTTTCAGATCTAAAATCAGATTGAAACTGGATTAATCGAACCAAAATCAGATCGAATTAGCTGACATCAGCAGGTTTCGCTTCAGAATACTTGTGGATTTCGCTTGAAATCATAAGTTGAGCATGATTTCGCTTCAAGATTGATGTATTTCTGTTGATTTTGCTTGAGAACATTATTTGATTTCGCTTGAATAGTTGAAGCGAAACTGATCTGATTGCATTTCGCTTGAAAACGTGTACTTTGCTTGAACACTGAGTATCCGCTTCAAACTGTTTTAAGACTTCGCTTCAATCTGCAATGATTTTGCTTGAAATATCTTGAGTGTTTGCTTGAATTGCTGGACTTATATAACTATACAATCTGCTTGAAAGTACTTGATAGTTCATCGTATTGTATTTTCAGTGAACAATTTTGTGTTTAAGTGTGAAAGTGCATCGAAATTGTGTGTGAATGAGAATACATTGGTTTATATAGTGCATATGAAGGGTATTTTTGTGTGTTAACTGATTGTCTAGAAACCAGTAGTCACGTGGTTAACATTGAACAGAACACTTGTGTTGAACAATTAAAAAATGTCGGTTCTTTAAAAATATTGCATGAAAAGCTGATAAAGTGTATTGATATATGTGTTAGCATGTGATACGTAAAAAGAAGGTGTTCAGATTGTCATGTGACAATTCATTGTAATCGAGAATCACAGTTAATTGAGAAATGGAATAATGTGGTCGTGTCAGTTTACACTAAAGTATTCACAAGTTGTTGTTTTGTTTTAATCACTGATTCAAAAAGCAAATATATGTTGTCAGTTTAGTGGATATAAGCGGTCCAATCAGGAACTATCAGACATTAATTCTTGTGTATATCATAATCATTTCAATCGAGTCTTAATTGTTGTAGGTTAGTGGATGTGGTGGTCAAATTGTGTTATCTCGATTTGTGATATTTCATGTACTGAATATTTGAGGTCCAACTAGATAATTGTTGCAAGAATTGTTGTCAGTTACCGAGGTCACAGGTTTGGAGTTTAGTCGGTTTGCACGGTTTGATCAGTACGTTTGTCAGTCAAGTTGCACAGTGTGTACTCAGGTTGCGTGGTTTGAGTTGTGGTTTCTGTCAGTTCGTACGGGTTGGAGTTCAAAAATTTTAAAAGGTTCAGGTCAATCGAATTCGATCCGGGTCATTCAGTCCGCACAGTTGGTCAACGTTCTGTCCGAACAGAAAAATCATCAGTTCGAGTATCAGTCTTATTCAATTAATTGATAAGCGTTTAAATTGATTGTTTGTTTGTTTCTTGTAAAGGCACTTGTCGGTTTCTACAAGAGATTCAAGTTGCTAAAAATGGATTCCGAGTTCTACAACGCGTTTGCTACACCCTCGACTACTCCAGCTTCAATTGCTTAAAACATGAATGCAGAAAACGAAACCGGAACAATGCAAAAACCCCCGAAGCTTATGGGAATTGAAGATTACCACGGGTGGAAGAAACGGTTTGAGAATTGGGTTCAGGCAAATCATCTAAAAGCTTGGGAAAGTATTGAAACTGAGTATGAGAGACCAAAGAATACAACGGGAGCTGATAAAATCATATCTGAATTTACTGAACAAGAGAGGGAAAGTTATAGAGGAGAGAAAATGATGATCAATTTGCTACAACAAGCGATAAAAGAAGATATATTTGTGTTGCTTCAGCATGATGAAAACGCTTATTCTATTTGGGAAGCACTTGAAAAGAAATTTGAAGGAAGCACTGAAATGTTACAGAGTAAAGCAGCTTTGTTGAAAAAGGAGTTTGAACTGTTTACGTGCATGCCTGGTGAAACAACAAAGAGTCTTATTGAAAGATATTGTCATCTTGTACGTACCATGTCACAGTTGAAGATTAAGAAAAATGCAGCAGAATGGGTTGAAAAGCTTGCTGATGCTTTACCGCAACAAGAATGGGGTACATATATGATGATATTGAAAAATTCAGGACAGTATAAAAAGCTATCAATTGCACAGTTTATAGAGAAGTTGGAGGCACAGGATCTGGAGCAGCAGAAAATTGCTAGAATGAACAAGATATCAAATTGTATTATAAAGGAAATGTTCAAACTGCTGAAGCAAGTCCAAAGATACAAACTGCTTTTAGTGCTGGAAATCAATCTACACCAAGCAATCAAGGATCAGTTAACACTAGTGGGTTCTCAACGGTGAATCCTCCAAGTGTTCAAAGTTCATCTACTGGAAATGGTCATCTAATTCAGTGTAATGTAGCTCTACATCTTCAAAATGGTCAAAATTATTCTGAAGAGATTGTAAAGAATCATATGGGATTATTGGTCACTGCATTAGAGTCTTATGAAGGGTTAATTGCCGGAAGAATTGGCAATCCGATGCTCACAAAGGAAGAATATGACCAAATTGATGCAGAGGAGCTAGAACTGATGGATATTAAATGGGCTTTAGCTAGTGTTTTGAGGAGAGCAGAAAAATTTAGATTGGTTACAGGAAGAACTGATTTCTTGGATGCAAATCTTTCTAATCTTGGATTTGATAAATCTAAAGTTGTTTGTTTACGTTGCAGGGAGAAAGGCAATTTTAAAAGGGAGTGCAGGAATCAGGAGCCGAGAGGAGCAAAGGAGTCTGCTGGAAAAGATGATTATTATCGAAAGACCATTTATCAGCAAATCACTCATCAACCACATCAACAAAAGGAACCTCAAACGGCACATGGAAAAATGATCGAAGATGCAAACAAGAAAGCTTACTATGGCATCATGGATCAAGATGACGAGAAAGTGATTGAAAGTTTTAGCTGGGACAAGTACATTCCAGCTGATTCAAATGTTGGAGCGTTTATTGCTCATATTATTCGAAAACCGGAAATGCTGAAGGAATGGATGGAAGTGTTATCTGATGAGAAGAAAAGTGAAGATGAAGGATCTGTTTCATCTGAAAACAGTTCGTCAGAGACAAGTGACAGTGAAGAAGAAATTGAACAGATTAATATTGGAAAAAACTCACTTATCTTCTGATAGTTTTGAATTTTATTTTGCAGAAAAATTGAAGAAACTAAAAGAAAGGAAAGCTGCAAAAGATTTAAAAGAAGTCAAAGTGATCGAGAAGATTGTGGAAGTTGAAAAGATAGTTGAAGTCGAGAAGATGGTTGAAATCACAAAACCTTATCTTACATGTTTAGAGTCTTGTAAACAGTGTATAGAAAAAGATGAAAGGTTTAGTGAGTTAGAAAAGTTGAAAGAAAAATTATTGTTTGATGTAAAGAATTTGAAAAAGTCGTATGATGTATTGAACAGACATGTAAATGATCTGGAGAAGACTAACTCTGAAAGAGAAAAAGCTTTGAAGATGCTGAATGCTACCATGATGACAAAGCAAAAAGAGATCAACATGTACATAGAAGAATGTGCAAAGAGAAAAAAAGAGTTGGATAGTGAAGCAGCTGAGAATGAAAGAATCAAAAGATTGCTGCAAAGTTACAAAGGTTGTGATTACATAATCGACAGAATTTATCCAACAGTTGAAGGATTTGAAGCTTTTAAAGATGAAGAAACAAAGCCAAAGAAGAAAAAGGATACTGGTAAGAAACAGGGTGTATGTTATAACAAGTGTCCGCCTCCGATTTGGGAAGGTTACTCGCCTAGAAAACCTAACGAGGAAGAACTAAAACAGGCGGTCAATATTAAGCTAGAATCCGAGATAACTGATGTTTTACCGGACAATATTGATGTCACGTTCACAGCGTCCGACACAGATCATGAGTCCGAACTGATAAAACGAGTGGTCGATCAGGTGTTGGATAAGGATGAGGAGTCAGAGTCAAAGTCCGAGTCCGAAAGTTCGTGTCAGTCAGTTGGGAGTTCGAGTTCATCCGAAAAGAGTTCAAAGTCGTCGGGAAAACGGGTTTACAGTAAAGAGTTTTTGTTGTCAAAATCTAATTTGAGTGACGAAACATTTGAAGTTGCATATACTTTGAATGATTCTGACAAATTATATTTTGATAAAGAATTCCCAATTAGAAGTGTTCGGTTTGACATGATTAAAAAGGTTTTCAAAATGACAGAAATTAATATTTCTGAAATTAAAGATTTAAATCCTACTGGAAAACCTAAAAAATACACTTCAAGAGTACAACAACGTTTGAACAAGAAAAAAGGTTACAATTCTGGTTCTGGTTTTCAAAAGAAACCAAACCACAATCGTAGCTACAAAAAGAAAGGACTTGGTTTTATTTTACCTGAAAATTATAAAAATGAGAAAATTTCTAAAACAAATACAAAATATGTTGCAGGAACTAGCCATGAAGAAGAATCAAAAAGCTCATTCTGGAAGCAATCAAACACAGAATTTCTTGCAAAGAAAGTGAAGAATGAAGATTATCAAAGAAAGGAGACAAGAACCTGTTACAAGTGCAATGAAATTGGTCATATTGCATGGAACTGTCCCCAAGCAACAAAAACAAAACAGGGAGTCTCACAAAAACTGAAAGAAGTTATTGTTGACAAAACTGAACCACCAACTGAAAGATTCAAAGTATTCAAAAATTCAACATATGAAGTTGGTGAATGTTCAAAAAGATTTTATAAGAAAAAGGGAAATCTTGACAATCAAGCCTGGGTTGTTAAGAAATCAGAGGTAAAATCTAGCGATGAATCTGATTCCGCAAAGTCAGAGGAGCCACAGGTTGAGGTAAAAAGTGAAAACTCAGTTCCTCCAATGGATGATGAGAACTTTCCATCATTGAGGACTGAATATTTTAAATCAAAAGTTGGGAAAGTTGAGATCTCAAATCAATTCTATTCTGAACAGAAAGAATTTGATGTTGAGAAAACGTTTAATGGAAACATTAAAAAGATGATTGGTAAAATGATTGATGGGAAGGTTAAAGGGGTAAAGGAGTTTTATGCTACAAAGAAGGCAACTTATAGCCCAACTCCTAGTGAAATTGAGAAGGTTACACCCAAGGCTGGTCAGGCTTGGGTGGATATTTTCTTTCATTGAAAAAACCTGAATTGCCGGAGATCCCAAGTTTGTAATCGTGGATCAGGAATCGGCATCATTCATGTTTTATGAGTTTATATGAAAAGTTCTTAAAATTGTTAGCATTTTACAGGTTAAGTATGACTTGCCGGAGCTCCCAGGTTGGTAAGAGTGGAGCAGGAATCGGCATCATTCATTATATCAGATTTTGATTGTGTGTATTTACAAGTGGTTGAAAGAGGTTTTCAACGTCAAGTGGTAAATCAAGGACATTAAATTGTACTTGATTTTCTACAAATGATTGAGGAACGATATGACGAACCCCTAACTTTACAAGTGGTAAAATCAACAAAACTTATTTTCCGGAAAAATCATTTTGGTTAAAAAAACTTAAGTGTTTTGAAATCATTATGAGAAAATAGTTTTGTGATAGGGGGAGTTCTGATTGTTTATGCCTAGTGAATGGCGATTTGATGCGATTTGATATCAGTTGTTATTTTTTTGTACAGTTGGTTTTCAAATTTCCTAAAATGTGTTTGCATTTTAGGGGGAGTAAAAAATTTTCAGAAAATCCAAAAACATTTGAAAATTTGAAAAAGACAAAAACATGATAAAAATAAAAAATGAGTTTCGTTGTGAATAGAGGAAATGATAGTACATCAGTGGACGATCACAGCATGCTAAAGAAATGTAAAGTAAAAATGTGATAAACAATCTCACTGTGGATATGTCAGTAGGTTTTTGCACATTTAGTAAATTGTGACGAGATATAAACATAAAATTTACTTGCGTCTACGTGGGGAACACCTCCAGGATATATAGGTAACCCCTGAAATCTTGTTTGAAGGGTCCCATATTCTGAGATACTAGGTCTTTATACTCAGTGATATCTGGGGTATTATCCCGGGACTTCTGATTTTGCGGAAGCAATGGCCTAGTCCCCGGAGAATACTTTCTGCTTGCTTGAAATACAGCACCACCCTCAGCTAAAAATGACAAAACATTGAAAAATGCTAATCATGGCTGTTGTAATACAAAAGATCCTCTAAAGGGGACACACCTAAAAGTCAACTAGGCTCTCTGCTGAACGGAAGTTCTGACCTGAGCTATCACGGTTGCATAATTTATTCCCATTACAGATATCATCTGTGGTATACTCACCTGTAAGACTGAATATTGGGGTCTGGATACGGGAGTATATACTGAGGTGGGACACATGTAGATGTTTAAGTCCTAAAACACTAATTCGTATCTCGAAACAGTTGAACTTTGTGTGAAAATTTAAGTGGACAAGTATACTGACAATCTAGGTGAATTGTTTAGAACTTAAAATGTTTAAAGCTTAACGGTGTTGGTGATTGGTCTCAAAAACTGATATGATCCTTTTGCACGAACTCACAAAAATATTGTTTGTAAATATTTCTTTACTGCATTTCATTTTTGTGAAAAATCCAAAAAGATTTTCGGTGTGTTTTAGCATAAATTTTGAAAAATCCAAAAAGATTTTAGACAACTGATGTTGAAGAGCTGAATTTCAAAATTCCGAGTGCTAAACATGACGAATAGGTTTGGGTGAATTTGATTGAAAAGTTTTTCAGAGATGAAAATTCTTTAAATGATCATTGTTAATATTTGATTGTATATTGATTGGAGAAGGCTTAGTGTTGGTGTTTGATATTTGACAAATTGTTAAATATTTTATTCTTGTGAATCTTATTTTTGGGTAGAGGATGTGCAGGATAGCAGATAGAGTGCAAGGTTCCGATACCTGAGGATTCTGAAATTCTGTAAAAGCCAGACTACGATCCCAGCATGTTTTGAGGGGGAGTCTGTTAGAGGGAGAGAGAATTGGAGATAGAATAGAGCCAGGTAGAGATCCTGAAGAAAGCTCAAAGACTGATAAAGACTGAAGATTGTGAAGACTCGACACTTAAGACTCGTCAACATCTGAGGGGGAGTCTGTTGGTGCACACATCTGTCGTCTTCGTCTTGTATCGAGTCTCGGTTTGGTACGGAGCTAATCAAGACATGATGTCATGATGACATCATCTAGATGACATCATCAATGACATCATACTACATATTCACGTGAGAATGAAAGTTATGCATGGATTTCACTAGAAGACAAAATAGCATGAGGATTTCGCTTCAAGACAATTTGTCAATTTCGCTTGAGAGGTGTCGCTTGAAGCCTTCATATTTTGCTTCAAGCGAAATCATGTGTTCTATTTATAGGTTGTTTGACTTGTCATTTGTAACATTGGTCTCAGAGTTATACCGAAGTGCTGCCGGTTTCTCTTCTGAATGTAAAGGTTGTCAAATTAATATACAAGAAGATTAAAGTGTGAAACAAGCTGTTTCATTGTCCGTTTCTTAGTTTCCGCCTCTGAAATGGACTAGAACTCTTCCAAACGACTCGTTTAGGTCGGAATCCGATCCTACACTATTGCCCCACCTCAAGCTGCTATGATAACTGCAAATCAATGGGCGTTGGTCACAAATCAAAGCAGCAGCATTCAAGCTATGATGCAGAACGACAGTGAAACTGGCACAAGCACAAAACCGCCAAAGCTAAATCACATCAATGATTGGGGATGGTGGAAAGAAAGGCTGAGAACTTATGTTCAGGGGCAGGGGCAAGGTCAAGATCTATGGATGTGCTTCTTCACCGCATTTGACCATGATTTGGAAGTTGCAGGATCTAATCCAGAAACTTACAGCACTATGTCTGAAGATGATAAGAAGAAATTTGAGTTAGAAAAGAAAGCATTTATGATTCTCACACAAGCTCTTCACAGAGACATTTACCACCAGTTTGTATACTGCACGACTACTAAAAGCTTGTGGGATATGCTCACGTTACGATGTGAAGGAAATGCTCAATCTAGAAAGATCAAGCAAGAATTACTGAAGAAAGAGTTTGAAGGATTCACGTGTTTGGAGAATGAGACTTTAGCAGACTTATCTACAAGGTTCCATCACTTGTTGAGCGAGATGTTTGCTTTTAAAGTCACTGCCACTACACAAGAAATGGTGAAGAGATTCGCTGATAGCTTACCAGCAAAGTGGAGCAGTTATCTTGAAATTCTCAAAGAAAATGGTGTTCTAGAAACAATCACCGTTTATGAGTTAATTCAAAAATTGGAGAACAAGGATGTAGAAGAAAAGCTTAAGGCAAAAAGAACACTAACTCCTCAAAACCCAGAGATGTACTATGGGATTGCAGGAGGTATCAGTGGAGAAAAACCAGCCTCTCAACATGCGAAGCTTCAAACAGCCTTCATCTCAAACACCGGACCTTCCACAACAAATCAGTTTGATCCTTCAGCATACACGATGATGTATTCAAGACCAGACTCTTCTTCTCTACAACAGAATGTGCAACCGACAACTCAGCAATTCACACCACCACTTTTCTTAGACCCAAGCAGAGCTCAGCAGCAACAACCGCAACAGCAAGGGTTTTATGGAAGCTCTTCAAACATTCAAGCCACTTCCAATCCGAACACAGTCAGATTAGACACTTCTAACTTTTCCAAAGTCAATGTTGAAATAGCCAAGGAGCATATGGAGATGTTGAACACCTTGGTTAGTGCTTATTGTGGATTGATCGCAGGTAAGATTGGGAATATCAATCTAACCAATGAAGATTATCAGCAAGTGGATAAAGAAGAGTTTGAAATGATGGATATCAAATGGGCTCTTGCTAGTGCAATTCGAAGAGCAAATGAGTTTATGGAAAAGACGGGGAGAACCAACTTGGAAAGCAAGAAAGACACCAAGTATGGGTTCGACAAGCAAGCGGTAACGTGCTTTAACTGTGGTGAACGGGGTCATTTCAAAAGGGAATGCACAAGACCAGCTCAGCATGGAAACCAAAATCCTTTCAGAAATCAAGGCAACCAGCAGAACCAGAACAGGAACAATGTTCGTACGTTGATACCTGTCAACAACCAAAGCCAAGCAGGGCCATCAAATGCCAACCAGGCACTTGTGGTTCAAATAGATGAAGGTTGCGATTGGTCGCTTCAGTTTGGAAATGATGCTCCAGATGGAACAGCATGTTTTGCTGAAGTCGTAAAGGATTTAAAGCACGCCAGTGGTGGAGAATCTTCCACCAATGGTGATGAATTTTCTGAAGATGAAAACAGTTCTGGTTATAGTGGAAGCTCAGATGAAGAATCCTCCACCTCAGGCAATGATCATGTGGATGAGACCTCAAGTGCGTCGGTCGATGCAGATATTGATGAGCTTTTGGAAGAAGCGGCAGCAGGAACTGGAAGAAGATCTATTTTGGTGGATCAAGCTGCTTACTCTTCGTCTTCTCTCCATTCAGTCTTTATGGCTAATGTCGACAGTTCATCAAGTCAGGTATGTGTCGATGAACCCACTGTTGTTAGTTGTGATAACTGTGATAGTTTGCATGTAAAAAATGCTGATTTAGAGGCAAACATGTCTGAGTTGCAAGGCAAACATGATACTTTACAAGCTAGTTTGTTTGACTTGCAAGACAAACATGTTTCGATGAATGATGAGTGTTGTGAATTACGAAGCAAACACGAGGCCTTGCAAGAGAAATTGGAAATCACACACAAACACAATCTAGAATTGATTGTAGATCTTTCTAAAGCAACCGAAGCTAACGTGTTCTTAACCAGAAATGAAAAGGAATTTAAAGCAACAATTGCGTCATTAAGACATGATGTTTCAGAATTACAAAAGGCTGTTTTGCGAAAACAACATGCTAACAATAATCTTATTGACACAATTGAAAAGCAAATGGCAGAGTTGGCAACGGCTCGATGTGAATGTGAGACAATTAAGCAGAAACTGGAAAGTTATTCCAATTCCCGCTATGTATTGGATCACATCATTGACGTTCAAAAGAAAAAGGGGGATAAAGTATGTATTGGATTCAAATCATGTCCTCCCCCAATGAATCACAATTACTCCAAATTGCCTGATGACGAGGATATGCCCCGTTTTGAACCTACTGTGCCACTCGGTCTAGATGACTTTGCAGCAGGCCTCGGGTTCACAACTGGTACATCATCCTCGGGTCAATCAAAATCTGAATCTGAATCTGAATCTGAGAATGTGACAGATTCATCGTGTGTTAAGGAACAGAGTCCTCCCATTGTTGAGGATGCTGATTCTTCGGATGATGAATCTAAAGAAATTGTGAAACAACAGTCTAACTCGGTTACAACAGATATTCCAATCGAGAATCACATCCTGTGTGATCCACCAGTGAAACCGAGTAAGACTGAAATGTCAAAATCAATGGAGTCCCTTGTATCTAGCAGTGAAGAGAATAACTTGTTGTACACGCTCAAAGGAGATAACAAAATCTACTCTAACAAAGATTTTCCAATTAAAAATGTAAATCAAGATTTAATTGAGCAAATTTTTGAAGGATGTACTGACAAGTTTTTGGGGAACAAAAGAGGCAAAGTTACCGTCACTCAATGTGATCCAATTCCGTGTGAACAAATTAGAAAACAATTCGGAAACCAAAAACTACCAATTGAGCGAAAACAACAAGTCAACTCAGGAAAGGGTAAGGTACAGGGAAAGAAGCCTCAGAACAAGAATGTTCAAGCACCTAAAGTTTAGAAGCCTAAAACTGAGCAACCAAAGGTTCAACAACCTAAAGTTGAACAGTCTAAGGCTACTCAACCTAAGGCTGCACAACCAAAGGTTCAACAACAAAAGGTGCAAAACAAAAGAGCTCCTGTTAAGAAACGAGAACCGAAAATGAACTTTGTTGGATCCACGGGTTCAGACAAACTTGAAACATTTCAGGAAAAATCTAACGTTGATTTTGTAAAACAAGTTAGAATTTTAAAACGAAATGATCAGAATAATTACACCCAACACACCAACGGATGTGATTTAGGTCCAAGCACGTCTAGATCACAAAGTTCATGGTCTGGTTCTCCGTCTGGTCATCAACGTGTTTCTCCGAAGTTTGTGGAGCGGAGAACATGTTTTGAATGTGGGACAGTTGGGCATATTGTAAGATATTGTCCGTACTTGCAAAAGCTGAAGTCAACAACGAGTGCTCCCCAAGAAATCGATTACCGAAAACGATCAGTTTCCCCGAAACAAGACCCACGTGTCTTGAAAGAAAGGGAAAAGAAGTTAAAGCAAAAGAATCAAAAGGTAATTGAAAAGGCCTTAAAATCAGAGGTCAAAGAAGAAAAACCTGCACAAACAAAATCCAAAACTGTAAAACCAGTAAATGCTAAAACAATGAATTCAAATGCTGGTAAAGGACAAACAACTTGGAAGCAAAAGCAGGTAATTCAATCAGGGGGAGCACCACAGGTTCTTTTTCCTAATCATCAAGTGATTGAAATCACTTTCCTTGATGATCAAGGACGACCCAAGTCCACAAAGGCTTGGGTCCCCCTCTCCAACTAATCTCTGAGTGAGTGTGTAGGATATTCCAGGAGGAACTTTCGATAGTCGTAAGATTGTTGATAGTGGAGCGTCCATGCACAAGATAGGCCACAGAAGAAATTGTTGCCTTTGATGGAGAGAAATGAGAAAAGAAAAGAAAAAGATAAGAAGACAAACATTCCGATGATGGAATGATGGTGAAAGAATGTTGTTGTATGAGGTTGCAAAATTCGGCCAGATGATTTATGTGCAAAATATTTGGTTGTTATGGTTTTTGATCGGGTCCTAAGGATAGATTCAAATGAAAAGTACGCGCCTGCAGCACGTCTGAAGTTCAAACTCAACAAGATGAACGTGCAGTGTACATTTCTTTGCGGTGTGATTGATGAAAATGTGTTCGTTGAACAAATCAACCGGGTGTGCGGATGCCTTGGCTTGGATTGAACAACCGCACACTACTTCTCAAAGAGAAAGACAAAGACCTTCGCTGGTGCAATGTGGAAGACCAGCCGGACCCAGAGGTTTATGATCTTGTTGCTGTCAAGAGATTTCTCAGTAGCTACAAAAATCGACTTTGAAGTCCACACCGGGTGGATATCCAGTTTGGGAGAACACTCAAATTCTTTGCAATGCATGAAGCAGTTGCAGGATACGGTTTTAAATTTCTAATCTCTCCTATACCTGTCGATATTTAAGCTGCTTTTTGAATTATTATCTCGTACAGCACTCTTTGGCCAGACAATGCTGTCATGGTCCGCACCGCAAACCGTCATGCCATCCGATTTTTCCAAAATTCGATCAATCTTTTCAGATTAAAATTAATTTTGGTAAACGACATTGAGGTAAAACATGAGTAACCGACATCGGAAAATCGTTTTTGTAAATACCTTTGTGTTTTAAATTTATCTTAGTTTGTTGATTTTAGGGGGAGTAAATAAATTCAACTTTGAAAATTCCAAAAACATTGAAAATTTTCAAAAACACAAAAACAATAGAAAAACAAAAATGAGTTTCCTGGCGAGCAAAAGAGAATATGATAGTACATCAGTGGTCTGTCTAAACCTCTTTAAACCTTAAATGAAAATCGATAAGCAGCTCTATATAAGATGTATCGGTAGGCTCACAATCATTTTAAAGTGTGCAGGGTGATATAAACTTAAATCGACTGAAGACCAGGTGGGAACCATTCATTGGCATATGGTCTTAGTACCGAAATTTCGTTTGAGAGATTGCCGAGGTTCTGAAATATTCGGTCTTTATGCTGCTTATCATCTGGGTATCATGGTTGTATCTTTTACCGAAAAATAACGGGGACGCAAGTCTAGATCTTCCATGATACCATACATACGTGTACATATTGCATTCGGCCTCAATAAGTGATCAACAATCACATGTCCATACAAATAAGTGATAAAATATCACAAATTCTTTCCGGGAGTCAAGTTCGTCTCTTTGCTGTACGAAAGTACTGACCTGTTCACGGACTTGCTCCTGTGCCCTCATGCATATGAAAATCAAGTTCCTCATCAATAAGTGATTCTATCACATAGGGCTTGTTTTCAAATCTAAATAAGTGAGAATCTCACATCATATACGGTCAAACAGATGATAATCGGTATACTCACCGGTAAGATGAACCCTCGTGCATACCTTGATACGGGAATGTGTCGTGATGTGGATGAACACCGGTTGGTAAGTATAAAACATACCTTAACGTATCCCCTCGCCATGATTACATCTGATAAGTTGAGCTTATGTGGACAACAATACCGATAATTGTTATAGGATGCTTATTTTAATGTTAACTAAAAGAACAACAAGAGCGTTTTGGCATGACCGTACACTGATATGATTCTCTTACCCTCGAAACTCGCAAAAAGAATGTCTGTAAATATTTATTTACTGCTTTAAATTTCTGCATCTTTGTATATATTTATTTACTGCTTTCAGTCTTTACATTTGAAATATTCAAAAAATACCAAAAAGGTTTTAGGTGTGTTTTAATATAAACTTTATAAAAGCCAAAAAGATTTTATTTCTATCTTATTTTCGATCGTACGATGTTGGATCTCGAGTCTTCGATACCTGAAACCTGAACGAAAACCGAAACGACTAAATCTTCATAAACGGTCGAAATTTGCAAGTGTTGAAAGTTAAAATTTGAAATGGATGAAGTATTTTAAACTTTCAAACTGTCGGACGGTGTTTGTTTGAACAACTGGTCACAGGTGTGTCGCTTACTTATGATATTCCTAGCAGTTGTTCTCATTACGCGTTTAGATTTCTTGCATGTGCAGATTCTAAAGGCAAGGAGAACATGGTCGATGACAAGCTTCGGAATGAAGACACGACGTGAAGGCACTCAAATGATGAAGATGATCGAGTTGCCGCTGACCATCATCAACACCACAAGGATCTCAATTCATAAAGAACGAGTATTTCACGAGCATAACTCAAGGGGGAGCTTATGTTAAGGGGGAGTTTGTCAACACACTTCCTACATGAAACGAGGAGTTTGTTGATACACCTTCTGCTTTCAAGACGTGAAGACTTTAAAGATCCTCCGACATTGAAGACTTGAAAAGACGTCAAAGACTTGAAGTCACAAAGATCGAGACAAAGCTACAGCCAGACAAAGCTACAGCCAAGGGGGAGTTTGTTGGTGCACTTGTGTCTGTACTTTGTCTGTATTTAGTCTTGATACAAAACGATGTCTTTGATGTAAGATTGATGTAAGTTTGACCAAGTCAACCATCCTCCGGTTTGACTTGGACCAAACAGTTCGAACAATGGTTGTAATTTGGCTGGGTCGAAAGATGGGTCATCGAAGGATAGTTCAGATCCTTCGATGAGCTCGAAAGATAAGCACTCGATAGATGGACCACGAAGGATGTCATCCTTCGAGGTCCATGTTGATCCTTCGAGCTGTTTCAGATCGATATATGATCTTTCGATCATTCTATCTGATCCTTCGACCAGACATGCTGTGTCGGGTATAAATACCCATGTGTTGTGTTCACTTTCAGAAGCAGACAAGAGAGACTGAGAGTTCGAGAGTGAAACTGAGAGAACACACACACTGAGAGAGATTGCAAAACTGATTTGCAAACATTGCTTTGTAATCGAACCTTTCATACGTATTAATACAAGTGGTGTTAATCGGTGAACCTTGTGTGTTGTGTTTATGCTTGTTCTTTCTCGGTTTGCATGTTAGCTTGGATTCCGCACTCGCTAGTGTGTTAGATATAACAAGGAATAGGTTGAACCTCAACCTCCGAGGGACCTACAACATCAGTAAGTTGTCTTTCATTATGCCCGGAACGAGTTTAAACACAAACTATGCCACGTAGGGGTAGTTTGGTCATTTAAAAGTTTATAAAAGAGTTTAAGTGTTTACCTGAGTTACAGGTCTGATGTAATCAGCAAACATACTTAATTTAACAAGTTATAACAGTAGGGTAAAGTATATATGTGAAATTTACCAATTATAACAAAACTATGCACCGTAGGGGCATTTTGGTAATTTCACATAAGCCGAAAAGCTCAAAACTGAAGTCTGAGTTCATCAACCTTTGCTTACTGTTAAAATATTATGATTTGCCTCAAATATCAGTAGGTATCAACCCCTGTATGTTTAAAATAGTTTTAGTACATACTATGCGTTAAAAACGCTTAATAAGGCGAATAAAAGCCATTTCCGGGTTCGATACATAAATCTGATATTTTTATTATTCCAAAAGGCTTAAAATAATTTATTTATCATATGTAATCAGTAGCAAAAGGTTTGGAGTCGTTTAGATATGTAAAACTCATTTTATGGCCCGTTAGGGCAAAACCGACAATTACCGGATTAAGCCTACGACTATAAGTTATGCTCAGCCTAAAATTAATTAAAAATCTTTAAAAATCCCAAAATAATATATTACATCAGTGGGTAAAAGATTTGATATCAAAAAGTATGTTTAAGTAGGCTATACGCTAAATACGCCGTTTAATTAACATAAAGCTTTAATTTTACGCTAACGAGCATAACTCTTAACCTACACCTCAAACTGATGTCAAATTTTGTATGCAAGTTTATATATCAGTAAATAAGGTTTCTACTCTTTTATATTTCCAAAAATCTCGTTTTAAGGTGAAAAGGGCATAATGGTCAACATATAAAGCAATTAACGGAATCATGCATATTAATTGGATAACTAATGATCCGAGGTGTATAATCACAGAGGGTTATACTAGCATGTAACCTGGTCCAAATGAAGCTCTTAGATATTTCTAAAACATACCATAACGGGTCAGAACTGAAAGTCAAAGTGGAAGTCAAACTATGCGACTTTCGGTTCCAAACCGGGTCTAAACAGGAAATTGTCGGGTTGAACATGTTTAGACATGTTCTTACACTAATTACCAAGTTATATTAATGATCAAACAGGCTATATGTGTTCTACATTGCTAATCATGCATAAATTGCAATTTAAACATTCTGTTGACTTTTTATTAGCAAGTTTGACCCGACATTTGACATAGTTAGATTGGGAATCAGGGGGAACCCTTTTGAGGTTTTATTACCCACATAATTACCTACTTAGAGGTGCTTTTAATTCGAGATATGACTGAGCCATTATTAACTAATCTCGAAGTCAAACCGTAATTACGATGGTTTGACTTTTAGCTAAATAACTAAGCTAAACTTAATTAAGAAAGGATTAGCAAACTTACTGAAGTCCTAAGCTTGATTAGTGATCACTTGAGAGAAGGTTTGAGCTCCAGGAATGATCAGAAAGCTGAAGGAAATGGTGTGATGAATTGTTTGCAACTCAAGACCCTTTTATAGTGAATTCAATCACCACAAAGTGTTGACAACAAAGTCTAGCACTTACCACAACATTCCCACATGTGTCCTACATGTTTAGGGGTTGTTTAGGGGCCAAGGGAGATGTGCAAAAACGGTTTAAAAGTCGAAAATCGCGTTTAAACAGCAAGCTGCAACATTTCTGTTCGCTGGCAACCCCTTGCGCACTGCAAGGGGTATGCTTACGGTGCGCAAGCACCTTGCAGAACCCAGAAACATTTGATCTTTCAGTATTTCGAAAGGGCAACCTCATTATCCGATTTTGGGGCCTTGTTTTATCAATTAGGGGCCCTTAAAATGTGCCTTGTACTATTACATACCTTACCATTTGCCATGTTCCTTTAAATCCTTTTTGAAAGTGCCGTTAAAGAAGGTTTACCGTAGAATTTCCATACGAACCTATCATGCACTCAAATTCAATTATTGTCAACAAATTCCTGGATATGTTAGATGTGTGTTAAATATAATTGGGTCTTGGGATTTATGAATGAGATCGTTCAGAGAAAAAATTAACATGACGCCACTTTTAAATCCTGCCAAAACATCTTTATTAAATCCGGGGTTTTCAACGCGTTTTGTCTTACATGACACGTGTCGTTATTTCATTGAACACTAATTTTCGAGGTGTTACATCCTCACCCCCTTAAAATAAATCTCGACCCAAGATTTACTGAAATAAATAAGGGTACTCTTCTTTCATCGTGGATTCAACCTCCCACGTATATTCGGGACCTCTACGGGCATCCCATTTAACCTTTACAATAGGTACATGCTTCCTTTGAAGCTTCTTTACCTGTCGATCTTCAATCGACAAATGTTTTTCCACAAATTTTAAGCTCTCATCTATATGCACATCTGTATGCGGTATTACTTGTGATTCATCAGCGAAGCACTTCTTCAGATTGCAGATGTGGAACACATTGTGAATTCCACTGAGCTCTTCCGGTAAGTTTAACTTATAGGCAACTGACCTGACACGTTCGATAACCTCGAAAGGTCCTATGTATCTCGGGCTTAGCTTGCCTTTCTTACCCAAAACGCATCACTCCCTTCTAGGGTGATACTTTAAGCAACACTTTATCACCTACTTCGAAGTGAAAAGCTTTACGCTTTGGATCTGCGTAACTCTTCTACCTATCTCAGGCAGCCTTGAGACGGTCACGAATCTGGACAATCTTGTATGTCGTTTCAAAGACTATCTCTGGTCCTGATAATTGGACATCTCCAACTTCCGCCCAACAAACAGGCGTTCTACACTTTCTACCGTATAATGCCTCAAAAGGCGCAGCCTTTATGCTGGTATGGTAGCTATTGTTGTAGGAGAATTTGATTAACGGTAGGTTCTTATCCCAACTACCACCCATCTCAATCACACATGCACGTAGCATGTCTTCCAACGTTTGAATAGTACGCTCACTCTAGCCGTCCTTCTGAGGATGGTAAGCCGTACTCAAATTCAAACGTGTGCCCAAAGATTGTTGGAAGCTTTTCCAAAAATGTGACGTGTGTCTAGTATCTCGGTCAGAGATAATAGACACAGGTATGCCATGTAAGGCTACAATCTTATCCACGTATAACTGGGCTAACATGTCAGAGCTATAAGTCTCCTTGATGGGTAAGAAATGTGCTGACTTAGTCAGTCTATCAACTATAACCCATATTGTATCATTTCCTTTCCTTGTCTTAGGTAACTTGGTGATAAAATCCATAGTTACCATTTCCCACTTCCACGTAGGAAGTTCAGGCTGTTGTAGCAAGCCTGACGGCTTTTGATGTTCTGCTTTGACTTGCGCACAAGTCAAGCATTTTGCTACATAGGTGGCCACAGACTTCTTCAAGCCTATCCACCAATAGTTTGCCCTTAGATCCTGGGTAGCTGATGGCAAATTCTTAATCGTTGCCTAATTAGGGTTGCGGCAATTAATACATAAGCAATATGAACCGTCTTTCTTATTTAATAACATAAAACCCTCAGAATATTGAGTCAGGCTATATGAGCCTATGTCTTAAAACCTACTTAATCAAGGTTTCGATTATTCCATAATCAATATGGAGTTTTCACAATACTCCAGCCCACAGTGGGATATTAATCTTAATTCTACCTGCCTTCCAGGAGGTAAGCAGGGAAAACTTATGAGAAGATAATCAAGATACAAGGAGGCTACAGAGATTTTCCATATCTCAGGCTCCAGTTCATCCATCATTGCTTGTGTCAAATAAGTGACACATTTATGTTATAAGTCCACGAATTCCTTAATCGGGAACATTTACTTGGACAATTCCAGTCTGGATATCTTCTTTGAATACTACTAGTCGACTTTAGTACAATATGACCATTGGGATATCTCAGGGGTTCCATGTATTAAACCTCCATACTGATCAGGCATGGAAGTAATCTATGGGACACACTAGGATACGCCAATCCTCATATGGTGCTTTTATCAGACATAGTTTGGCATTCACAGGTGATAGAAAAACATGAGAAAAATAATTAAAATAACATATGTTGTCGTACTCTATGCGAAGAAAGAGTACTTTTAGATTTTTCGGAAGGGTTCCTTGCTGATACTAGAAGAATCGGCTACTATGGTTTCCTTGGTAAGTTATACCGTGTGGATAATATAAAAGTTTGCTAAGCTTATGGTTTATGAAGATTTATTATTGCCTGTATTAAATCAGGACACTTAGCAGAAATTATCATTGGTAAATGATAAGGGATGTACTTGATGACATCGTGAACTGCCTCTTGGCATTCATCAGGTGAGTTCAGGCATTTCTTCCTTTAGCCTTTCCAGGCTTAGCTGCACTTTCTTTGGCAGCTTTATGGTATCTAGTTCTGATGCGGCCTTACTCACCACAGCCGTGATAGACTGCATTCTTTATGTCCCAACATTCCTGGGAAATGATGACCTGTTCCTTAGCAGGTGTCACACTGCTTTGGTCCTGGGTCTATTCGACACTGTCCCTAGTGTCTTTGATAGCAATTCTTACATACAGGCTTCTTATTGAACTTTCGTTGCTTTTTATTAAGCCTGTACTTGCTCTCTTTCTTAGATTTCTGGGAGTTATCCTCCTCCTTTGGTTCATCCTTCATCTCCGAAGTGTGAACAAAGCTCTTCTCACGAGCATTTGAACGTGGTTTTGGATGAAATTTAGAGCGAGAAGCATTCGGCTCTTTGGGTTGTTTCATGACCTTTTCCCCTTGGCCTTTCAAACTGCTGCGTTAACCACCGCTTGGAAATTTACTCCATTAATATTGAGGTTTACGTTTGAGACATTATTTGCTTTTGTCGCATTAATAGCATCGCGACTATTGCCTATCTCATCCGAGTTTTCCATACTCAAAACTTGGTACTAACTACCAAATTAAACCATTATTAGTCATCATCCTGATGACCTGACATAGATTAGCCACGGCATCCAGGAACCGTATAGGCCATTATGTTTCGAACATTCTTAATGAATGTTATTTGAATGTATATCTATTACATTTAGCTTAGGTCACAAAAGGACTATCAATGGTATTCAAGGTTTGGAGCATGTCCAATACCTGCTTGACAGGGGACCATAATGTCACAACTGTCTTTGTCACAAGGACGATTATAAATAGCTCAAAGGCTAGCCTTACATGACTTTGGTTATATATATATATATATACATAAATGGCATAGAAGCCTGTCACGAGGGACATAGAAAGATATGGCAATAAACCTAGTCATGAAGGACATAAGTAATCATATGGCGCGAAGGCCTTGTCGTAATGACATTTAGATGCGGCACAAATGGCCTTGTCTCTAGGACGTTATAGGATATGGCACTAAGGCCTGTCACCAGCGATGTTAACATTTAGTATGTTAACTTGTCACGAACGACGAATTATAGCACGGAGGCTTGTTATGGGTGACTTGAAATATAACTTGTGGATTTGTCATAAGGACATCAATTCATAGGCTGCAATCTTATTAGATCAGGAGTCTTAAGGCTTGAACATAGTTCTTCACCTTTGGACAGGGAGTCATAAACTACAAATGTCATCGTCTTGACAGGCGATTCTTTTGACGGAAAGGTAAACCAATTAACATCACTAATGGATGTCTATATATAATTTTCGTATCTAATGATATTAGTCATGATCACATCGATCATATTGACTATTAGGTTTTGGGTATAATCCCACCATTTTGAATAGGGGATTATAAAGATCACCACTATTTTGTCTTATCGACAGTAGAATAAAGCATAGCCCGTAGGCAATTCGTCACTAGGGATGTCAATATTATGAATTTATGATCATCATACTGATGATACTAGTCAGGATCGCAATGATCATATAGACTATTAGGCTTGAGTGCAGCTCACAACCTTAAACAGGGGATCATAGAGATCGTTATGTTTGTGTCACAAATGGACAATATAATATGGCCCGTAGGCGAAACATCACTAATGGATGTTTTCAATGGATTCATCATTTTAGGTGATATAAGTCAGGATTGCATTAATCATATTGACTATTCGGCTTGAGCATAGCTCACCACCTTAGACAAGGAATCATAAAGATCATAATGTCAATGTCTCAGATGGACAATTTATTATAGCCCGTAGGCAAAACATCTTTTCTTGACAGGGAGTTGTAGGCTACCACTGTCTTTAGTCTCGGAGGACGTTAATTATAGCCCGTAGGCACTTCATCACTCACAGATGTTTATAATATGATCATCTTATAAGATGATATAAGCCATGATTTCTAGATCATAAGTCAAATTAGGAAATTAAAAATTTTCCAATATAGGGATGACTGTTGTGATTTTATCGAATCACATTTGTCAGGAGTGCTAACACGTTCTTATGTGTTAACAAGGAATCTGAATCCCTTGAGTAGGTTTCACCATCTTGGCCGCGTAGGCTAGGTTTCACCTTTAAGATTCTTTTAAAATGCATACTGGCAGGGAAGGAAGGATGTTTATTTTATTCAGGATTTTTATCATAAATCCTAATTTCTAAGTTAGTATTAGCACAAATGGCCTAGTCACGAAGACAAGTTTAATTTATAAGCCATGATTTCAGAGAATCGAGACATTAAGGTTTTAATAATAGCACAAATGGCCTAGTCACGTAGACAAGTTTAATTTATAAGCCATGATTTCAGAGAATCGAGGCATTAAGGTTTTAATAATAGCACAAATGGCCTAGTCACGTAGACAAGTTTAATTTATAAGTCATGATTTCAGAGAATCGAGGCATTATAATTTATCCTAGTTATAAAACATTACGGATATTAAGGTGGCACAAAGGCCTAGTCACATGGACACTTTTAAATCATAAGCTATGATTTCAGAGAATCAGAGCATGAAGGTATTCTGGCACAATAGGCCTAGTCACAAGGACATTTAAAAATTATAAGCTATGATTTCAGAGAATCAAAGCATGAAGGTATTCTGGCACAATAGGCCTAGTCACAAGGACATTTATAAATTATGAGCTAGGATTTCAGAGAATCAAAGCCTTGAGGTTTGAACCTAGTTCATTACCTTTTTCTGACAGGGAGTCATAGCTACCACTGTATTTTGGCTCATGTAGAAATGAGCAAGGCCCGTAGGCACTATATTACCACGTATGGTTAAAATATGATCATCTTAATTGATGATGTAAACCCAGGATTCAGAGATCATTAAACTGGGTTAGGAATCTTTTGAAGAATCCGTAATAACGTGTGTGATTTCCAACGAATCACATCTGCCGGGAGTGTTAACATGTTTTCAGATGTTAACTGGGATACGAATCTTTTAAACAGGTCTTACCATCTTGGCCAGGTCTTTATAATGACACTCAGGCTAGGTTTCACTCTTAAGATTCTTTTAATATTTATCGCAGAACAATTTCTAAATTGAAATGTTAATAAGGATCTGAATCTAAATTGAGGAACTGCCATCTTGGCTGGTCTTAATATGACCCGAAGCTAGGTCTTGTCCTTTTTAGATTTTGTCATTTTATTATAATGGTAGATCTTGCAAAAGGAATGTTATTTTCCATTTATTTAATAGAGTTAAATGCCATTTTAGTCCCTGTGGTTTGGGTCATTTTGCCAGTTTAGTCCAAAGGTTTCATTTTTAACATGTGGGTCCAAAAAGGTTTCACCGTTGCCATTTTAGTCCACTGGGTTAACTCCACCCATTTTTTCTGTTAACGAGAAGACCAATTCAGTCATTTTATATGGCTGAATTACTTTTTTAGTTAACAGAATTACATACAAAATTACCTAATTGGCCTTCTGGTTAACAGAAAAAATGGATGAAGTTAACCCAGTGGACTAAAATGGCAACTGTGAAACCTTTTTGGACCCACATGTTAAAAATGAAACCTTTGGACTAAACTGCCAAAAGGGCCCAAACCACAGGGACTAAAATGGCATTTAACTCTATTTAATATTTCTTGTTTAGAATGAAAGTTTAAACTTAATCATTCCACTATATAAAAATAAAAGTATAAAGTTGCCCTAAGCGGGACTTGAAAGGAATAATGTTGTCCTCATAGGGACTGAAAGATAATTGTGTCCTTATAAGGACTTATTAAGGAAACGATCTTCAGCAAGAGGAGTTTCTTCTTTATTTTATTTCTGAGTGTCCTCTCCTTGGATGCTCGTTTCATTCTAGCCGCGGTACGAAGCTCAGCATTTCAAGGCTCCAGATGTGGAGAATTTTTATTACAGCTTCTTCGCTTGGCGACGTATATATAAAAATTTGGAAGCAAAAATTTCCAGGTTAGGATTTAGAATATTCCTAAGTTAAGTCTAGACTCAGAAGGTTAAGGAATGTGCTACTATGTTATTGAGATTAAACACGAAAGACTAGTGTTCAATTCACTCAATGTTGGCTCTGATACCAACCTGTCACACCCCGATTTTCCACGTGTCACCGGTGGGCCCGGTGGGGAGTATCGTGACGTCATGGTTGGCAACATAATAGTCAAACAACACAATATTAATATGCACAGCGGAAGCAATTGAAAATATAATACAACCGAATTTATTATTGTAATATCAAATGTCACAATATTCGGAAGTTTATCCACAGAAGGATCGAACATAAAATGGAAACAGTAGTTCAACAGACTTTTAGACATCTTAAGCTTGCGAGACTTCTATTGATGCTAAGGAGAAATATCCAGCCAATTTCGTATAGTACCTGCATTTAGCCTTTTTTGGAAAATACGTCAGTTTACACTGGTAAATACATTTAACCGACTCATTTTGAAAATGGTTTAAGAAAATTGATTTGAATGCACGTGGCACAAAATATCTTTTATAATTTGATTAAAATGCACAGAGGCAAAATTAACCTTTTTATAACTTGGGAGAATTATTTAAATATATAATCTTGTGAACGAATTACATGTTCCTTGTGCGTTCAGTAGCCCGGATCTTGTCCGGGTTAAAGATCAATAGACACACCACATTATTCTTTTGTGCACTGACGGGTGTACGCCTACACCCCGCGCTTAAGTCGTGGCCATTTCGTAAAATGATGCCAAGGATATCCGGGACATGGTCATTAACCCCCCAAAGGCTTTAAGTAACAAGACTGTTTAAACAAGCCGATCAAATTTATTCAATTACCCACTCAACGGTGGAGAATTTGATGCCCGATCAAGCGGTATGCTATATACCGTAACCCAAGCCCGTATAGGGAAAATAAGTTAAAAGTATTAGCTGAGCTAAATATAAATTCAATCCCAGCCGTATATCAATTCAGCAAGTACAGATAGCTTTTACTGGGCTCCTAATCTGGAACGAAGGTTTTTAATAACCTATTAGAATCCTAACGGGTCTTTAATTAAGCTTAAGCTTAGACCGGCTAGTTTCAAAGATACGGTTCGTACGCACGATTAAGCGAAGACCGGATAGAATGTGATTTAGACCCGACAAGTTCGGAGACTTACTTAATATGGGTATTTTATACACATTCTGGATTTTGAGAATAAACCGATAAGGTTTGAACCGTTTAGGCTAATTTATGTAAACTAGTTACATAAACCGAACCGAACGCGTAATAAGAGTAACGGGTATTCATGAGAGCCATCTACAGGTTTCCTAAGTTAATATGCTTCAAATATGTTGTGACATCAGTAAGTTGTCTTTCATTATGCCCGGAACGAGTTTAAACACAAACTATGCCACGTAGGGGTAGTTTGGTCATTTAAAAGTTTATAAAAGAGTTTAAGTGTTTGCCTGAGTTACAGGTCTGATGTAATCAGCAAACATACTCAATTTAACAAGTTATAAAAGTAGGGTAAAGTATATATGTGAAATTTACCAATTATAACCAAACTATGCACCGTAGGGGCATTTTGGTAATTTCACATAAGCCGAAAAGCTCAAAACTGAAGTCTGAGTTCATCAACCTTTGCTTACTGTTAAAATATTATGATTTGCCTCAAATATCAGTAGGTATCAACCCCTGTATGTTTAAAATAGTTTTAGTACATACTATGCGTTAAAAACACTTAATAAGGCGATTAAAAGCCATTTCCGGGTTCGATACATAAATCTGATATTTTTATTATTCCAGAAGGCTTAAAATAATTTATTTATCATATGTGATCAGTAGCAAAAGGTTTGGAGTCGTTTAGATATCTAAAACTCATTTTATGGCCCGCAAGGGCAAAACCGACAATTACCGGATTAAGCCTACGACTATAAGTTATGCTCAGCCTAAAATTAATTAAAAATCTTTAAAAATCCCAAAATAATATATTACATCAGTGGGTAAAAGATTTGATATCAAAAAGTATGTTTAAGTAGGCTATACGCTAAATACGCCGTTTAATTAACATAAAGCTTTAATTTTACGCTAACGAGCATAACTCTTAACCTACACCTCAAACTGATGTCAAATTTTGTATGCAAGTTTATATATCAGTAAATAAGGTTTCTACTCTTTTATATTTCCAAAAATCTCGTTTTAAGGTGAAAAGGGCATAATGGTCAACATATAAAGCAATTAACGGAATCATGCATATTAATTGGATAACTAATGATCCGAGGTGTATAATCACAGAGGGTTATACTAGCATGTAACCTGGTCCAAATGAAGCTCTTAGATATTTCTAAAACATACCATAACGGGTCAGAACTGAAAGTCAAAGTGGAAGTCAAACTATGCGACTTTCGGTTCCAAACCGGGTCTAAACAGGAAATTGTCGGGTTGAACATGTTTAGACATGTTCTTACACTAATTACCAAGTTATATTAATGATCAAACAGGTTATATGTGTTCTACATTGCTAATCATGCATAAATTGCAATTTAAACATTCTGTTGATTTTTTATTAGCAAGTTTGACCCGACATTTGACCTAGTTAGGGTGGGAATCAGGGGGAACCCTTTTGAGGTTTTATTACCCACATAATTACCTACTTAGAGGTGCTTTTAATTCGAGATATGACTGAGCCATTATTAACTAATCTTGAAGTCAAACCGTAATTACGATGGTTTGACTTTTAGCTAAATAACTAAGCTAAACTTAATTAAGAAAGGATTAGCAAACTTACTGAAGTCCTAAGCTTGATTAGTGATCACTTGAGAGAAGGTTTGAGCTCCAGGAATGATCAGAAAGCTGAAGGAAATGGTGTGATGAATTGTTTGCAACTCAAGACCCTTTTATAGTGAATTCAATCACCACAAAGTGTTGACAACAAAGTCTAGCACTTACCACAACATTCCCACAGGTGTCCTACATGTTTAGGGGTTGTTTAGGGGCCAAGGGAGATGTGGAAAACCGTTTAAAAGTCGAAAATCGCGTTTAAACAGCAAGCTGCAACATTTATGTTCGCTGGCAACCCCTTGCGCACTGCAAGGGGTATGCTTACGGTGCGCAAGCACCTTGCAGAACCCAGAAACATTTGATCTTTCAGTATTTCGAAAGGGCAACCTCATTATCCGATTTTGGGGCCTTGTTTTATCAATTAGGGGCCCTTAAAATGTGCCTTGTACTATTACATACCCTACCATTTGCCATGTTCCTTTAAATCCTTTTTGAAAGTGCCGTTAAAGAAGGTTTACCGTAGAATTTCCATACGAACCTATCATGCACTCAAATTCAATTATTGTCAACAAATTCCTGGATATGTTAGATGTGTATAAAATATAATTGGGTCTTGGGATTTATGAATGAGGTCGTTCAGAGGTAAAAATTAACATGACGCTACTTTTAAATCCTGCCAAAACATCTTTATTAAATCCGGGTTTTCAACGCGTTTTGTCTTACATGACACGTGTCGTTATTTCATTGAACACGAATTTTCGAGGTGTTACAGTATACTATTGCTATATTTTCAAAAAAAAAATTAAAAACCCAGTTGCGTAAAACGCAATAGAAAAACCCCAAGTTACGTAAAACGCAATGAAAAAAAAACCTAAAAAATAACATTTTTCTAAAACGCAATGCAACAAAAACACAAAAAATGTCTTATTTGTAAAACACAATTGCCAGAAAACACAAAGAAATGTTTTATTTCTAAAACGCGATAGCCTAAAAACTCAAAAGAAAATGTACTTTCTAAAACGCAATGGACTAAAAACACATAAAAATGTGTTTTACCTAAAACGCAATGCACCAAAAACACATGCAAATGTCTTATTTCTAAAACGCAATGGCCAGAAAACACTTAAAATGTCTGTTTTCTAAAACGCAATGGACTTAAAACACATAAAAAAGTGTTTTATCTAAAACGCAATGCACCAAAAACACAAAAATGCCTTATTTGTAAAACGCAATGGCCAGAAAACATTTAAAAATGACTCATTCTAAAACGAAATTGCTTAAAAAACAAAAGAAAGTGTTCTCTGTAAAACGCAATGTACTAAAAACATCTAAAAAAGTGTTTTTACCTAAAACGCAATGCACCAAAAACACTTCAAGAATGTGTTTTTCTAAATGCAATGGCTAGAAAACACATAAAAATGTTTTAGTTCTAAAACGCAATTGCCTAAAAACACCAAAGAAAGTGTTCTTTCTAAAACGCATTGAACCATGACAATAGTTTTGTCTGTGCTGTGAATTGTCTGTGCTGTGAACTGTCTGAACCAATGCAGTTTACGAATGCAGTTTCCAGAGGCAAATTACAGAAAATTAATTTTTCAGATGCATTTTTATTACAACAATTTAATCAAAAAAAAAAAAATTTTTCAACCCCAGCCAGGGGCTCTGCCCCTTGGACCCCGCTACCAGGGGCGCTGCCCCCGGACCCCCGCCAAGATCATAAAACGCAATAACTAAATCAAAAACCCAAATCGTAAAAAATGAAATTAAAGAATTTCTTACATGGATCGAAGTGATTTCATCAACAATTGACGATTTTTGAATGATTGAAACACTTATCAGCGCTCGAATCGAACGGATCGAGTGATTATCTTCAAAATCATCGAAAAAACGAGATTTTGTATGAAATTAAACTGGATTTTCTACAAAAAAGCTGAAGAACACGTTGATCGGGTGTTTGAATCATTGATTGGTGATGCAAATCGCACTATAATGTAGTGATTATTGAGATAGAAAGTGAAGAAATGGTTGAAGATGGTAGGTTTTGAAAATGGTGGGTTTTGAAGTTACTGGGTTTTGAAAAGGAAGAAGAAATTGTTGGATTGACTAAAATACCCTTTTTCTTTATTTTAAATGTTGCCACATGTCCTAATACTATTGATTCCAACACTTTCTAGCCAAAATAAACTTCCTATTTGATCATTTCCCTTCAAATATGTAGGTCATGAAAATAAAAATTATCAAACTAATTTAATCTTTTTTTTTCTTAATTTTTAAACATTTATCTACAAATGTGTAGGTAATAAGACTTACACATATATAGATTTTTAAAATAAGCAAATTTGTTTATTTTTTTAAACTTAAGTAGAGATTAAAAAACAATATTGTCTATTAACTACTTTTTATATTTTAAAATCAAGAGGTATAAATAAGTAAATAACGATGAAGGGATTATCGGTTGGACTTAGAGCATTCACAACAACTCCACCAAATCTTCTACTATTTTTAAAAAAATTAAAGTAAATTTCTAATAATCGTCCCTTTTCACTCCATATTAGAATCACAAAATCTACACCTTATTTTTATAATCTGAAATATTGTGACATTAGGTTTTTTTTTTATATTAAATGCTACTATTAGAAGTTTGTGAGTAAGATAAAGATAAAAATGGTGGATGAGATATTAGAAGTTTGTTAGGATGAAAGATAAATTTTGAAAAATATGATATTTGTGAGTAAGACAAAGATAAAAATGGTGGATGAGATGTTAGAAGTTTTTTAGAATGAGAGAAAATTTAGAAAAATGTGATTTTTAGTTAAATTATAGGGTAGAATATATTGGAGTTGTGAATGCTCTTAATTAGATAAATTTTTTCAGAGAAGTAAAAAGAGGAAATACTTTTGTCGACCGCTAATTTTGTTGCTACTTGACGGGTGGTCCATAGGACAACCCTTAAAAGGTCTAAATATATGCACATTTCATGCTTTATTCGGTTAATCGCTTGAACTTGGTAACCACTAGATGATTTGATGTGCAGGTGTTAAAGTGCTCAAGATGCTGGAAATAGGAAGTTTAAATGGATGTGGGAAGATGGCATAATCAAGATGGGAAAAGTCAACAGGGTGCCGTAAGCTCCGCCGGGTACCGTAGCTTACGGCATTGAGCATTCTCTTACGGTAGATATACACTGCCTTACGGCAGACATGTTGGGTTTTATTAAAACTAACACTCAATAATAAAAATTGTTGATTGGACGGCACATTCTGATCTTGGGACTTGAGGCGGCTGGTGAGAGAGCTTATCACACATACACATATCATGTGAAGGCATTGAGGGATTTCTTTTTTATTGGACCATAATATCGATGACATGATTTAAAAGTTGGAAAGAGAGGGTGCACGTGAGGGTTAATTAAAAAGGGAATTAACATCTTTGATAAAATCATAGTTGAGGCAGCCGCCATATTCAGATCATGTAGACTCACGAGGCTTTTGAGAGGAATTATTATGATCACAATAGTCAACAACCTCAATAAACATCATCATCACAATATTTCAAACATCACGTGAGAAGGGGATCATGACTTTTGATGGCAGACTCTTCTTGGAACATTAAAAAGAAAATCAATCATCATTAATAGAGATGATCATCATCTTTGGATGGCAGCATTGGGAGACACAAAAGGCTTATTGGCGGTAATTATTAGAAGAAAAGATCAAATCATCAAAGAAAGGGGGCCACAATTATCATATAGTTCACGTGACTTCTTGGAGGGTCTTGACTTTTGATCAACATAATCATCATACATCTGATACACACACGTGAAGATTGGCAGCAATTCAACACACAATTAAAAATTCATCATACAATCATCACACGCATACATGAGAGGAAGCAGACATCATCATCATCACTTTTTGGGCCGACTTCTTTGATTGGGCCGCCAACACATGTGAAGATGGACTTGGGCGGTACGTGTGAATTGGAAACATCAAATCACTCATCATTATCTTGGGTTTAAAAACATAAAGAAAGGAACATGTGGGCTGGAGACATTGGGCCGCACATGGGCGGCTGACATCGAAGAACAAGATTCAACATCAATATCATCATCATCTGTAGTGGCAGATTGGGCTTGGAGAATTGTGGATGAAACATCACAAGTGGGCCGACAACAGTAGGTGACTAGCATGAACATCAAGAGATTGGCGGCAGACTTTTGGATTGGCACCGATTGGAGAGCTTTGGTAACTTATGCATTTAATGGCCTTTTGATGAAGTTTGAAGATGTCTAATCATGTGTTTTCGGTTACAACGGGTTGGTGAACGACTTTTGGAGACTTTTTGGGGTGTGAAGAACAATAGTTAATCATAAGTTTTTATGTTGGTGATTTTTTTTGGAACATTGAAAACTTGTGTATAATGTCGCTTCAAGCCATGCGTGGCTAAACACTCTATGATCATCCTAGGTTGAAGGTTTGTTTAAGACGGTTGTGTTTTGATTCCATATTTCTAGAATGATAAACTTTATCTATGTCTTGTTTATCATGGTGTGTGATTGCTTATTTGTAAATTGTTGATTCTTATGATTTTCTAGTTTGAAACCATACGTTCTTGGCGCTGTTGGCAATCGAGATATCATGGGTAGAATTAGGATTGGGTAAGGGTTGATTGGTCATCCGGTAACAACCTCACGTTCTAGGAATCTGAGTACTTTGTTCCCTTTTATCACAATAAGTAATCACACATGAACTATGTCTATGTAGTTCTTTCTAGTGGATGATAGCACAAAAGTCAAAGCAAACCGGAAACTTAGGATGGTCATTTGTCTCCAAATTGTTTACAAACTCAATTCGCATTTCGCAATTTAATTAGTAATCTTTGTTTTAAAAAACCAATCCGATTGAACCAACTCTTGAACTTTATTTTCTTGCATTTAGTTTAATTTAGTTAATCTAGATAAACTCTCAAATAACACATTTTCCACAAACTCCCTGTGTTCGATACCCACTTACCGCTATCTATATAGTTGTTTTTGGGATTAAATTTGATTGTTACCACGACAGCACGTCAAATTTTGGCGCCGTTGCCGGGGAGTAGTGCGCAACGTGTGTTATTTTCTTTCGTTTTAAGTTTGTTATTTTTCTGATTTACGCTGGGTGTGTTAGTGTGCAGGTATTGACAGGTGCATGCGTACTAGGAGCTCTCACAAGCTATCACCTTTGGCATTTGATCCGGAAATGAGTTACCAAGAGGAGTACGATTACGGTGATTATTATGATGAATATTCTCAACTTTCATATGAAGGCCCTCATATGTACGATCAAGACTATTATCATGCTCAGTATACATTTGATCAGTATGGTTATGAATGTGTAACTCAACAACCTACTTTGCACTATCAGTCACATAAATCTGAAAGTCTTGACGAGATGATGAGAAAGAGACACATGGTTCATGTTGAAAAAGAATTAACAAAACCTCATTTGTCAATGGAAGAACGAGTAGAACTTTTGGAATGGAAATATGATTTGTTACCAAAAGAGGTGAAAGAGATGAGGACAGGGACGTCGATATTGGAAAAACGTCAAGCAAAACAACACTGGATATATGTGCAGATTGAACAAATGACACCTATGGGTGATGTAGAAGAAAAGGTTGTGAGTCCTCCCGAACTTGAAACTGAATTATTAGGGCCAAATGAGGAATATACAATTGAAATTATTGTGGAGGAACCACCTATGGAGAGCAAAGTTGAGGGCCTTTTACTTGATGAACCAATCAAAGTTGATTACAACTCTCCGGCTGTGGTGGTTATGGAAACCAAGAGTGTTAAGGATGCATGTTTAGAAACTAGGAAGGTGGCACTTCATGATGTGGGAGATTTCATTCATAAATTATGTTTATGGGAGAGTTTGGATTTGTTGGGCACAGAAAACGAAGTAGTGAAGTGGAGAGTAAACTACCGAGCATTTGTTGGAAATTCGGTAGGAAAATGTGGATTTAAAGAATTTTGCAAAGAAAGATGGGACGTGACAAAGCACACACACAATAGAAGAATCAAACACCGTGCTTACATCAGCAACGAAAAAGGTAAATGTGCATTGAGACCACCTTGAGACATATCAGGTACGGTCGGGCTGAAGACCTAAACTTTAGCGCTGCTTGGGAGGCAACCCAAGGTGTTTTTTTTAGATAAGTGTGGGGAAGATGTGCGGAGAGTTGTGTGAAGGTGATGATAGGAAGTCGGATTATCTACAACATCTGTTGTGTCAAACTTCACCAGGTCAATGTACTCTTTCCTTAGTCTTGTTATTTTCTTTAGTATTAAAATATTGATATTAGTTGTTAAAAAAATATATATATTTGGGATTTGAGAGTATTAGCGAAAGCTAATGTTTTTGGTTAGAAGCGATCTTTCTCTCAAAACCATACATTGGGACAATGTATCCCAAGTGTGGGGATGAGGGGAATTTTTTGAGAATTTTAAAAATTTTTGTGAAGCCAAGCGAAAATTGTCAAAATTTGAAAACTTGATATTGTTCCACTTGACACACCGACACCCATTTCTAGTCCTTTATTGGTGAGAGTTTGAGCCACATATGATTATTAATGATGCTTTCTTTGTTTTGAGTGGTGGTGTGTTTATTGTGTTAATAGAACTTGTGTACGAATTCTTGTTAAATCCTAGAGTTAGCATTCTTTTGAAAATGATAGGGGACTTTTAGGTAGCCTCGTCTAGACGTGTGAGAGTGTGGGATTGGTGGGTTGGACCTCATACTTTATATATATGAGCTTGGTATTGTAAGGGGTGGGGGTTTGGTCTTTAGAAAGCCATGTTTGAGCTTTATACCATTCGGTTGTGACCCAAACCTACTTCCTACAAAATTTTACCTATTGAGATGACCCGGTTTAGGAGATTTAGTATGTAGTATTGATGTTCTTGTATATATTGTTGAGTTTGATGTGTTATGAAAAAAAAGAGAAAGAGAAAAATATGAAAAAAAAAGTATTTAGTTGCAATAGTAGTTGAGAATGTTGAAGAAGTTGTGTATATATTTGATGGTTGCTTTGTTTAGTGGTAGAAATAAAAACCGGGTCAAATCAATTAGCTCTCGCATATATATTCCACCATTTTCCTACCTTTGCACCTAGCCCCGTTACAAACCGTAAGTCCTTTTGATTCATAAGCATGCTAAATACTCAATAGGAGGAGACTTGATTTTTATACAAGCTTATTGTCGCATAAACACACACACGCATTGAGTGGTTTAGCATTATGTGCTAATATTTCTTGTCACCGAGAGTTTTTGTGAGGGGTGTGTCTTGTGGTATGATTGAAAGTTAGTAAAAGGACGATATATTTTAGCTTGGTTTGCATGTTGATCGCTTGTGGTTTTGAAATAGTTTTTGAATCGGTTGCTTGGGACAAGCAACGGGTAAGTGTGGGGATGTGACGGGTGGTCCATAGGACAACCCTTAAAAGGTCTAAATATATGCACATTTCATGCTTTATTCGGTTAATCGCTTGAACTTGGTAACCACTAGATGATTTGATGTGCAGGTGTTAAAGTGCTCAAGATGCTGGAATTAGGAAGTTTAAATGGATGTGGGAAGATGGCATAATCAAGATGGGAAAAGTCAACAGGGTGCCGTAAGCTACGCCGGGTACCGTAGCTTACGGCACTGAGCATTCTCTTACGGTAGATATACATTGCCTTACGGCAGACATGTTGGGTTTTATTAAAACTAACACTCAATAATAAAAATTGTTGATTGGACGGCACATTCTGATCTTGGGACTTGAGGCGGCTGGTGAGAGAGCTTATCACACATACACATATCATGTGAAGGCATTGAGGGATTTCTTTTTTATTGGACCATAATATCGATGACATGATTTAAAAGTTGGAAAGAGAGGGTGCACGTGAGGGTTAATTAAAAAGGGAATTAACATCTTTGATAAAATCATAGTTGAGGCAGCCGCCATATTCAGATCATGCAGACTCACGAGGCTTTTGAGAGGAATTATTATGATCACAATAGTCAACAACCTCAATAAACATCATCATCACAATATTTCAAACATCACGTGAGAAGGGGATCATGACTTTTGATGGCAGACTCTTCTTGGAACATTAAAAAGAAAATCAATCATCATTAATAGAGATGATCATCATCTTTGGATGGCAGCATTGGGAGACACAAAAGGCTTATTGGCGGTAATTATTAGAAGAAAAGATCAAATCAACAAAGAAAGGGGGCCATAATTATCATATAGTTCATGTGACTTCTTGGAGGGTCTTGACTTTTGATCAACATAATCATCATACATCTGATACACACACGTGAAGATTGGCAGCAATTCAACACACAATTAAAAATTCATCATACAATCATCACACGCATACATGAGAGGAAGCAGACATCATCATCATCACTTTTTGGGCCGACTTCTTTGATTGGGCCGCCAACACATGTGAAGATGGACTTGGGCGGTACGTGTGAAGTGGAAACATCAAATCACTCATCATCATCTTGGGTTTAAAAACATAAAGAAAGGCACATGTGGGCTGGAGACATTGGGCCGCACATGGGCGGCAGACATCGAAGAACAAGATTCAACATCACTATCATCATCATCTGTAGTCGGCAGATTGGGCTTGGAGAATTGTGGATGAAACATCACAAGTGGGCCGACAACAGTAGGTAGTCGCATGAACATCAAGAGATTGGCGGCAGACTTTTGGATTGGCACCGATTGGAGAGCTTTGGTAACTTATGCATTTAATGGCCTTTTGATGAAGTTTGAAGATGTCTAATCATGTGTTTTCGGTTACAACGGGTTGGTGAACGACTTTTGGAGACTTTTTGGGGTGTGAAGAACAATAGTTAATCATTAGTTTTTCTGTTGGTGATTTTTTTTGGAACATTGAAAACTTGTGTATAATGTCACTTCAAGCCATGCGTGGCTAAACACTCTATGATCATCCTAGGTTGAAGGTTTGTTTAAGACGGTTGTGTTTTGATTCCATATTTCTAGAATGATAAACTTTATCTATGTCTTGTTTATCATGGTGTGTGATTGCTTATTTGTAAATTGTTGATTCTTATGATTTTCTAGTTTGAAACCATACGTTCTTGGTGCTGTTGGCAATCGAGATATCATGGGTAGAATTAGGATTGGGTAAGGGTTGATTGGTCATCGGGTAACAACCGAACGTTCTAGGAATCTGAGTACTTTGTTCCCTTTTATCACAATAAGTAATCACACATGAACTATGTCTATGTAGTTCTTTCTAGTGGATGATAGCACAAAAGTCGAAGCAAACCGGAAACATAGGATGGTCATTTGTCTCCAAATTGTTTACAAACTCAATTCGCATTTCGCAATTTAATTAGTAATCTTTGTTTTAAAAAACCAACCCGATTGAACCAACTCTTGAACTTTATTTTCTTGCATTTAGTTTAATTTAGTTAATCTAGATAAACTCTCAAATAACACATTTTCCACAAACTCCCTGTGTTCGATACCCACTTACCGCTATCTATATAATTGTTTTTGGGATTAAATTTGATTGTGACTACGACAGCACGTCACTACTCAATGAGCAAATGTTTAGATACTGGCATCAAATTTAGTTGACTTAATGGCAATGTCATGTTAGTGTGGGTGAAATTTACGACAGTATATATGTCGCCAACTTTATAAATTATATACATATTGAATATACTACGAAAATGACCGAATGCGACTGTCAAAACAATCACAAAACCATCGCAAATGCTTTTATGTGACTGTTTTCCAATCATATTTGGCGGTCACCTTCGTAATCATTTTTGCGACCATTTCTTTGCAACCAAAATATTCTTGTGGCTGATTTTGCAACCAAAGTTAAATTTAGCTACCAACTGTGTTATTGAATCGTTTTTGCAACCTATTTTGTGATTAAACTATTAGCGGCTGAACTTTTTGCAATGGACTTTGCAACCGAAATGTTACCGAGTGCAATCGCGATCGTATCTTTTCGTGACCAGATTTGCGATTGTTAGTAGCTACTGCGACCAACTCTATTAATAGTTGATTTAGCAACCAAGTTTTTTGCCACTGCATTTTGATCGTATTATTTTTGGTGGAATCAAATAGAAAAACAAATTTATGATTTTCTACTACTTATAAATTCTAATACTAAAATCAAATGATGCCATAACAGTCACAAAACCGTCGCAAATGCCTTTCTGCAATAGTTTTTCAATCAAATTTGGTGATGATAATTTGAGAGATAGTTATATTTGTTTTATTGAAAAATACTTGGTTAGGAATGTCTCTCTAGATGATGTAAGCCCGTAGAGAGTAACTTTAGAGATCTTGTATTTTCATTAATGCATTTGTAATGAAATTTTATGTAAATTTGTTATGTATATGAGTTTTATTTTGTTTTGTCTTTTTATATATGACCCAACTAAACCACACCGATACATTTAATATATAATCATAGTTATTGACCCCAAAAATTTCACCCCCCTTAAAAAAGTTCATGAGTCCGTCACCAACTCTATCATTCCCGACCATGAGGAAGTGTGGGACATGCTACGTTGTGTAACACCTCGTGTTTCAAAAGTCAAAGTCAAGATTGAAGTCAAAGGAAGAAAAGATTGCTAATTGCGATCTGTCACTCCTTGCTCAATTACTGTTTTGACTTCTTTGACTTGTAATCCAATCTATCTATTTAATCGCATTGATTGAATTATGTGGAGTATCTATTAATAATCGAGGTTTAATCGCTATTTAATCGCATATTTAATCGATTTACCGCTTATCGCTATCGCATCGCAACTCGAATTATATGTTCTGGATATTGTTTTACGTGTGTGTGCTATTTATGTGTTACTTGTGCATGTTATGTTTATGTTGAGGTGTTAATCGCAATCGCAATCTATCGCATCGCAATCGATAGTAATAATCGAAATATGTGTTGAGTCCTGTGACGATGTCTGTTGCAGACAATGTCTCATCTGGATCTCGCGCTACTCAAGTTGCACGCCGAAAGCAGGCAGATAAACGCCTTGCCTCCATGATTACTAAACAAATGGCGAAGGTTTTACCTCAGATCATCAGTGAGCTATACGAGAATGTGAGTAAATCTTCTGAAGAGTCCCGAACTGATTCACCAAAGGCTGCTTTTAGCTTCAAGCAGTTCAAAGCCTGCGGACCGAAAGAGTTTACTGGTGAAGATGGTCCTACGGCCATGTTCCAGTGGTTTGATTCTATCGAGGTCACCCTGTGTCAGAGTGGCTGTCCTGACAATCTCCGTACTGTCAACGCAATTGGCGTCTTCCATTCCCGCGCTTTAGACTGGTGGACGGCCGAGAGAAACAAACGTGAAAATGATGCGGCTTACGGGCTAACATGGGATGAGTTGAAGAACGTAATGATGGAAGAGTTCAGCCCTCCCCATGAGCGCCAAAAGTTGGAGGACGAATTCTGGCATATTAAGCAGAAGGATGGTGACAACGCTGGTTTGACTGTGTGCTTCAAGCAATTGAGTATTATCTGTCCGGATCAAGTCAAGACACCCGAAATCGCCATCAAAAAGTATATCCGTGCTCTTCCGGATTGTGTGGCTGATTTCGTTCAAGCTGCAAAGACGTCAACGATTGAAGAAACTTACTTGCTCGCTGCTGAGATCAATAACAAGAGAGTCAAGTCTGGTGTCTGGGATAAAGCTCCCAAGAATCTGCATCAAGCTACTACCGCTTCAACCGCTGAAACCACCACCGCTGCTCAGTCATCCAAGCTATCAAGACGCAAGAGAAAGAACAACAGCAGTTCCAGCAACAAGAACTGGGTTGTGACCAATGCTGCCCCACTTCAAGCTGTTCCAGCTCCTCAGCAACAACAACACCGCCAAGTAGCGGCCCCGGTTACCAAAGCATCACAGGCAAAGCGTGCGTATACTGGTCCTCACCTGGCATGCCCTACTTGTACTTATCACCACCTAATGGGAGTCACCTGCAGATACTGCGCTCATTACAAAATGTATGGCCACTTCACCGCCAACTGCCGTACATGTCCACGTCAAAACCATGCTCCAACCCAAGGTCAAGCTCCTGCTCATCAAGCTCTCCTTGCTGCTCCTCAAGGTCATCAAGCGGCTCAGGCACCCACGGTCAATGCTAGAGCTTGCTATGCATGTGGTGATCCCAAAAACTTCGCCAACATGTGCCCGAACCGAGTGGTCAAGCAAGAGCCACAACAGCAGCAGCCCCAGCAGCAGCCTCAGCAACAGCAGCAACAAGCAGTAGCACGCGGACGTGCATTCAACATTAGCGCCCGTCAAGCTCAAGCCGATAACAATGTGGTCAATGGTACATTCCTCGTCAATGGTATATATGCTACGTGTTTATTTGATACTGGAGCAGATAATTGTTTTGTATCGTTTGAATTCGAAAAGCTCCTCAATCGTAAGCGCGCTCATCTCCCCTTGAAGTTGCCACCGGAAGAATCGTCGCAGTCAATTCTGTTCTCCGTGATTGTACTCTCGAACTCAACAATCACATCTTCCCCATCGATCTTATTCCGATGCAACTCGGAAGTTTTGACGTCATAATAGGCATGGACTTTCTTCGGAAAAACCATGCTGAAGTTGTTTGCTTCGATAAGATGATTCGATTCTCGTTCGCTAATGGTGATCAATTATGTGTTTATGGTGAAGTCGCGTCGAAGAAACTCCAACTCATGTCGTGTGTCCAGGCTAGCAAGTATCTTCGCAAGGAATACCAAGCTTTCTTGGCGCACATTGTAGTAGCGGAGAAAAAGGAAGTTAAAAAGGTGAAAGACGTCCCAGTTATTCGTGAATTTCCAAACGTTTTTCCTGATGATCTCCCGGGATTACCTCCCGCTCGTGATATCGATTTCCGAATCGACCTCATTCCTGGAGCCAACCCTGTTGTGAAAGCGCCTTATCGTCTCGCTCCGTCTGAAATGCGCGAACTCTCGAGTCAACTCCAGGAACTTCTTGATAAAGGATTTATTCGCCCTAGCACCTCTCCATGGGGCGCGCCTGTCCTTTTCATCAAAAAGAATGATGGATCATTCAGGATGTGCATCGACTATAGGGAGTTGAATAAGTTGACAATCAAGAATCGTTATCCCTTGCCTCGAATCAATGATTTATTTGATCAGCTACAAGGTGCTACGTGTTTTTCTAAGATTGATCTACGCTCAGGCTATCATCAATTATGCATTCAAGAGGAGGATATACCCAAAAACGCTTTTCGAACCCGCTATGTTCATTACGAGTTGGTTGTCATGCCTTTTGGTTTGACCAACGCTCCTGCAGTCTTCATGGATTTGATGAATGGAGTATGCAAACCCTTCCTTGATCGCTTCGTAATCGTATTCATCGACGATATCCTGATCTATTCCAAATCAAAAGTCGAACACTCACAACATCTACGTTTGGTTCTTGAGTTACTCCAGGGAAATCGTCTCTACCCCAAATTCTCCAAGTGTGAATTTTGGCTGGAGGAGGTTCATTTCTAGGGTCACATTGTCAATAGTCAAGGTATCCACGTTGACCCTGCGAAGATCGAAGCGGTTAAGAGTTGGGTTACACCCAAGAATCCGTCTGAAGTCCATTCTTTTCTCGGACTGGCAGGCTATTATCGCCGTTTCATCGAAGGTTTTTCAAAAATCTTCGTGCCGATTACCTCTCTGACGCACAAGGACAAAACTTTTGTTTGGGGAACTAAACAGGAGGAAGCCTTTCAAGCTCTCAAAACCATGCTTTGCAATGCTCCCGTGCTTTCATTTCCCGACGGATATGACAATTTTGTAGTCTACTGCGATGCCTCGAACCTTGGTCTCGGTTGTGTCCTCATGCAACGAGACAGGGTTATCGCGTACGCTTCTCTATAGCTCAAGTTCCACGAGAAGAACTACACCACACACGACCTCGAGCTTGGCGCAGTTGTTTTTGCGTTAAAGATTTGGCGACACTGCCTTTATGGTACCAAGTGTACGATCTTTACCGATTATAGGAGCCTACAACACATCTTTGACCAAAGAGAACTGAATATGCGTCAACGCCGGTGGCTATAACTACTCAACGATTACGACTGTGAGATTCATTACCACCCAGTTAAAGCAAACGTCATTGCCGACGCTCCCAATCGACGAAGCTACTTGCTTAGCGTTCGTAATTCCCAAGCCCAGTTTAATCACGAAGCTCTTATCCGTGACGCGCTGCGTGCTTGTTTTACCGAGCGAACTTTGAAGGAAAGGATTCTAAACAACGGCGCCCAACTCGAGAATAAAGCGAAAGGTATTTTTCACTACTTGGACCGAATTTGGATTCCCAAGCGTACGAACTTTTGACAACTTCTTATGGACGAAGCCCACACATCCCGATACTCCATTCATCCCGGCGCCGACAAGATGTACCAGGACATGCGCTACAAGTGCTGGTGGCCGGGCATGAAGAAGGATATCACGATCTATGTTTCGAAATGCCTGACCTGTTCCAAGGTCAAGGCTGAGCATCAAAGACCATCTGGCTTACTCGTTCAACCCGAGATCCCGATGTGGAAATGGGAGAGTATAGCTATGGACTTCATAACTAAACTTCCGCGTACTCAATCTGGTCATGATAGCATTTGGGTTGTGGTTGACCGCTTGACCAAGTCAGCACACTTCTTACCGATACGAGAAAACTATAAGGTAGAAAAATTAGCCCGAATCTACACCAACGAGATCATTAGTCGACATGGGACACCTCGCGATATCATCTTTGACCGTGATGGTCGGTTTACCTCGTGTTTCTGGGAATCATTTCAATATGCTCTCGGTACTACTCTTAATCTAAGTACCGTTTTCCATCCCCAAACCGATGGTCAGACTGGAAGAACGATTCATACCCTTGAAGACATGCTCCGTTCGTGTGTCATAGATTTTGGTGGTAATTGGGACGCGTACTTACCTTTGGTCGAATTCTCGTACAATAGCAGTTATCATTCTAGCATACAAATGGCACCATTTGAGGCTCTATACGGAAGAAAATGTCGATCGCCTATTGTATGGCACGAGATCGGAGACGCGCAAATTACCGGTCCCGAGCTGTTGCAAGAAACGACAGACAAAATCATCCAAATTCAAGACAATCTGTTGAAAGCTCGGAGCTGACAGAAAAGTTACGCTGATAGACGACGCAAGCCCCTTGAATTTGAGGTTGGCGATCACGTACTCCTAAAGGTTGCACCTTGGAAGGGAGTGATCAGATTCGGCAAGAAAGGAATGCTCGCGCCTCGATATGTCGGACCCTTTAAGATTCTGGAAAGGATTGGAAAGGTAGCCTACAGACTCGAACTACCAGAGGAACTGAGTAATGTCCACCCGACTTTCCACGTTTCGAACCTCAGAAAGTGCTTGGCCGACCAGGAATTTCATATCCCTCTTGAGGACTTGCAAGTGGACGAAACACTACACTTCGTGGAAAAGCCTGTCGAGATCGTGGGATGAGAAACCAAGGTGCAGAGTTTACCTAGGAACTCGAGAGCGACATGAAGGCGAAGTACCCGCAGTTGTTTGTTACGGCTGAAGCCTAATTTTGGGACGAAATTCCCTTAAGTAGGGGAGGCTGTAACACCCCGTGTTTCAAAAGTCAAAGTCAAAGTCAAAGTCAAAGTCAAGATTGAAGTCGAAGGAAGAAAAGATTGCTAATTGCGATCTGTCACTCCTTGCTCAATTACTGTTTTGACTTCTTTGACTTGTAATCGAATCTATCTATTTAATCGCTTTGATTGTATTATGTAGAGTATCTATTAATAATCGAGGTTTAATCACTATTTAATCGCATGTTTAATCGATTTACCGCTTATCGCTATCGCATCGCAACTCGAATTATATGTTCTGGATATTGTTTTACGTGTGTGTGCTATTTATGTGTTACTTGTGCATGTTATGTTTATGTTGAGGTGTTAATCACAATCGCAATCTATCGCATCGCAATCGAATCGAATACGCTAAACGCTAGTTATTTATAGTGATTGTATGTTAGATATAGTAGTTATGTTATTGCATCGCTCACTCGAATCGCATCACAACGCTCAACACGCGAATCGAAACGACAAAACTCATCGCGCCAAACACTAGGATCGAGTGGCCAACCGATCGAGTGGCCATCCGATCGGATTGCCATCTGATCGGGTTGCCATAGGATCGAGTGCCACCCGATCGGACTGCCACCCGATCGACCAGCCATTCTCACCACTTTCCTTTTTGGGAAACCCTATAAATACCCACCTGTCACATCATTTGTGATGTGACAGCTCCCTTGTTCGACCAGCCGACCTTCATCCCTCATTTTCCTCGATTTCTCTCGATTCTTATAAGTTTCAACCTAAATCTTGTACTTCTATGATCTACACACACTTCTTCATCGTTTTCACCTTTGAATCTTAACTTTTAACCGTGAAATCACCGGATTGAGGTGTTCTAGGATGATGACATCGTGGAGTTCTTAGGAACTTCAATGTTTGGCTTCATTCCACCAAGAACAACTTAGATCTGAAGGATTTCCACAACATTAATCAATGTTTTCACTCAAAACTATACAAATTCCTGGTGAAAGGGATTGAAAGAAGGTTTTCCAACTTTCTTTCAACTCTTTTACACTCAATGCACTCAAAATCGATAGAATCGGAGCTCGTTCTGATCTTCTACTCGTTCTTAGTGATGGATTAGTTCCAGATCTGAATTCTATTCAAGAGATGATTGATTTTGGGTTTGAACATGAACAAGCGTCTCGAACTGTGAACCGGCCGGACTAGGGTGGTTAATGTTCGATCGGGTCACTTGGGTCGAGGTAAGGTTTCTGTTGTTCAAGCCAGATATCAAAACGTCTCGTTCAAAATCACAAAACTTCAAACGAAATCAAGTGACAAGAGGATCTGACAGTTGGGACGGATTGTCGTCTGTTCGGATTGCCATCCGATCGGGTTGCACTTAGTTCCATACTTAACCTTTTTATTCAAACTTTTCAAGGATCTGAACGTCGAACGGATTACCATCCGATCGTATCGCCATCCGATCGTGTGACGTTTGGGACTTTGATACTTAAATAATTTTCAACATGTTTAGTACGTACGGACTGCCACCCTATCGGATAGCCATCCGATCGAGTGACCGTCCTGCTGTGAACTTGTTCTCAAACTGAGAAGTCTCGCCAATCGGATTGCCTCCCGATCAAACGACCGTTCGATCGACTGACCTAAAGGGTAGAGATACTTCTCTATTTTTAAAATGCTACAATGAAAACTTCAAAGTACAAACCATCATTCACAAACACATCCTCACCAAACGAGGTAACCATCCAATTGAATGGCCATCCGATCGGATGACCATCCGAATGGATTGTCACCCGATCGACTGGCCATCCGATCGGATTGCCATCCGAACGGATTACCATCCGATCCTTGGTACTTGTGCATCATTTTACGCGCATCGTTTATGCTATCGCTAACTGTTCAGGCTAATCTCGCTCAGCGCTCCCTTCAATGGAAGAGAGTGTTTACTTGTTAAACACAATCTATGAGTATACTCGATCCCTTTTTTGCTTTATGCACTTTTGGGTGTTACATACGTTACTTATTCCAAATCACATCGATCACACAACGCAAACACTATTCATACGCTGACCTCTAATGCAAGTTATACGTGACTCGATGAATGCATGTTTGTTTGTTATGTTAACACATTGATTGCTGTCTACCTGCCTTAGCAATGATAGTACTATAGTTTGGACTCAACACCTGTTTACTCACGGGTTGTTAAGGACAATTACTTCATGTGTTCACAGTGGTGAATATGTGTTGCGCACTCGCTACTCGCAGTCATTGGTATTGATAGGATCTTTGTCGATAACTTACATGCATCACATTATACGTTGTACATGCTGGTTATGCGTAAATGATTTCGAACTCTATTATGCTATTATCAAACTTGTATGCTCACCTTTACACTATGTGTATTGACCTATATTTTAACGTATATGGCAGGTGCTTAAGATGCTAGGGATTGAAGTGCTTTGATGTATTCTCTGCTTGCCAGGACTATATATACTAGCAGAGTGACTCTGTTTCATCAACAGAGAACACTTTCAGAGAGTTGTGAGCGTTCGTGTAATGTTACTTTGCTGAAATAAACATTAAGCTTTAACAGTGATATCCATCTTGTATTTGTTTGTGTTCTTTGATTCGATTTGCACATAAAGAAGGATTCCTCCTTTAGATACCTACAAGGCAGTTATTTTTCTTTAGCATGTAAATAGACACACACACATATATATTAGATATCAAAGAATACAAATTACTCTTCGAAATCACCAAATACTTCTTTTTCTTTGTGTCTCGAATTTATCTCCTAAATATCTAACTGAATTAAATTCCTTTCATTTAGTTCCTCCTACGTGGATAGGAGAAAACAACATTGAGAAGGGTTCTCTCGACTGGGATGCTGGTACGTGGCGAAGCTGACATATTTCTGTTGCTAAGATTCGAAGCTTTCCTCTTCATCCCTCCAACTCTTCTTCGTGAATATTGTAGCTCCAATGAAGCTGGTGGTTCCAATTCATTGGCAATCAGTGAACTGTGCTTTTCTTCCATTTTAAGGCTTGTTTGAACTCACTATGAAGACTCAACACAGGTAGTCTTAGAAGATCTACACGCCAACATAGATTATGGAATTGTTATTTCTCACGTAGATGAGTTTGTATCAAATCTACAAACAGTTTAAAGAAAAATCTGTTGAGTTCTCGTTTACACGTTTATTTATTTTTTTTTTTTTACTTTGAAATGTGTTTTCATGTCTTATGCGGTGGTAAATACACAAATTTTCTGTGGAGAACAATATATGAATCGGTAAAACTGACTTAGGTAAAAAATATGAGGGGACAAAATAGTAAATAACAAATAAGAATAAATTACTGTTTTGGCCCCTATGGTTTAATCAGTTTAACCATTTCAGCCCAAAAATGACTTTTTTTAACATATTAGACCCCGATGTTGCATTTTATAACGGTTTTGGTCCATGTCACTAACTTGGTTACTTTTTTGCAGTTAAGTGTAAGGGTAATTAGGTCAATATATACCTTAGGGGTTGTTTTTTGATAATTACAAAGTTTTTTCAATATTTAAGAGATTATTAATAGAATTACTCAAGTTTTTTTTATTATTTCGTTATTTTCACGATTATTATTTAACAAAATACATTTTAAATATACAAATAAATATGTATTTTTATTAATCATTTATTTTTATAAAAGTCATTTTAAAAATGATTTGTTATTTCACATTTTGTTTAAACCATCCATCGTTTCAAAAAATGTTCCTTTTTAAACTATTTGTTTTTTAAAATCGTTTTTAAGTCGTTTGTATTTTGAATTTTTTTAAACAATTCATTTTATACCATTTTTTAAATCATTTATTTTTTAAACACTTATAAACTACTCACTTTTTAGGTCATTCATTATTTAAATTTTATAAAACGACGTGTATAAAAAACAAAAGAAATATTTAAAAAAAACATTCTAATAAAAAGTTTGTAAAAGATCGTTCATTTTTCAAACTTTTTTAGAATGGTTTATTTTGTTTTCAAATCTTCCATTTCTTTGAATCGTTTGTTTATTCAAAATTCCTTATTTTTTTCACCTTTTGTTTACTAAATTTGTGCATTTTCTAGTTGATTACACTTGTTAACTTATTTTTAAGGTTTTTTTTTATAAACATCATTTTTTTAATTTTCGTTTTTTAAACCACTCATTCATTTAAAGTCGATCGTTTTTAAATTCCCTCGATTTTTGAATCGTTCATTTTCTTCTGAAGTTATTTTTTCTAACGACTATAAGTAAACTGAATACAAAGTTTCAAAATGAAGATATCAAAAACGGTTTTAAAAGGAACGGTTTAAAAAGAAACACTTTAATGACTAAAAAACAAATTGTTTAAAAAAGTTGAAAAAAAAAGGATTTTAAAAAGAACAGTATAAAATGAATCGTTTAAGAAAAACATTAAAAGACAAACAACTTTAAAAAGAACGATTTTAATAAACAAGCGGCTTAAAAATGAATAATTTTTAAAACGACAAACGGTTTATAAAAGGTTAAAAGACAAATGATTTAAAAAACGACGTTTAAAAAAAACAAACGCTTATTGAAAATACATATTTATATGTATCTATAAAACATATTTGTTAAATAATAATCGTGAAAATAACAAAATAATAAAAAATAACTTGAGTAATTGCATTAATAATCCCTTAAGTATTAAAGAACTTTATAGTTATCAAAAACAGCCCTTAAGTTATATAATGACTTAATTAAACTGATATTTAACTGTAAAAAAGTAACAAAGTTAGTGTTAAGATCAAAACCGTTATAAAATGCAATCTCGGTGTTTGATATGTTAAAAGAGTTCTTTTTAGATTGAAATGGTTAAATTAACTAAACCACATGTGCCAACACAATAATTTACTCATTAAATAATAACAAAAGTTCACAATAAAACAAAATTTGGGTAGATAGAGATCATAAGTATTAAAAACGTCAGTTATTCAAAACACATGATTTATTGCACGTGGCCCCACTGAATGTATTAATCAATTCACGAATTCACTACCTAAAACTTCAAACAAATATAAACCTTCAGCACTTATTTGACTTCTTCACTCCAGTACCAAACAATTGGGTATATAGGCTTATAAATTAATCAAACAATCACTCATTCATTTAAAATTAATCGAACATGAACACAAACACCTACACATAATCAAACAATTTCTTTTGTTTATGTTCATTTATTAAAAAATTAAGCATGTTCATCTTTGTTTGTGTTTATTCATTTAAAACCTAACTGAATAGTTTATGAATGTAAATGAACATAAAAAATAAGCTTAAATGAACATAATTGAACAAACATAAACAAACACACATGATTATATATAAATTAGCCTTTTTATATAAATTATTGATTACTTATGATAACTTCTATTATAAAACCCATTTGTATAATTAATAAAAAGCCCAATTATCAATTGTTTATATTCATATAAGTAGTTAGAAAGCCCATTTGATGTTTATAAATATAACTCCTCATGTATTTATTAAAGTATAAACAAACTTAAACGAACATAAATGGAAATTAATGAACGAACATAAACGGATGTTTACGAACATAAATGAACGAACATCACGTGTGTTCATATTCGTTCGTGAACAGGAGAATCAATCAGCTGAAAGAAGATAGAGCCCCCTTCCCGTTGTTGTCTCTAACTAAGTATGTTCGTTCCTTTATTGATTAAATGAACATAAACGAACTTCCCAACGAATAAGCTCATGAACGTTTGGCTCATTTACAAGCCTAATTGCGTATATCATGGCAAAATTTAAACATTAAAAGAGAAGTAATTAAAATCGGTAATTTATACGTAATTCATTATATAGATTTGTATTTCTATTGTAATTGTAAATTTATAATTTCAAAGTATTAGTTTACAAAGATTATTCTGGTTAAATCAGTCGTTTTTATATGTGTTGCGTTTCGGTTCTCATCTATGACAAAATTTTCAGACTAGGGTCGTGTTTGAGTTCGTGTAAAATTTTAAAGTATGTTTCAGTTTGACCCATTAACCCACGAACACGATCCGTTTAACACCCCACGTTTAACTAATTTGGGTAGTGCAATGTATAAACTCTACAAATTAACTTTTATAAATATTATTTAGAACCATGTGTAAAGAGTGCAATGTATGGATTATTTTTCTAGTTTTATCAAAATACTTCTTAGGGTAGTAACTCGTAAGAGTATAACGATCACTTCTATATAGAAGACTAAACGTTCAAGTATGTATATAAGAACTATTATTATAAGTCTCTTTAGTTTTATTCAAAATAGTCTCTTAGTATATAGTTATCCAATATATAATTAAACTTTATGAGTTTTAAGTTTATTTTAGAAGTAAAAATAGTTTATATTATTATCAACTTAATTTAATTGATTAAGTACCCAATAATAGAAATTTCTTTGGTGTATTCTAAACATTGATTAATTATTCACAAACGTGGTAGTTGGAGATTAAAATAGTGACCAATTGCATAGCTAGTGAACCAAACATTTTGGCAACCCATGGTTATAAAAGTGAAGGAGGAAGAACCCCAAAGACACTCACCAGCAGAACAGAAGAGAACTCAAACATCATATCTCATCTCTGAGGTCTCACATTCTTTCTTGAGCTTATACTTCCAATATTTCAGTCTCTTTCATTTGATATATTATATAATACATATATTTTATTTTGCTTTTGTTATATATGTATGCAGGTTATCAAAACATGGGTGCAGGTGGCCGGATGTCAGACCCATCTGAGGGCAAAAACATCCTCGAACGTGTCCCCATTAATCCACCATTCACTCTAAGTGATCTAAAGAAAGCAATCCCTGCTCACTGCTTCGAACGATCTGTCATCCGTTCATCTTACTATGTTGTTCATGACCTCATTGTGGCCTATGTCTTTTACTTCCTTGCCAACACATACATCCCTCTCCTTCCTACCCCGTGGGCTTACTTAGCATGGCCGGTTTACTGGTTTTGTCAAGCTAGCATCCTCACTGGGCTATGGGTCATCGGTCACGAATGTGGTCACCACGCCTATAGTGACTACCAATTGATTGATGACATTGTTGGGTTCGTCCTCCATTCAGCTCTCTATACCCCTTATTTCTCTTGGAAATACAGCCATCGGAACCACCACGCCAACACGAATTCGCTTGACAACGATGAAGTTTACATTCCTAAACGCAAGGCCAAAGTTGCAGTTTACTCAAAGCTTCTTAACAACCCCCCTGGTCGAGTGTTCACTTTGGTTTTCAGGTTAACTCTAGGGTTTCCTTTGTACCTCTTGACAAACATTTCTGGCAAGAAATACGGGAGGTTCGCCAACCACTTTGATCCACTAAGTCCGATTTTCACTGAGCGTGAAAGGATTCAGGTTGTTATATCTAATATTGGTATTCTCGCGGTTTTGTATGCAACTAAGCTACTTGTAGAAGCGAAGGGGGCGGCTTGGGTGACATGCATGTATTTAATTCCGGTGCTAGGTGTACACATGTTTTTCGTGTTGATCACGTATTTGCACCACACCCATCTCTCTTTACCTCATTATGATTCATCCGAATGGAACTGGATTAGAGGGGCATTATCGACAATTGATAGGGATTTCGGATTCCTAAATAGGGTTTTCCATGATGTCACCCACACTCACGTGTTGCATCATTTGATCTCCTATATTCCACATTATCATGCAAAGGAGGCAAGAGACGCAATCAAGCCAGTCTTGGGTGAGTTTTATAAGATCGACAGGACCCCTATTTTCAAGGCGATGTGGAGAGAGGCCAAGGAATGCGTCTACATCGAACCGGATGAAGATAGCGAACACAAAGGCACATATTGGTACCATAAAATGTAATCAGAGTACATGAACAATGCAAGTGTACGCTTAAGTCTTTGTGTTCCCTATATAATAAGGGTTATGCATGGCTCAACCGTGCATGTTGATTATGTAGTGCCATTTGTGTGAAATTTCTTACTTGTGATCTTCTGTGAGTGTACTTATCATTTCTAGTTTTATGTACTCCATAAATATACAAGTGGCGCCATATTAGCGATCTCAATTTTCTATTAAATCTTTTGTAACACAAAAGGAAAGATGATCTTATGTAAACCCTAAACTTTAATTCTTAAATTTTTATGTTGTATCTAATACTAAATCATTACGACTGTAAAAAACAAACTCAAATCGTTTAGATGGTTTTATATCTTGTCTAACGCGCGGAAGGAAAGATAATCTAATCTAAATCCTAAACCTGATTTTTTTTGTTATCTTTGACGGATTTTGCGACCATTTATTTGGCGGCCACCTTCGTAAATATTTTCGCGACCATTTATTGCAACAAAAATATTATTGTGACTGATTTTGCAACCAAAATTAAATTTAGCTACCAAATTTGCGATTGAGTCGTTTTTGCAACCTATTTCGTGACCAAACTTTTAGTGACTGAACTTTTTGCAACGGACTTGGCAACCCAAGTGTTACCGATTGCAATTGCAACTGAATCTTTTTGTGACCAGATTTGCGATTGTTTCTAGCTAAATCACTCAAACATTCAAAACTCAATATGATGAACAAAACGAATAAAACTATAAATTTTATACATATTTTATACATATATTCTACACAGACTAAACCAAAAGATTCAACAAAATAAACATATATATTATTGCTTTAACTTGTAATGAGAAGTTTACAAAGTAGAAAGAGAAACATGAACCAAAATCAGTATTTAGGAACCTCTTTACATAAGGGGAGTGGGGTGGTCTGTGATGGCCACCCCATCACTCGTTATGTTTTATAGCACACCGCCGCCACCTCACACATTACGCGTGAAATAATCAACGCGTTGAAACAATCACGCATTGAAAAATCAAAAAAGGAACGTTGGTTGTGACCGTTTGGGGGGGGGGGGGGGTTGAACGTTGGGGGTTTTTTTTTTTTTTTTTGAATGTTTATATAAAATCCATCAAACTCAATCCATTTCATATCAAAAATTATCCAACTCACTTCAAAAAAATCAAACAATTCTCCATTTGATTTCAAAAATAATTTTACAACAAATATGGAAGGTTCAAGCAAGAGAGGTGGGGGTTCGAAAAAAAGACGTTCGGGTACGAAGAAAAATCCCGTAAGACCCAAGGTTCGAGCGAATCTTGGCGAGCCGACGCGCTTTAGGTTGCAAGACGAACCCGAGCAAGTCCCACATTTTCAAACCCAACAATATCCACCCTTTCAAACACAACAATATCCACCCTTTCAATCTCAAACGTATCAAAACTGTTGGGATCGAACCCTACCAGAGGAACAGATAATTAAAGCCAAAACTGAGTCAGATCAAGTGGATCCAGAATAAGCAGATGTTACATACAAGTCTCTCCCCTTGAAAGTGGTTTCAACATCTCCTGACCTCCTATCTACTGATCGTACAAGCCACTGACCGTCAATCTGCTGCTCTAGTAAAGGCTGATGGAAGACTAAAGCTCTGTTGCTCAATCTACTGCCTTAAGTCAAGTACTGCTGATCCGGACAAGCACTGTCGGGTTCACAGCAGTGGAAGGATGCAGCAGTTGTTTAAGTGTCTTTTATGTAATGTAATAAGCAGTAGTTAGTATAGCAGTGTTTGTATAGATCAGAGGTTAGAGTTTGTTAGGATGTTAGATGTCACTTTCTTCGTGACGTCAGCTTAGATGCTCAGTGGTTTGCTAGTGCCTATATATAGAACAGTGCTCTGTACTGTTCTATTAGCTCTTTGCAACATCGTCTTCTTTGCACGAACAAACACTGAGCTCTGGCTAAGGGGGAGTTTGTATTCAATCATTACATTGCAATCGTAATTGAAATAAATTCAATCTTTCGGTTCATTGTGAAAAATGTTTGATCAAAGCAATACTCTCGTTTGATTGTATGCAAAGTTTGTTTTCATCTTAATTCCGCTGCACAATTCATTCATTTCCATCTTAATTTCAAACGCAAAATACAATCAAAACCAAACTCAGATCCAACAATTGGTATCAGAGCTAGGACAGTCAAATTTGATTTAACAATCATTTTGACATAAATAGTTCAGCTCAAAATCGTTGATATCGATAGTTTGTTCGTTTTAGTTGAAAAACAGAGCAAGGTTTAATCACCATTAAAGTTGATTAATCAGTGTCTGTAAAACAACCAAGATGACGTCACAATCACAGGATGATAAGAATAATGTTGGCTCGCTTTTTAAACCACCCATGCTTAAACGAAATGAATACAACATCTGGGAGAGATGGATGGGACACATCCTTGCTCAACAGAACACTGGATGTTGGAGGTCTGTTGTTTTTGGTCCACATGTTCCTATGGTGCCAAGTGCTGAGGATCTAAAGAAGAACGTACCAAAACCTTATGAAAACTATACTGAAACTGATTTTCAAAAGTTCGAACTGGATGCCAAAGCATTTAGCATCATAGCATCTGCATTACCAAATGAGATCTATGCTGGACTGTTACATTGTAACAGTGCCAAAGAGCTATGGGATGCATTGAAGGAACAATTTGGGGGAACCGAAGAAGTTATTGAAAACAATAGGGAAATTCTGAATCAGCAGTATGAAACCTTCTGTCACATTAAGGGTGAAACATTGACCCAACAGTTTGAACGTTTTAGCTGTCTCATCAGTGAGCTAAGGCTTGTTAAGGTTGAATTTCCAAAATCAACCCAAAATAGCAGGTTTCTTAGATCGCTACCTGATAAATGGGACACAATTGCATTTGTGACTAGAAACTCTGTTGAGTTCAAAGATCTGACCCTGACCCAACTTCATGGTAGACTCCTGACCTATGAAAGGGAGTTGAACCAGAAAAAGAAGTTGCAAAAGTCTGGAAAAGCTACTGATGATTACTCATTTGGTAGCACAACTCTTCTTGGTCAGGAAGAATCTGGTAGCAGTAGTAAGGAACAGGGTTATGATCATTTCATTGATATAACAGCTGGTGGAAACTTTACCAACCCTGATCCTTACTCTGCCAATTATGCTTTCACTGCAAACACTGAAAACCAGATGTCAGACAATTTGTGCTTTGAACTCAATGATTTGCAACATTTTGATCCCACTGACTTAGAGGAGATGGACATTTTGCATCAGTTGGCTTTGCTTAGTGTGAGAACAAGCAAATTTTACAAAAGAACAGGGAGAAAGTTCCCAGGGTTACATGGGAATCTAAGGGTTGGGTTGGATAAGTCGAAAATCAAGTGTTACAAGTGCAATAGGCTAGGTCATTTCGCTAGGGAATGTAGGAGTCAAACTACTGGTCCTATAATCACTCATCCTAGCTCAAACCCTAGACCTCAAAATCAAAGCACTGTGCATTATGCTCAATATACCCCTGCAGCTCATGTTAACACTGCTCATTATGCTGCTGCCCCTGTGCCTGTGTATTATGTCCAAACCACTGTTCCACAGATTCAATATGTCCAAACCCCTGTCCCCCAGGCACAAGTGCAACATGCTGCACCTCAAACAGCTGCTCCAGCAGTGGTACAACCAGATCAGCAAAACTTTTTCACTCAAGGCTTTGTTGATTGGAGCAGCATGCCTGATGAGCTTGGTGATGAAAATTTTGCACTTTATGCTTCTATTGAACCTTCTAATGATGAATTTTGTTTGATGGCATTAGAGTCAATACCAGAGGGGATTGAGACTGAAGGTGAATAGCTAAGTGATGAAACAGTGGATGAGGTGACTGAAGCAGTTGTTACTGCAGTTGCTGGTGAATTGCTGCTGGGAGAAAATTCAGAAACCCTGATTGAACCACTGACAGACCCATGGTCCAAAGAGGACAAAGAAGAAGAAGAAGAAAAGAGAGCTGATGATGAAGAAAATCATCAATGTGATTGTGCAATGATGGCTGCTGCCAAGGTATCTCCTCAAGTTCTTGAAAAACTGTGTTCTGACAATTGCATTATTGCTTTTGCTAACATCAAAGAGGTAAATGAAAACCTTCGGGATAAAATCTTAACTGATGAAGTCAAATTTGAAAGGTCTTTAAAAGAACTTAAAAACAAATTGACTGAAAAGGAAAAAGAGATCAGCAGTCTGAAAGAAGAACAGAGCATAACCAAAACCCAACTCCAAACTATGGTAGAAAAATACCAAGTTTGCAAAAAGGAGTTGGAGTCCACCCAGATCACCTGTGAAAGATGGGTGGAATCCTGCAAAGGGTATGAGGTTATGCTTGAAAAACAGATTAAAAGCAATGTAAAATTTGGTGTTGGTTATAGAAAACATGATGATGAAAACACTGCTTCTGAAAAATCTGTTCAAACCACTGATGCAACCACTGAGTTCATCCCCACAAACAAGAATGGCCAAGAAGTGAAAATCACTAACAAACTTGGTAACAAAATCACACTTGACAGACCAATGGGATCCTCTACTTTTGAGGAGCTTGAAAATTATCAGTTTAAACCAAAATGGTCTGATGAGTGTGACATTCTTGAAAATTTCAAGCCCATGGACTTTACATCAACTGATGGTGTTAAAGCTCCAAAAGCTAAAGTCATCCCTCTCAAGGACATCCCAGCAGAGGTTAAAACCTCTGCTGCAAAGGAGTCCGAAAAGAGAAAGAAGAAAGAAAAGATCAATAACCTGTTTTGTGAATTCTGTGAGAAAAGGAATCATCTAACAAAAGATTGTTTCCATTTAAAAGCTTATGATTTGAACAGAACAAGTGTCATTGTTCCAGCTGAAAGCTGCACTGTTTGTGGTAAAACAAACCACAAAACTCAAGCATGTGTGTATCTCAAAAACTTTGATGTGAAAAAGAACGAGTACATTGCTAAAACATCCTTGAGTCCATCAACATCATCTGTCAAATTCACCAAAAACCAACCACTGTTTGTGCCAGTCCAAACAGCTGTCACAAAACAGCTGAACCAGACATCTGTCAAAAGAGATGTTCATGTTACTGATGCACCCCCTGCCAATCAGTTCAGAAAAGGCAAGGAAAAACAGTCTTACCAAAGGATTCCACACGTTTATGAGGCCTACAAAAGGCCCTCTAAACCAAAAGTGAACAGGCATCCTTTTGGGCACCAACAGGTGATTGGTCAAGACCCCCAACAGTGGTTAGCAAGAAACAGTACTAAAACTGTCCAAACCCCTGTCCTAACCACTGTCCATCTATGTGCATCCATCCCAGACACTGTTGAGACCCCATCCAAGGCCTTATTGGCTTTGGAAACCCTAATGAACTAATCCTTTTACTTCATGTGCAGGGAGCTTCTGCCTGTTTAGATAGTCTGTGGTATGTTGATAGTGGAGGCTCAAGGCACATGACTGGATGTAAAGCCCTACTCAAAGATTTCAAAATTCATGGAGGGGGTGATATATCCTTTGGGAATAGCAGTAAAGGGAAAGTTCTGGGGTCTGGTACAGTTCAATCTGGAAATGTAAGATTTGAAAATGTCAATCTGATAGACAGTCTGAAATTCAACCTCCTGAGTATTTCACAAATGAGTGACAAGGGGTATGGGTCATGCTTCACAAAGGAGTGTTGTAGGATTGTTCGACCAGAAATGGTCAAAAAGATTGAAGCAATAATAAAAACTGGTCAAACAAAACTTATTGCTCAAAGAAGTGGCAATGTTTATGTTGTTGATATGTCAAAAGAGTGTCCCAGAGCTGATGCATGTCTGTTCTCAGCTGCCTCTAACAAAGAGACAGAACTTTGGCACAGAAGACTGGGGCACACAAATCTTAAGACAATCACTGAAATTTCAAAAAATGGTTTGGTAAGAGGCCTACCACAAAAATTGTTTTCATGTCCTGAACATTGCATTTCCTGTTTAAAAGGAAAACAGCATAAAAGTTCCTATAAGTCCATTGAAGAGTCCAAAACAACCCAGTGTTTGCAAATGCTACACATGGATTTGTTTGGCCCAGTTCAAGTCATGAGTCTCAAAAAGAAAAAATATTGTCTGGTTATTGTTGATGACTTCTCTAGGTTTACATGGACTTTCTTTTTACACTCAAAAGATGAGACTGCAGGCATTTTGCAAGACTTTGTGACACAGGTTGAAAAGCAATTTGACATTCCAGTGAAAAGCTTCAGGAGTGACAATGGCACATAATTTAAAAATAAGGAGTTGGATGCCTTCTGTGTGAAGAAAGGGATTGTAAGGCAGTACAGCATCCCTAGAACACCAGAGCAAAATGGGGTAGTTGAAAGAAAGAACAGAACTTTGATTGAGGCTGCCAGAACCATGCTTGCTAATTCAGGTTTGCCATTAACTTTCTGGGCAGAGGCAGTAAACACTGCTTGCTATGTCCAGAACAGAGTTTTAATAAACCCCAGGCACCAAAAGACTGCTTATGAAATTCTGTATAAAATCAAACCACTGATCTCATACTTCAAGGTTTTTGGCTGCCCATGCTTTATTCTGAACTTAAAAGATTCCATTTCAAAATTTGCAGCCAAAATTGATTGTGGTTATCATCTGGGATACTCAACCACTGCCAAGGCCTACAAAGTGTTTAATACACGGACCAAGGCAGTGGAGGAGACTTTGAATGTAAAGTTCAATGAACTGTCATCAATGAAAATATCAGCAAATCCTGCAGATCTGTTTCTTTTGAAAATACTGCTGTCAAGACTAACAGTGCAGGTCAATCAGAGGATTCAACACCAGACTATGGGTATGAAATCATCATCCCTCAAAACTCTGTCAGAATGGGAAGAGCATCAGATGTTCAAAACAGCTGTCAAAGCTCAACCACTGCTACCTCAACAGTTGTTGACCAAAGTAGCCCATTAACCACTGCTTCCACATCAAACACTGCTGATAAAAGTCCCCAAACAGTGGATAAAAGTCAGCAAGTGTCCACACCTTTACCTCCTATTCCATCACCTTTTGAAGCCACTGCTGGGTCATCAAAGTCACCAGCAGTGGTTAGCTCAGATGATACACATTTGCAGCCTTCACCAACAAATGCCATCATTCTATACCAAGGAGATTTAATCTACTTGTCATCCACCTGATCAAATCATTGGCAACATCAATGAAGGGGTGCTCACAAGAAGCCAAACCCAAAACATTTGTCTTTTTGCTGGTTTTCTATCACTCCATCAGCCAGTCAAGTACCAAGAGGCACTGAAAGACAACAGCTGGGTAGAAGCCATGCAAGAGGAGCTCCAACAGTTTAAAAGACAACAAGTATGAGAGCTTGTACCACTGCCAGAAGAGGTTAGTCCCATTGGCACAAAGTGGGTCTTCAAGAACAAAACTGATGAAAGGGGCATTGTTGTCAAGAATAAAGCCAGGCTTGTGGTTCAAGGTTACAGTCTGGAAGAGGGGATTGATTATGATGAAACATTCGCCCCTGTTGCAAGATTGGAAGCCATTAGACTGTTCCTGGCCTTTGCTGTCAACCACAACATGAAGGTGTTTCAAATGGATATCAAAAGTGCTTTCCTCTATGGTACAATTCAAGAAGAGGTGTATGTTTGTCAACCTCCAGGTTTTGAGGATCCATTTTATCCAGATCATGTCTACAGGCTGAACAAAGCCCTGTATGGCCTGAAACAAGCACCAAGGGCCTGGATTTTCAGACAGTGACTTTGCTGGATGTAACACCACAAGGAAGTCCACATCAAGAGGGTGCCAGTTTCTAGGTGATTGCTTAGTTTCATGGCAAAGCAAAAAGCAAGCAGCTGTTTCAACATCCACTGCTGAAGCTGAATACATTGCTGTTGCAAGCTGTACAGCCCAACTCCTGTGGCTTCAAAACCAGTTGCTGGATTTTGGTATCACTGTCTTAAAGACACCACTCATGTTGGATAGCCAGGCAGCAGAAAATATCATCAAAAATCCAGTTTCCCATTCAACCACTAAACACATCGACATCAGACATCACTTTGTGAGGGATTGCTATGAAAAATGTTTGATTTCTCTGCATCATGTCCCAACTAAATACCAGTTGGCAGATGTGCTCACAAAAGCACTTGATACAGCCACCTTTGAAAGCTTGGTCTCTAGAATTGGGATGCTAAACTTGGAATAACAAGCAACATCTTGTCGTTCTATGAATAAAAGAATTAAAATGTTTTCAGAAAATCAAAATTCCATCCTTAAAAATAGCTAAAAATGAAATTTTCATTAAATCCTTAAAAGTCTGCCATAACCACTGATTGTTCATAAGACTGCTCTACTACAAGGTATGTCCACTGCTGAAAGCCATCCTCTGTTCTCTCATTTCTTTGATAAACTCTGTTGTTCAAAAGCAGTGTCTTATCCACTGATATGCTATCCACTGATAGTGACAATCATCCACTGCTTCCATTTACCGTTGTAACCATTGTCTTCATCAGTAACTTTCATAAAAGTACTGTCCTTCAATTCATCAGAGTTTGGCATGTGGGCAGTACATAGTGGTCAGTACTTTTGTAACTGCTGCCACGTCAGCCTTCACTTTTTCCTCTATAAAACCCCCACTTCAAATCAAAAACAGGGTTTTACTGTCGAATTGAATTCTCAAAAATTCTCTTCTCAAAGCAGTTTTTCATCTCATTTCTCCACAAATTTCTTCGATCATCATCTTTAAAATGACAAAATCGAAGCCATCCGCAAAACCGACTTCAAAATCATTGTCGAAAGCGGTCTCTCAAAAGGCCATTCCCACTGAAATTCCACACAAACCATCTCACAATCTTCTGGGTCTTCTCACAAAACCCGGCACCACAGAGGCTTTCGACTCCATCATCGACACAATGGCTAAATCAAAGTACAAAACTTTGTTAACAGTCGATGCACCAATTTATTTGGCAACCCAAAGAGAGTTTTGGAAGAATGCAACCCTTGAAACATAAGGAGAAGCTGTAACTGCCATCAACTCTTCTCTAAAGGGTAAAAATGTCCAAATTACACCACAATCAATTTCAGAGGTCTTTCAACTCAAGGATCAGGATGGTAAAACTTCTTTCCCTAAAAATGAGTTAAAAATTGACTTTATTGAAAGAGGGTATGCTGACACAATGATGAAGAAAGCTACCTTACAAAAAGGTTTATTTCCTTCTGCAACAAGATTTTTATTCCATACCCTCCTAATGTGTGTTTCAAACAAAACCACTTCTTTCAATGAAATACCATTAAAGATTCAAAATCTGGGATATGTTGTTCTTCAAGAAGAAAATTTTAATTATTCTCGGGAAATCTTTAATGATTTGGTTAACAATGTTGAAACAAAATCATTCTTACTGTTTCCAAGGTTTTTAAGTTATTATTTTGAAAAGAAATTCAGTAAGGATGATATTGCTGTAATAAACCAAGGTGATTATATTCAAATAAACAGTTTAACTGCTGAAACTTTTTCAAGAATGTTAACACCTTGCAAAACACAAGCAGATGTGCCTGAGCAGATTTTAGCAGCTACCACTGCTCCTCAGGTATCTGCTGCTGAGCCCACTGCTCAAGGTGATCAAAGCAGCAGAACAACTGCTTTGAAACCCACACCTAAAATCACCAAAAAGCCAAAAAGAAAAACTCAAAAACCCCCCAAACCCATAAAAAAGGCAACTCTGGAGGATGAGATACCAGAGCTACTGCCTGTGACAGCACAAATGTCACAAGAAACCACTGCTGCTACTTCCTCACAGCAGTTGGTACAAATATCTCAACCCATAACCGAAACTCCTCATGCTTCTTCACAAAAAGAACAGGTTGTACACTTAGGGCCTCCACATCATGATGCTCTGAAATCACTTGGTTTCATCATCCACAGCTCAATGCCCGGAGCAAATCCTGTTTCTACACCAAACCTCACATCCACAATTCCCTCACCAACTAAACTTCTGTTGGATGCAATCGATTTGAACCAGGCACCAACCAGTCCTTCTCAATCACCTATTAATGAGAATATACCTCAACAAATGACTGGGCCTGATGTATCAATCATTGCTAACCCACCAACACAACCTGAGGAGGTTACACCCCTTGAGTTACAAGTAACTCTTGGTGGTATTCCAAGTGAAGCAGCCACTACAAATGTTGAACCCACTGGTTTACATTTGGACAGTGGTTACATCAATAAGTCTTCCTTGGAGGCAATTCCTTACATAGCACCTCTGCCAACCACCAGTGGATTTATTTTTACCACTGGCAACGCCAAAAGGTTGTCAAGTGTTGAAGGAAGAAGACCCCAGTACCAAGAAAAAGGGGCATCAGTGGTTAATGTTTGGAGTAAACTCCCTACCTCAACCACTGATAAAACCACTGCTAGTGGGAAATCAGATGATCCCATTAAATTGGGTGATGGTTTAAAGTACCAGAAATTGACGGATCATGTTGAAAAACTTGACAACTCTGTTGCAGAACTCAAAGATATGCTGCAACAGTTGTTACAAGTACAAAAGGTGCAATCCACTGCTGTTCCACCTCCAGCACCTGCTCCACCACAAGCACATGCTACAAATGAGCTCTGCAATTTATTTCAACCTTTTCTCCATCAACAAGCACAAATGGCAGATCAGCAACATGAAAAACATGTACTACAGCTGAGAAATACTTTGGAGTCTAGGTTCAAGAACACCCAAGCTGATCTCAAGGCTCTAAAAGCTCAGATCCTGCATACCACTGGCACTGCTCCTCCAACTGTCCTCTTTATTGATCAACTCCCTCCAGATAATGCCAAAAATGGGGAGAAAATTCAGGAGTGGAAGAAGAAGGGAATAGATGATGGTCTTTTCATTGAACCAGAAAAGGATGCCATGACCAGAAATATCCATTTGCCATATGCTAGCAAGAAAATTGATGTGACCACAAATGCACTGGCAGAAGCATTTGCAAGTGTCAAAAAGGATAGAGAGGCCAAGAAGAAAGCTAGGGTGGATTATCCAGATCAGGGTACTTCTGGGTCAAAGGATGATGAAAATCCTGTTGATGAAAAGAAGAAGCCTACTAGAAAAGTAAGACAACCCAAATCCATCTCAGGAGTGGAGAAAATTCAGGAGTGGAAGAAGAAGGGAATAGATGATGGTCTTTTCATTGAACCAGAAAAGGATGCCATGACCAGAAATATCCCTTTGCCAGATGGTAGCAAGAAAATTGATGTGACCACAAATGCACTGGCAGAAGCATTTGCAAGTGTCAAAAAGGATAGAGAGGCCAAGAAGAAAGCTAGGGTGGATTATCCAGATGAGGGTACTTCTGGGTCAAAGGATGATGAAAATCCTATTGATGAAAAGAAGAAGCCTACTAGAAAAGTAAGGCAACCCAAATCCATCTCAACCAGACGTTCAAAGTCTGCTCCAAAACCACCATCCAAAACAGCTGTTATAACTCCTGTTGTATCAACTACTGCTGGTACTTCAGTGGTTTTAACATATGTCCTCACTTCAACACACACCACCTTAACACACACCACATCCACTGCTTTACCACCATCACCATCAAAAACAACATCACCTGCTGACAAAAAGCAGAAGACAACAGATGTTATAACATCTGTTGTAATGACAACAGTGGTTGAGACACCAGTTGTTTCAACAGCAGTTGTTTCAACAGCTGTTAGTCAATCACAAACCACTGCCACTCAAATCACAACCACTGTTCCACCCAAAACATCATCAGTCCCTCCTCAAACAAAAAGGAGAAGTCTAATTCTCAAAGATGATGACTCTTCACCACCACCAACATCTTCAAAATCTTTGTCACTTGTCACAATACCCAAGCCTATTCCTATTTCATCAGCACAAGTTCAACAGCCCTTAGCTCCTGCAGGTGTTCAATTTCCTCTTGAGCTTATAGCAGTCAGAGAAGAAATCAAATCTTTCTACTATGAGGATAACCCTGCTAAAAGGAAGCTGCCATCAGTAAAAGGATATCCCAGACCTAACAATATTGAAGAATATTTGAAAATCAAGGCCAAGCAAGCAGAGGATATCTCCAAAAGAAACACAAAAGGGAAATCTGATAGGGAAATACAGCAGAACTATCAATACTTGCTCACACAAGTCAGATCCCTGGAAGAATTTGCAAAAAAATGTATGTCAGCAAATCTCTGAAAGAGCAGATGAGACTCTGAGAAAAGACTACATTGAAAGCATTATGGAAACAAAGAAATACAAGGGAGAAAGGTACATGTACAAGGAGTGGACCATTCCTGAGCTTGAACAAGAAGCAGCCAGGATTCAAGAAATGATAAAGAATGAGGTCCAACACACTCCTCCAGAATGGTCAAAGTACAAGAAGAATGTGCCTGATAAAACACTTGAGCTGAAAAGAATGAAAGAGGAATTGGTTGTTGCTGATTATGGGAACAAAAGACAAATAGCAAGATGGAAAGAAGATGTAGTCAGGGCTACCTACAAAAGGTTGGAGGAACTAAGAAAGAAAGATCCCAAAGTTCCTCAAAAGCCTGACTATCCTGAACCAGAGGTTTCAAAAAGACCAACAAAGCTGCAAATCAGGAGAGCCACTGCTCCAACTGGTGCTGCCATCTACAAAAGAAGGAGCCAAAACCAGTCAGGTGCTGAAACAGTTCAAGATCTAAAAGCTGGATATGTTGTTGTAAAAGAGGGCATTAGATTAATGATAAAAGAGGATCTTGAATCAGAACAACCTGCAAGTGCTGCTCAGCCTGTCATGAATAGGCCAACCTCACCAAATACCTCTGCAAATAAAAATCTCCCAAGAAACCCACCAGGCTCAAAAATACAAAAGTGGGAAACTGACAAACAGACCTACGTATTGACTTTGCTCAGGTCTGATAGAGAAGTGAAGAAAATATCAAGGGAACAAGCTCTTGGCCTGAGTCTTGAAGATTTGCAAGATCTCCTTGATCTTCCACTTAGCAGGGATGATGATGACACAGATGCCCTAGATTTTGAACTACAATTTAAAGGTCAGATAAGGGAACTGCTGATGAGGCAATAAAGAATTCCACAATAATGAAGAGTTTTGGCATTATCTGTTCCAGGGGGAGATTGTTGGGATCGAACCCTACCAGAGGAACAGATAATTAAAGCCAAAACTGGGTCAGATCAAGTGGATCCAGAATAAGCAGATGTTACATACAAGTCTCTCCCCTTGAAAGTGGTTTCAACATCTGCTGACCTCCTATCTACTGATCGTACAAGCCACTGACCGTCAATCTGCTGCTCTAGTAAAGGCTGATGGAAGACTAAAGCTCTGCTGCTCAATCTACTGCCTTAAGTCAAGTACTGCTGATCCGGACAAGCACTGTCGGGTTCACAGCAGTGGAAGGATGCAGCAGTTGTTTAAGTGTCTTTTATGTAATGTAATAAACAGTAGTTAGTATAGCAGTGTTTGTATAGATCAGAGGTTAGAGTTTGTTAGGAGGTTAGATGTCACTTTCTTGGTGACGTCAGCTTAGATGCTCAGTGGTTTGCTAGTGCCTATATATAGAACAGTGCTCTGTACTGTTCTATTAGCTCTTTGCAACATCGTCTTCTTTGCACGAACAAACACTGAGCTCTGGCTGAGGGGGAGTTTGTATTCAATCATTGCATTGTAATCGTAATTGAAATAAATTCAATCTTTCGGTTCATTGTGAAAAATGTTTAATCAAAGCAATACTCTCGTTTGATTGTATGCAAAGTTTGTTTTCATCTTAATTCCGCTGCACAATTCATTCATTTCCATCTTAATTTCAAACGCAAAATACAATCAAAACCAAACTCAGATCCAACAAAAACCAACCGTTCGTTCCACCGTTTCAACCTCACCAATTTCAACCCCAATCGTTTCCGCACTTTCAAACCCAACCCCACCAACTCGACCCACTACTAGAAGATAACACTAGTTATAATTTAGTGGTTTATTGTTAATTTCTAATTTAAAAAATAAAAAAAAAGTTGTGTGTGATGGAATTTCATCACTAGTGATGACCACCGCCACTACAAAATGCTTGTGAGTGATAGAATAGTGGCTGATGATATGGCAGGAGTTGATTGGATGCTTGTGAGTGATGAAATTCTATCACTAGTGACCACCCTCACTCCCCTAAGTTACTACATGGTCGCCTAGATTTGCATTTCATAAAGAACATTATTAGCTTTCATCTATACTTGTGGTAGATACCGCATATTATATGATCTGCAATAGTGGCATTATATCCTAATATGAAGAGAAAAATTTTCGTATGTCTATTCTAGTCGTCGCATAGTATCTAAACCTGAAAACTAAAAAGTTTAATTGAGTTACTTGATTAGCAGTGGGTCATTGGTTAAGAATAGTGGGTCGGTAGTTAGTAGGCAGTTATTTCCTTTTAAGCATTTCAATAGATTATATATATATATATATATATATTAAGTGATGTTTGTTTTTGCAGACGTAAACTGTCTGCAAGTTGATTTCATCTGTTTTCATGTATGTAACTGAAGATGTGGTCTGAAGTTCTGCAAGCAGAAAATATAAGACTGTTTGTTTTTATAAATTGATATTGTTTGCATTCTAAACCATTTCACACACACCAAAACATAAACCCATTTCACACAATCTACATCTTTCTCAAATGGAGTTCCCTACGGATTCGACGTTTCCGATGTCTAGCGATAGTGATACCGAGTCGTCTTCCGACAATGAGACGCTAAATATTTTGTGTCGGTGTATAACTAAGTTGATACTAGTTCGTCCCGCCCAAAGAAGAAGATGGTAAACCGTGATCGTATACGTGCCAATGAAGTGTTAATGAACGATTATTTTGTGGAAAATCCGTTTTACAATGCCGAAACGTTTAGAGATTGGTTTCGTTTATCCAAAGAATTATTTTTAAAGATTGTTTGAGACATCGAAGCAAGAGATGAATGGTTTCAAGAAGGTTACGATGCGAGGGGCAAACCAAGTTTCACGGCAATACAAAAATGCACGTCCGCCATTCGCCAACTAGCGACAGGTAACCCTCCCGATCAATATGATGAATACCTAGCTATGGCGTCCAGAACTTCCCGTGAATGTTTGCAATTTTTTTACAACGCGGTCACTAAGTTGTATGGTAAAGAGTTTTTACGTAAACCGACGAGCCACGACATCTCACGTATTTACGCCGCACATGAGGCTAGATGGCATTTTCCCGGGACGCTCGGTAGCATCGATTGTACACGTATCGAGTGGAAAAAATGTCCAAGAGAGTTGCGAGGGGCGTATGTTAGGGGTGACTCAAAAGACCAACCATCATACTAGAAGCAGTGGCGTCGAATGATTTATGGATTTGGCATTCATATTTCGGTGTTCCAGGTTCAAACAACGACATCAATGTGTTGCACATGTCGCCTTTGTTTCAAACCGTAATGGATGGTACCGCACCTTCCTATCCTTTCTATGTTAACGGACGATATTACAGACGAGACTTTTTTCTTGTGGATGGTATCTACCCGTCATGGTCTGTTTTTGTGAAAGCTCCCTCATTTCCTGTCGAGGCTAAAGAAATCGTGTTTAAAAAATTGCAAGAATCGGCAAGAAAAGATGTTGAGAGGGCTTTTGGTGTTTTAAAGGGTAGATGGGGTATACTACACCGACCGGTTCGTGCGATAAACAAGAAAGCAATACATAGCATAGTATATGCATGTATCATATTGCACAATATGCTAATCAAAGAAGACGGACGTGCAATATCTCCAGATTAGGTGCCGGATCCTCCTACACAAGTTCAAGTTCCACAAAATATCCAACAAGAATTGCGTAATGAATAAACTCACTTTCGGTTGAGATACGATTTAATCGAACTAGTAGGTTCTTTAGGTTTGGAGTTTCATGAGTCGGACGAGCAGTAGAGTTTTTTAGTATTTTTTTTAGTTTGCAGCCTAAAATATTTCTAGTATGTTAAATTGAACTAGTATGTTTTAATTTTAATGAAATTTATAATTTTAGTGTATTATTGTTAATTTCTAATTTTAAAATAAAAAATTAAAAAAAATTGTGAGTGATGAAATTCTATCACTAGTGACCTCCGCCACTACAAAATGCTTGTGAGTGATAGAATAGTGGCTGATGACATGGCAGGAGATGATTGGATGTTTGTGAGTAATAGAATTCTATCACTAGTGACCACCCTTACTCCCCTAACATACTCTAACTTTCACCATGAGGCTAGAACTTGACCCACTTGAAGACACTGTGTCTTACTTATACCATCTCCTTATGGTTTACGAATAAAAGAAATTGATTTTTTTTAACAAAATAAACAAAGAGGTCGTCTTACACCTATTTGTGAATTTTAATTCAAACTCTCAATTATATACGTTTCACCGCGTATTGTATAGATGATATTTGGACTTTGCTCCATTAGGTGAGATTCGACTTATGATATGTAAGAAAAAGCTGTAAAATAAAAAAAAACTAAGATCTATTTGCTAATATAAATATCTAAATTACAAAGACGACTTATTAGATGAAGTTCAAATCGATTCGCTTAGGTTTATGCAAGGAAGTTAGCTAAGTTACTAGATATCTTTAAAATAAATTACTTTATAGATTGTTGGTTTAACATATGTGATATGTGATATGTTATACTCCATCGTTTCTTTTATGAAATGTTGAATATTGATATTACTTTACATGGTTCGATAAAAAAGAGACTCACACTTTATCCTTATGGCGAGGCATAAGTTTGATAATTATGTGGGAATAAAAACAAATAAACAATATGTTATTAGATTTTGCGTTGTTTTGGATCTTAGTATGACTCTTAAGATTATCAAACATGCTTTTACGATAAATTGTATGTTGAACAAAACTTATAATACCAAAGATGAAGAAGTAAATGCATGTTGGTTGATGACATGGTTAAGGATGTCTGGCTTAAGTTGCAACCAGTGGCGGACCCATGAATTTTTTATGGGGTGCGGAATACTTTTAAAGATTTTAGGCCTTTAGGTATGTAAAAAAATTCGGGTCGTATCGGATCGGGTCATGTAAAACAAATAATATCAAGCTAAAATCTATATAATTATCAAAAACATGTGAAATGTCGTTACAAACATATTTAAAATGTTGCTCTACGTGTTTTCATTTTTTGAAATCTATCCAAAACATCTAGAGCTACTTTTATAAGCAACTCTTTCTCTATATAACACATACAACTAATTTTCAACACTAAACAATTAAACAAACATCACCAAACTTCATAATTTCCAACTTTAAAATAAAGCCCTAGTTTTAATTGTTGATTCCTTCTAACTAACCATTTAAACACACTAAACTTTAAATAAAACAACAAAATCAACCAACTAAAGTTTCAAAAAACAGCAAAACAACTAAAATTTCAAACTTTTTTAACAATTGTATTTCTTCTAAAAATCCAATAAAACAAGAAACAAAAAAATAATCGAACCATACCCGAAAATAATGATGAGATGTTGTTTTCGTGAGTTTGGTAGCCGAAATTGCGGTGGTGTGGGTTATTATATTTTAGTTCAAATTAGATTATTAGATTGGGTTGGGCTTGAGTTATGGTGTGTTTATTGGGTTAAAGGTTAAGAGAAAGTTAATTGGGTTAAGTAAAAGTTAATTAATTAAGTGGAAAGCTAATTAGGTTGTATTTAAAAAAAATCAGTTTTTGCGTAAATTATTTACAAATTCATAAGATTTTTATTCTAAGGGGGGTGGTCGAAAATTTCCAAGAGGTGCGGACGAAAATTCTCAAGGGATGCGGTCGAGATTTTACCGGGAATTTATCACTAAATTTTATTTTTTCAAGGGGTACGCCCGCCCACCTTGAGATATAGATGGGTACGCCCCTGGTTGCAACCATTGTATGAAGAATATGATCTTCATATGTACTCTATCCATCCACTGGCGGAGCATGACCCTCCATGATTTTATGTATTTGTTTATATTTTTGTGTTATTTATAGGCTAAAATTCAGATCGTCCCTATGAAAGTTTCATACTGGGCCCTACGGAATTACAAACAGACATATAAGAAAAACCAAATCAGAAATATGGAATTACAAAACTGTCACAAATCAGAAATTTATTAAATTTCAAATATAAATAAAAAAACTGAATTAAACATGAATATAGTTATATGAACATTTAAGCCCAATTGTTTAAATGTTAAGTTGCATAACAGTTTAAGCCTAGCTGTTTAATTGCACAAATGTTAAATATTTTAAGGCTTTAAGCCCATTTTCTTTTTTAACCTTTATCAATGCCATAGACCAATTATGTTACGTTTTTTATTAAGTTTGCAGAAATCGCAAACTCGGGAGATGTCTCAGATATATCGTTATCATCATCGACTAGGGGGGGAAATTAAAAACCAACAACATCAAAACAAAGTTTATCTCGAAAAAAAAACGGGGTTTGGCTCAGATTAACGGATAATCAAAAGGCTGCAAAAGAGGGGCTGCAGGTTTAAAAAACCTACCCTCCGCCGTCCTTGCCGCGCCATCGTCCGTTGTTTTTTTTATCATCACCGCCGATTCAAAAAGGCACCAGATACAACCGATTTAAACATTCAAAAAGGACCATGAACAACATTCAAACCCAGAAGAAACATGAACATCAATCAAACCCAGAAGGACCTTGAACATCATTCAAAACCCAGAAGGAACATGAACATCATTCAAACCCACCGGTCTCCCCATAAAACTACCACCGATCTCTGCACAAACCCAGCAGAGAATCAAATCACCAGAGAATCAAAGAACATAGAACAAAACACCCACCAGAGAATGAAAATCAAAAACACAGATCTAAACACCCACCTTCGACAGTAAGTATCACATGGTTGGTGAGGTTATTTTTTTAAATTTTTCTATGCCAAGAATCAACAGATGCAACAAAACCCACCAAAAAAATCTAAACTTTTCAACAACAAACAACAAACTGAAACATTGATAACAAGATTTTTAGCTAGAGAGATGAGTTTGAATTCAACAACAAACTGAAACATTGATAACAAGTTTTTTACCAGAGAGATGACTTTGAATTTTCCGGCGAGGGTGACAGGGGAGATGGTGGCCATGGCGGTTCGTTTTCAGGCGATGGTGGCCGGACTCCTACCAACCACCGCCCCACCACCGCCTTCCGCCTCTGCACAACTCTCACCAACCACCTCACACACCACCGTCTTCCAACCACAGGTCATCAACGTCAAACCACCGCCGGAGATAACAAACACAGGTCATCAACGTCAAACCACCGCCGGAGATAACAACACAGGACCCATCGTTCACCGTCAAACCACCACCATCTAACCCTAAAACTCCAAATCGGAGCGGTGGTGAACGATGTTTGGGGGTGCCGGAGGTGTGGTTGACGGAGGAGGGGGTGGGTTGCAGGTGGGGAAAACGTTGGTGGATGATGTGTTTGAGATGAAGAACATGGAGCTTTACATATTCAATTTAAGAGAGAACCAGAGACATATAAACACAAATTGAGAAAGAGAGTATTACTAAATAGAGAGAGAGAGAGATGATCAGGAGAGAGAAAAAGCATTAAATGGAGAGAGAAAGAGAGTGATGACTTGACATATGGGGTAAATGACTAATGTACCCTTTATGTTGGCACAATGTGATTGGTTGAGATTGGTTCTCGCGGTTCTTACAACTGGAGGTGGTTCTCATTCTAGCGGCCCCCAATATCTATAATCATGTAAAAGCTGATAATAAAACTTATTTTTATGACAAACTTATGACATACAACAAACACACTTTATAACACGATTACATTAATAAAAGCTGATAATAAAACTTATTTTTATGATAAACTTATAAACTTCATATCCCATAGATATGCACTTGGTATTGCTTTTAGTTCTTCATCATATATCGTAACTTGTAGCACTTGGTCTTGGTTCCAAGTCTTTATCGAAAGGTGCATTGTCTTTTGTGTTTACTCTGTTATCGTAAACAGTAGCACTTGGTCTCGGCTCAAAGTTTGTATCGAAAGTTTTCATGCCATTTTGACCAGCTACATAACTTGTGGCCCTGGGTCTAGGTTTAAAGTCTATATTGAAAGTTTTCTTACCATTTAGACCAGCAACATAGCTTGTAGCACTTGGTCTTGGTTCAAATCCCGTGTCAAACGTTTTCTTACCATTTTGACCAGTTACATAGCTTGTAGCACTTGGTCTCGGTTCAAATCCCGTGTCAAACGTTTTCTTACCATTTAGACCAGCAACATAGCTTGTAGCACTTGGTCTCGGTTCAAATTCTGTGTCAAATGGTTTCTTACCATTTAGGTCAGTTACATAGCTTGTAGCACTTGGTCTCGGTTCAAATCCCGTGTCAAAAGTTTTCTTACCATTTTGTCCAGTTACATAGCTTGTAGCACTTGGTCTTGGTTCAAAGTCTATATTAAAAGTTTTCTTACCATTTAGACCGGTTACATAGCTTGTAGCACTTGGTCTCGGTTCAAATTTTGTATCATAGGATTTCTTGTCACTTACACCGGTTACATAGCTTGTAGCACTGGGCCTCGGTTCAAAGTCTGTATTGAAAGCTTTCTTCTCATTTAAGTTTTGCCAGCATTCTCCAGAATCTGGTCTAGCCTCTATGATGAAAACAACCTGCTCAAACAATATTTGAAATTATAAAGTTAGAAAAATAATATAAATAATTATCTTAGTATTTAATATCCTTAATTTATCAGGATAAATATAACATATCTATGTATGAAAAGAAATTTTCTATTTTACCATAGTGAGTGAAAAGAAAACTAGGAAAGAATGTAACGACTCCATCTTTGTGAATGATACTTATTGTATGAAGCTTTTGGTATATGAGTGAAATGAAATGGTGTTTCTATTTATAGCAGGATGCTTTCTTTTTTTTATTATTAAAAATATTTAACTAAATCTAAACCGCAGATTTTTAAACATAAACAATGTGAATGATTGGGTGAGATGGATCATTATTGTAGCTATTTAAGTCGCACGATACAAGAAAACAATTGTTTAACAAAAACATGTTTATTACGGAAAACGTTTATAGAAAGCGAAAACTAGGGGAAGGTTCATTGGGAACACTATAAAAGTGGGGAACAACGGGGAACCGACTCAAACGAACTCCGATTGGACTCATTCCAGCGGCGTTGGAACCGGAGTTCTTAGTTAAGGTTCGACGAGCCATAATATTACATTTGATTGGTACCCATTTGAACCATTCGAAATTTAGGAGGTGGTTGTTTCCCTATCAGAAATTAATGTCTTTTTCACAGAGTTTACGGAGAAACCATCCTGACTTTTAATGTTCCATATCCATGAGTCTCTATCATTTGACAATCTCACCATGTTGATCACTTCTTGGCACTCCTGCCATTCCTTAAGCTTAATATCAGACACGAGATTCTAACCCAGCTCCAGGACTCGCCTCCAATACCTTGCTCCGATCCAATTCTCTCTGAAACCCTGCAAGACTTATGTGATTCCAAAACAAATAGATGTGCCCATCTTTCCACGAAAGGAAGATCACCCATCCAGGTATCTAGCAAAAAACGAATATCAACCCCCTCCCCACTTTACCCAAAATCAACTGATTTATACCCTTCCCATTTAGTTTCATTTTGAAAATAATTTTTACAATGTTACTCCAACAACCCGTATAATTACCGTTTAAAGGCAGGAAGCTTCTTTGATTGTTTTTATTATGACAAGCTTCCACCACTATCCTCCATAAGTTTTGATTTTCGACCTTGAATCTCCAGCCCCACTTACAGAGGAGCTCCTCATTGACTTCTTTGAGCCTGCTAATACCCAAACTCCCCTTTTCCTTATGCCAAGTTACCCAATCCCACGCCACCCAGTTCATTTTGTTGTTAACACTAGAACCCGCCCAAAGAAACTTTCTCATCTTAGCTTCAAGAATCTTAATTATACCGACCGAGACTTTATATAAAGAAAAGTAATATATAGGGAGGCTCTCCAGAACTGATTTAATCAAAGTACGTCTCCCCCCTATAGACATAGTTTTAGCTTTCCAGACCGACAACCTTTTGTCGAAAATCTCAACAATTGGGGCCCAATTGCTAATTCTATTCATATTGGCTCCCACAATAATACCTAAGTAGGAAAGCGGGATGTTATCAGTATTACATCCAATCACATTAGCCATATCCTTGATATCGCCGTTATCCACACCCATTCCATATAGGTACGATTTATGAAGGTTAATTTTAAGGCCCGAACACAAGTAAAAGATTCTGAGACATCAAGTCACATTTGTCACAATATCCCTATCCCAATTCCCCAATATTAGAGCGTCGTCAGCATAAAATAGTGATATAATGGCAGTCATATTTGCAAAGATTACACATAAGTGGCATGCTTTAATACATTCTGAATAGTGATTTGTATGAAGCTTTGGTATGTGAACGCAATGGAATGGTGTTACTATTTATAACAAGATGCTTATTTTATTTTTTATTATTATATTATTATATTATTAAAATATTTAACAAATCTTAAACATAGATTTCGGAACATAAATTTAAGGGATAATTTAATCGTAGTGTTAAAGATTAGATTAGTTGTACATGGATCATTAATTTAGTTATCTAGTACATATAAACAATTATTTAACATAAACACATGTTTATTTCTTTAACTATTGGGGTTTTTTTTTTCGCCAATGACCTCTAGCTCAAGTGGTAGGAGGAGTTGAGTTCTTCTTTGAAGACTCAATTTCAATTCCCATTTGGTGCAAAAAGAAGTGAGGCACTAGTGGGCAGTGATAGGAGACTCAGGGAAACCTGCAGTGGCGGAACTTGAAGAAAAATTCAGGGGTTTCCCAATTTTTTTTACCTAGGCTCGTCCATGAGAATTCAGCGGCCCCTTAGGGGCCTTGTGCGGCTTAAAAATGGGCCCTTAGATTTTTCTTTTATTTTACGTCATCCTTAAGAATTCGAGAGTTGTGTGTGGTGAAACTATTATTAATAAGATTTTGAAATTATAATATGATATTTTTGAGATAAAATATAATTGAAATTGCGTATTAAGTAGGTATAGATACATGTGTGGTGAAACTATTTTTAAAAATCAAAATTGTTAATCAACCTTTCTTAATCCGTACTTTATTATTTTGTGTCACTCTCTAATAGTGAGACAATAAAAACTATTTAATTGTATGTTCCAAATATAATAAAATTTTATACATTCTAAAGCTTATTTTGGTTATTATTATTTTTTTAATGGATGTACCACACGAGAGAATGTTAATAATTTTTTTATAAAACTTCAAATGTAAATTAAAATTTTTATAGATAAGACATTCATATTTTCTTCATGTTTATATAATATTTATTTACATTTAAATAAAAAAAATAATTTAGTAAATTATATATTTTAAAACAACTATTTTAATGCTTCTTTCTGTATTAATTTAACTTTTAATATTTTTGTTGCTTAAAAAAGAACCACCAAGTATAAATTGTGAAAAGGTAGGTGCATATCATTTACAAGGAAGCTTTTGTCCAGGTAAATATTAGATAAACAAAGTAAAAAAAAAAAAAAAAAAACAAATAAGTAATTTATACGATAAATAAACCAAATATGGTTTAATATAAATCGAAATTTGACTAAATGGACTTCTGACCTGCAGACTTTTGTTTTTTCATTCCCAATGCTCATATATTAATATATTTTTATCCTTTTCATTTTTTAGTAAACCACTTCATCTTCCCCATTCTTTACAAGGAGCTCTGCAACTTTCTGTCGACTAGGATTTTTTGTTTCCAACCGGAAGTTTTCGTTTTATTTTATCTTCATCTACACTCAGGGGTATCCTAACATTTAGTTAGGGGTATCCCTGATAAATAGAACAAAGATATAAAGAAAAAATTGCACTCCGCCAAGAAAATTGAGGGGTATCACGGGCTACTCCTCGCCTCACCTTAGATCCGCCCCTGGAAACCTGGGTTCAATCCTTGAGCCAAACGGGTTTTACCGGTAATTTACCGTCGTGCCTACGGGCGGGTGGGTTACCGGGTTTTCCCCGGAATTGGTGGTGGACCACTCGGGTTACTCTCGGAGTACTCCGTTTGTCCAGTGGGTGCCCCGAGAGTGCTTGGGATTGATTTGTTGGTCGTTCAAAAAAAAACTATTGGGTTTTTTCTGATGAATTTTGTTTAATTTCTCTTTTAAAAATGCCACATGCCGTCCAACTACATAAATGCACACTTTAGATCATCTACCATACGCGTCATCACTAACGTTATCGTCACATGTTGTACAAATACACCAACATGCGAATGTGGAACGCATGAGACAATCTGCCTCTGTCTAGACCATGTACTGATCCGACTTAACCGATGTTGGCGCATGGACTCCCCTTGACCCGCCCAATCTATTTCACAATAAAAAATGGTTCTTATTTAGTTTCATCCATCCAACCACCTTTCATACCACCAGGATTAAAAAACTTTACAATTAAGCCAACCAAAACTAGTTGTTTTGGCGTGACCGTACATTGATATGATTCTCTTATCCTCGAAACTCGCAAAAAGAATGTTTGTATATATTTACTTTTCGTAGTTTCTGCAACTCTGTATATATTTATTTACTGCTTTCGGTCTTTAAGTTTGAAATATTCAAAATGCCAAAAAGATTTTAGGTGTGCTTTAATATAAACTTTATAAAAGTCGAAAAAATTTTATTTCTGCTTTAGTTTTGATTAACCGATGTTGGAACTCAAGCCTTCGTTGCCTGAAATCTGATTGAAAACCAAAATGACTGAATATTCATAAACGGTCAAAATTTGCAAGTTTTGAAAGTTAAAAACCTAAAATTGAACAATTTGATAAACTTTCAAACTGTCGGGCGGTAGTTGATTGAACATGGTCACATGTGTGTCGTTTGTTTATATTAACTATATTCCAAGCAGTTGTTCTCATTGCGCGTTTAGCTTTCTTGCATGTGCAGATGCTAAAGGCGAGGAGAACATGTTCGATGATAAGCTTCGGAATGAAGACACGACGTGAAGGCACTCAAATGATAAAGAAGATCGAGTTGCCGCTGATCAATCATCAACACCACAAGGATCTCAAGTATTGAAGATCAAAAGATTCATGAGCATAACTTTAGGGGGAGTTTGTTAATGCACTTCCTGTTTGTTAAAAAGGGAAGTTTGTTGATACACTCTCTATGTGTGACACGTGAAGACTTTGAAGATCCTTTCCGAGAAAAAGAACCATCAAGAGATGGAGAACGAGATTACGAACCTCGCGAGCAGCATCCAAGGGGGAGTTTGTTGATACATATTGTGTGGATACGGCTCGGCTCGATTCGACTCGGCTACGAAGTGAAGGCTGTAGTCAAGATATCCTCCTATCTTGACTCGGTATGTTATTTACTTTGTAACGTACGATGTAACGTACGATGTAAATGCTACTGCGTGTGTGCGGTATGCATATTGTTATGGTTCTGTGTTTAATATGTTTGTTGTTTGGCCCAACATGTCGAAGCCCAAGCCCCAGGCCCAAACACATGTGACGAAGTCACATGTGATGAAATGGCTGATGACGAAATCACCTTTTAAGAAGCTGAATGTGACGAAATCACACATGTGGCGAAATCACATGGATTTCGTTGAGACATTGGATGTTCGTCGATGAGAGTTCGTCGACCACATGATTTCGTCGTTACCTTTAGTATATAAACACAGCAAACAGACATAGACATAGCACAAAGAGGCAAGTCTAAATAGATTTGAGTTCGAACACACTGTAACACACACATACTGAGAGTTTACAGAGACCATTTGTAAACACCGCATTGTAACCGTTTCATAGCATTAATACATTGAGTGTTAATCGTTGAATCTTGTGTCTTACGTGTTCGTAACTTGGTTTAACTTACCCGTTTGGATTCCGCACTCTCGGGTTCGTCGGAAAACAGGAATAGAGGTTTACTCGATCCTCCGGGTGGACCTACAGAAGCACTTGGTCTCGATCCAAAGTCCGTATTAAGAACATTTTTACCATTGAGCCCGGCTACAAAACTTGTAGCACTTGCCCTTGGTTCAAATTTTTTATGGAAAGATTTCTTATCACTTAGATACGGCTACATAACTTGTAGCGCTAGGTTTTAATTCAAAGTCTTTATGAACAGTTTTCTTGCCATTAAGACCAACTACAAAAATTTTAGCACTTTCTCAATGAAGAGTGTATATTGAAAGTTTTCTTACCGGTTAGACTAGTTACATGGTCTCTATTGAAATTCTATGTCAAAAGTTTTCTTACAAGTTCGACCTGATACATAGCTTTTAGCATTTTGTCTCGATTCATAGACTGTTATTTTGTAAATCACGACCCAAATTGTTTAGGTGTCTTGCGTTAATATGCACCCTATATTTTGATTGCATCTGACAGTCATGAGAACTTGGATTAAAAAATAATTCAAAAGATTCATTCATCTCAATTGTCTGTTAAGGGATTCATTCACTAATAAAATGGATATGATATGGTATTATATATTATTTCATCTCCGTATCCAAAACACTATTCATACAGGAAAGTAAACATCATTATTTTTTGTTACATACATCAAACATCTTCATAACACAATTACATTCATAAAAGCCAATAATAAAACTTATTTTTATGACAAACATCATATCCCATAGATACTTGATATTGCTTTGAAATCTTTATCATATATCATAACTTGTAGCACTTGGTCTTGGTTCAAAATCCTTATCTAAAGGTGCCTTGTCTTGTATGTTTACTCCGTTTTCGTAACCCGTAGCACTGGGTCTAGGTTCAAAGCTTGTATCTGAAGTTTTCTTACCATTTAGACCGGCTACATAACTTGTAGCACTAGGTCTTGGTTCAAAGTTTATATTGAAAACTTTTTTGCCATTTGGACTGGTTATATAGTTTGTAGCACTTGGACTCGGTTCAAAGTTAATGTCAAAAGTGTTCTTACCATGTAGACCCGTCACATAGCTTGTAGCACTCGGACTTGGCTCGAATTCTATATCTAACGTTTTCTTATCATTTAGACCTATTACAAAGCTTGAAGCACTTGGTCTCGGTTCAAAGTCTGTTGCCAAAACTTTTTTACCATTTAGACTCGTTACATAGCTTGTAGCACTTGGTCTTGGTTTGAATTCTGTATCTAACATTTTCTTATCATTTGTACCAATTACATAGCTTGAAGCACTTGGTCTCGGTTCGAATTCAGTATTGAAAACTTTTTTTCCATTTAGACTTGTTACATAGCTTTTGGCACTTGGTCTCGGTTCAAAGTCTACATCGAACACTTTCTTACCATCTTGACCGGTTGCATATCTTATGGCACTTGGTCTCGGTTCAAAGTATGCATTGAACACATTCTTACCATCTGGACCGGTTATATAGCTTGAAGCACTTGGTCTCGGTTCAAAGTCCGTATCGAACGCTTTCTTACCATCTGGACAGGTTACATAGCTTGTAGCACTTGGTCTCGGTTCAAAGTTTGTATTAAGAACATTTTTACCATTGAGACCGCTTACATAGCTTGTAGCAATGGGTCTCGGTTCGTAATCTGCGTCGAAAGGTTTCTTGCCATTTAGACCGGTTACATAATTTGAAGCACTAGGCCTCGGTTCAAAGTTTGTATTGAAAGCTTTCTTACCATTTAAACTTGTTCTGCCATCGTAACTTGAAGCACTAGGTCTTGGTTCAAAATCTTTATCAAACGTTATCTTATCTTTTATGTTGCCATATGGACTTGAAGCACGAAGCCCATAAGCTTTGATTTTTGTACTAGCCAATGTGTATTGAGCTTTATCATGAGGACGAGGTGATACTGATTCACTTTTTTGAACAACTGAGTTTTGCCGGAATTCTCTTGACTCTGGTCTAGCCTCTATAATGAAAACGATCTGCTCACACAATATACAAAAAGAAAAAAAGAGTTAAATGCCCGGATAGTCCCTGTGGTTTGGTCTTTTTTCACCTTTAGTCCCTAACTTTCTAAAATTACCTCTATAGTCCCCAACTTTTCAATTTTCGTTCCAGGATAGTCCCTAGCGTGGATGGGGATTAGTTTTCTCAGTTAAGTTGGTGTAAAATGACCTAAATGCCCCTTACTATTAAAAAAAAATAATAAAGAAGGGGCCCCACCATCTACCCATCCCTTTTTCTCCCACTTTCTCCCTCTTTCTCTCTGATCTCAAACCCACCGACGCCACTCTCATATTCTCTTCAACCACCATATCCTCTTCAAATAACAATCGAACTACCATCAACAACTGGTGACCGGCAACCTGCAACAATCAATCGAACCACTGACAACCTGCACCATTAGCTCCAATTCACCCCTTATAAACAACCACCACTAACCACCATAACAATAACCACCTGCACCACCGGAAAAAACACCATGATTTCCTGCACCACTAACCACCATAACAATAACCACCTGCACCACCGGAAAAAGTAAATAGGGGGTGTAGAAAGTAGCAAAATGCTTAATATATTTTTTATTACTAATAGGAATAAAATATTAAACAAATCTTAACCTTTGATTTTAATACACAATTGAACAGGACAATTTTAACTCTTAGTTGGATTATTTGTTATTTAAGTCTCCCCATACAAGCTGTCAATTGTTTAACATAAAACATGTTTATTACGTTAAAATGGTTTTACTTTGCAACTTCTTTTTATTTAGAGTAAACTGCCATTTTGGTCCTGTGATTTGGTCAGTTTTGCCATTTTAGTCCAAATCTCAAACTTTTTAAATCCAGGTCCCTGTGGTTTGTATTTTTTTTGTCATTTTAGTCCAAATCTCAAAAAGTCTCATTTTTTACTGCTCCAACATGTCTTTTTTGTCTTTTTGTGCAGGGATAGTTTTATCCAATTACTTTTCATTAAAACATTTTCATAATTAAAAAACCCAAATAAATCAACTTCATCTGTTCCTAAAACAATTAACAACACAATCCTACTTCAACATCAATCACATCTCCAACTAACAAATCTCAAAACAGATCAATAAAATTAACAAAACTCACTAACTTAAACAATCGGCAACATAATTCTACTTCAACACCTATTACATATTTACATCATCAACTAACAAACTTATAAATAAATATATAAAAAAACAAATTAAAACAATAAGATCTTCAAAACCTGATGAACAAAATTACCAGAAGGCAGTAACCGACAGAAAATCACTAGTTGACGCCATAACCGCAAGCGAAACGACGGCGTACGCAAAATGACAAAACCATAAGCTTAAACCGCCGATCGTCCCCGGCATACCTTGAATAACCTTCATACTCACTCGCGGCGGCACAACGGCGCGTCCGTCGGCCGGAGGCAACGGTGCCGCTTCAACCGGAGGCATCAACGGATGACTGATGTTCATTTTATACCACCGCCTGTAACGACGTCGTATTATCTACCTGATAACGTCATCGGTTCATGAAATAGTGAAATTACAGTGATTTGGTTGTAGATCTAGGTTTTGTGAGGTGTGAATTTGAGATTTAACGGTTTGATTTGTGAATGAATCGTGTGGATTTGAAAGGATTTGTGGTGATCGTGTGGATTTGAAAGGATTTGTGGTGATTGTGTGAATGAATCATGGGGAACACAATATTAATAAAGAAGGTATTTATTTGGGTTTTTAATTAAGAAAATGTTTTAATGAAAAGTAATTGGACAAAACTACCCCAACACAAAAAGACAAAAAAGGCATGTTGGAACAGTAAAAAATGAGACTTTTTGAGATTTGGACTAAAATGGCAACAAAATGCAAACCACAGAGACCCATATTTAAAAAGTTTGAGATTTGGACTAAAATGGCAAAACTGGCCAAGCCACAGGTACCAAAATGGCAGTTTACTCTTTTATTTATTTTTAAAACATGAAACTTATTTAATTATTTAAATTCAGCTTTACCAACTACTAGAAAAATGGGTTTTTGCGACTGCATTTTCGGTCACAAAATAGTCGCAATTGCCTTGTTTATGCACAAAGTAAGCATACACAACAAGATTTTTTTTGGCCTATTAAACGAATAACTGTCAGATTATCGACTTACAGAAGGAATTAGATCTGAATTTTCATAAAGTGTTACCTTTTATTTATGAGAATTATAGGGATCTGCAAAGCGTATATATGCGGTGGAGAGAAGAGTGAGGAGTGTAAGAGGTTGTTTGTTTACCTCTTAATGAGGCTCTTAATGGTTCAGACCTCTTACTGGTTCAGCACTTAGTGGTTCAGACGGTTTGTTTCACGAGCAGATAACATTTGCCTCTGAATGGTTAAGATTTATACAGAGTCTGAATGGTTAATACTTCTAATCTGAATTGGTCAGACATTTGTCTCTGAACGGTTAAACATTATACAGACTCTTAATGGTTCAGACATCTTACTGGTTCAGACCTCTTACTGGTTCAGCACTTAACCATTCAGATGTTGTCACAAATTACAATTAGGTCCCTCAACTAATTAATCGTTGTTTAACTTCCTCAAAAGTTAGATTTAAATTATTATGGGTTCGAATAATACAAAATATACAGTTTTCAGCGGAATTTATATATCCTTGTCACTGAAGAATTTGATCAAAGTTTTGACTACAATCTGTACCCGTTCACTTGGTCAACACTTACTAGATTATATATATATTAAAGAGCATGGTCGATGACCATGACTTTTATTTGTCAAAAAAAAGGGAAAATTACCAAAATGTTGGTTGACCAAGTGGCTTTGCAATTTTGTCACATTCCCGCGTCTTCGGAAGGTCCTCACAGCCTCGGAAGCGTCCGACTATCATGTTGAAGCGTCCATTTCCTACAAGCTGACACGTGTCCGACATGTTCAAGCGTCGGTGGCTGACGCATCATAACCAAAAAATTTCTTGATGTGTCCCTGAAACCTGTGTACGTGGCTCCGCCGACACTTCCGAACGGCTTGGCCGACGCTTCCGAGGCTTGGCCGACGCTTCCGAGGCTTTGCTCGACGCTTCCGAACGGCTTGGCCAACGCTTCGATGGCCTGCACGACGCTTAAATAATTAACGAAAAAAAGGAAACTCACCAGCCTTTTTTAACTTTTTGACCGTTGCACACGTCGTTTCAACACCCTTAATTTACCCACTATATAAACCCCTCACCCCGTTCACTTATCACCACGCCGTTTCAAAGCAAACATTCTCAGCCTTTTCACTATAAACCTTCTCCGACGCCGTCAACGACCCACCTGAAAATGGCCAATTCCTGGACAGATGTTGAAGATATTGCTCTGTGCAAAGCTTGGGAGGAGGCCATGACCGATCCTCCACGACGAGGACATGGGGGGCTCTAGGTTCGTGTTCAAGAGATTTTTGCTCAACTACGTGGTCCGGACCACAACCGGACCGTCGACGCGTTATCCTCCAGGTTCCGTGTCCTGCGGTTGGAATGTGAGAGGTTTGATCGATATTTCAAGAAAGTGGAGACAGAAATGCCAGACCTTGGTGAGGACGATCAGAAGGACGTGGCCCTCATCAACTACCGTCATGAAGAAGGACATGAATTCAAACATATCTCGGAGTGGGAGGCTATTAGGATATGGTTTTAGAATATTATGTGTTGTTTAATATTTTGGTTTTTATTTTTATTATCTTAGGTTTAATGTTTAATAGTGTTATATTATATTAATATAAAAAACTTTTTGACTCCGTTAACATGTTTAAAATAACTTAAAAAATAACTTAAAAATTAAAAAAAAATTCTTACAAAATAAAGTCTACAAACGGTTTAGGCCCAAGTATTACAAAATAAAACGGGCCGTTCATTTGTACCGTGTGAGCTCTTTGGGCCCAAACATTAGAAATTTAATCTGTTTGGGGCGTACATATATAGCGTGTTGGTGCATTCATCTGTCGTCTTCGTCTTATGTCGAGTCTCGGTTTACAAGTTTGAAGTTTGTATTAGAAAGGGTTCCGTTTGAATGTAAAGTTTGAAATAGGGTTCCATTTGAAGGGTTCCGTTTGAAAGGGTTCCGTTTGAAAATGTTGTGTTATTTTCAAACGGAAGGGTCACTTTCAAACGGAAGGGTCTAGCCTATATATACCCTTCAAACGGTTTCAGTTGTAACTTTCTGATTTCCGACGCCGAGGTGCTGTCGAAGTGTCTCCAGTCTTGTAAACGTTCAGAGATTAATAAACGAGACAATTAATAGTGAATACAAGCTAAACAAAGACCGAATCAATGAATTCCGCCTCTGATTCGGTCTGAGCACTCTTCTGATCGACTCGTTAGGTCATTTCACGATCCTACAAGTGGTATCAGAGCTCAGGAGGAAGAGTTCTTTCCGTTTAGCTCGTTTTCGCTGGAATATTCTGACTTCTACACTTTCTTTTCAAAATTGAACAAGTTTTTACGGTTAAAAACTTCTGATTTTCACATATCAAGTCCGAAATGTTGTTTTAACAAATCCTTGAGAGTTTTGGAACCTAAATCGAACTAAAACTTGATAAAATACATACTTCCGTTTGAAAATGTTCGTTAAATGCTGATGTCATAGGTGTTACGTTTGAAAATTGGCCATACCGTTTGAAATCCATCGTTTGAACATGAGTCTGTCGTTTGAATCTGATCCCATCGTTTGAAACTGCTGTCAATCGTTTGAAATTTGACTTCCATCGTTTGAAAACAGTTCATCGTTTGAGAACTAATCATTTGAGGTCATCGTTTGAAAACAGTTCATCGTTTGAGAACTAATCGTTTGAAGTTATCGTTTGAACCTGATCTGACAGTTTGAAATTTAACCCTACAGTTTGAGAGGTGATCTGACCGTTTGAAACATTATCACCGTTTGAAAGGTGCATCGATCGGGTCATGTAAAGTTCATTGAGTTGTGTGAAAAGGATGACAGGTCATTGGTATTAGGATCTCGTAAATTGAAGTTCAGGTTGCCTGGTTTGATAATAGTTGTCGGGCATAGTGCATGTGAACAATCAGAATTGAGTAAACAAAGTGTTGACTGCTTTTAATTCTTGGTCAAATAGCATAAGTGGTATCATGTGATCATAAATGACTAAAAATTTTAAATTGATTAAATCAAGATATGCATGATAACAATAAATAATTGAGTTGGTTGTCTGTCATTTTTGTCACATCAATTGAAGAGGTCAAATAAGATTTTAGAATACATTTAGATTGTCGGCCACATCTTATGATTTCATAAATCCATTTGGTGTATTATAGAAAGGCCCTATCACTAATCAGATTAAAGTGTTGTTGTCAGCTTGCATGTGAGCATTTAACGTTTGTCGGATATTGATTTTTATTACCAAACAACCCATGTGAATAATCACGGCCCAATCATAGTTTGGTTTAGTGGAGTTTAGCGGCCCAATCATCATACACACCCATTTTACATCAGCCTATATCATAAATTGAGTTTTTGTTATTTGTGGATATTTCATAAAATTGATTCAAGTGCAGTCCACGTGAATTGTTGAAGTTGATCGGGCCAATCACAGTCACTTTATATTCGGAACAAGTGAAAGTGTGTTTGTGTGAAAATTTGTCGGATTTGTTAGAAAAATGGCAATGATCTTTAATGAACAAGAAAACAATGATCTCAAAATGATAAATGACTGGTATCGAGGATATTTCAGTCGTTCTTATCAGAATTTGTCCAAAAATGTTTGGGTTAACCGGTTTGAATGTTTTCTGTGTAAGAAAGATGAGAAATTAGATGATTTGGAGAAGAGATTTGATTGTTTGATTGACCATTTGAAAGAAAACAAGATAGTAATATCAGAAACTGAAATGGTATCAAAGTTTGCTAATGGATTACCTGCTGAATGGAATGTTTTTTTTTGAAAAATATGAGAGAAAATTCAAGTTTTTCAAAATTATCTCTGAATAAATTCATCAGTAAACTGAAAAATCATGATTATGAACTTTATCAAAAGAAGAGAGATATGTTGGATAAGATAAAAATGAATTTAGAAGATTTGAATTTAGACGTGATATATGAAATAAACAAAAGAATCAATGTTTGTTGGGCAGCAAAAAGAAATTTGATATATGATATGAAAAAGGGCTGTTATATTGATGATAATGGAAATTCTATTGATCTTGTTACAATTTTTTGTGCAGGAACATACAAGATGGAGACAGAGCAAGTTCAAAAGAATGAAGAATCAGTAAAGAATGAATCTTCGAATTCTGCATCAGTGTGTTTTACATGTGACAGCTTAAAGACGGAAAATGACAAACTCGTGAAAGATGCGGAAAGTTTGACTTTGGAAGTCAAAGAGTTGAATGATAAGAAGCAAACTGATGTAAAACAGATTCTGGATTTACAGGGAAATTGTGAAAAGCTAAAAGCTGAAAATGTTAAACTGTTAAATGATTTGAACAGTTTGACATCAGAAAACAAGAAGTTGAAAGAAAAAGCAAAAGTTTTTGAAGAGAAAATGAAAAGTTTTGAAAATGAAAAATCAAAGATTGAAAAAGATTTTCAAAGTCAAGTAAAAATTTTAGAAGATGAGAGAGATTTGTTTGGTAAAAACAATCTTGAAAAACAAATTGCAATCAATTCTCATCTTGAAAAGATTATTCGACTTGAAAAAGAGGCAGAATGTGCTCAAAAGAAAATCAAGGAATGGGAACAAAAGTTGAAGGTGTTTGTGAATACTTCAACTATTCCTTGTCCAAAACCAGTTAATTCAGTTCCAATAAGTGACAATGTCACAAACTTTGACAAAGTCAAAGTTGAAGATTGTGATGAGAAATCTGATGTTGAAAAAGAAAAAATTGACAAAAAGAATTTATTTTTGAAGTTAAAAGAAAAATTTCAAGAAACTGTTCCACAATCAACCGAAAAGGGAGAATGCTCTAAGCAAAAACCTTTGAAGAAGAAAGTGGAACAGAAACAAAAACAAAATGAGAAAATTTTGAAAAATGTTCAAAAAGAAAATAAAAGTTCATCAGATCAATCATCCAACCGCAATCAAAAATTACAAAAAGTAAAAAATGAAAATTCTAAAATTGTTGGCAATAAGTGGTGCAGGTTGGACCACAGTGCTCAAAAGTCAAATCCAGCAAACATAAGGAAGGATTATCACCAAGCCAAACAATGCTATGATTTGAGTATTTGGACTGAAAATGGTGATTGGTACGATAACAGAGTGTGTTACCGATGTGGTTATCAAGGACACATTGCTGTTAACTGCCAAGGTTGGAGTTATGAGATGAGGAGATGTTTTAATTGCAATATCATTGGCCACATTGCTAGAGATTGCTCAATGAGATCAATGAGAAGATCGAGAGCTGAATCTCAGAGGCAGGTGAAGAAACCAGTCAATGTCAAGTCCAAAGAACAGAAGGTTCAAGAACCTAAAGTTCAAGAAACGAAAGTGAAGCTTTCACAGGGGCAAAAAGACAGACTGAGGAAGAAGAGGAAGAAGGCCAGAGAGTATCTGGAAAAGATTTTGTCCTCGGGTTCATCTGTTGGTAAAAATAAGAGTTCTGATGAATCGACTTCCTCGATTGCAAAGTCAAGCAAGGCAAATTCATCGGATACAAATATGAGGACGAAAGAAGAAAAGAAGAAGAAGAAAATGGTCGGCGATGAATCTGATGTGTCAAAGTCAGACAAGCCACCATCAGGCGATGAATCTGGCTCATCAAAGTCAGACAAGCCACATTCAGGCGATGAATCTGGTGTGGTAAAGCCAGAAGAGCCATGTGTTGAGGTAAAAATGGAGAATTCAGGTTTAACAATGGATGATGCAAATTTTCCACCATTGTTGAACAAGAATTCAAAATCACCCAAGGACCGTCAGGCTTGGGTGAAACTCTTTAAATGAAAAACCTGACTTGCCGGAGTTCCCAGGTTGGTAAGCGTGGAACATGAATCGGCACATTTCTTGAGAAATTCACGAAAGTGATTTCGACTTACAAGTGGTAAATCAGGGACATTAAATTGTACTTGATTTTCTACAAGTGATATTTGTGGATTGATCTTGGAAATGTTAAATTTTTACAAGTGGTTGAAAGAACAAGGTGATGAAACCCCAAATTTGTGAAATGACACGCAAAACTAATTTTCCGGAAAAACCATTTTGATTAAAACAAACTTAAGTGTTTTGAAATCATTATGGGAAAATAGTTTGTTGTGAGGGGGAGTTCTGATTGTTTATGCCAGGTGAATGGAGAATTGAAGTGATTCTCATCATGTTGTCATGTTTCTTGTACAGCTTGTTTTCAAATTTTCCCAGAAAATCAAAATTGAGACATATTTTGATTTTAGGGGGAGTAAAAATTTAAAAACATTAGAAAATTTGAAAATGTCAAAAACATTGAAAAATGAAAAATGAGTTTTGTTGTGAAAAAGAGGAAATGATAGTAGATCAGTTGGACTATCACAGCATGCTAAAGATATGTAAAGTCTAAAAGTGATAAACGGTCTCACTAAAGATGTGACGATAGGCTCAGCTAGACTAGTAGATTTGCGATAACGATACAAACTTAAATGAAAAAGCCTAGTTCTAGTGGGAAACATGGTCGAAAGCATAGTACTTATTTTTGTCCTTCTTGATTGTGTGCCTACTCAGTAATTGCTGATTGTCGTAAGACATAAAACTGGTTAAATTTGTGAACTTTCACAACTTTGCTGAAAAGTCGCTGTGATTGTGCATTTTATTTTGCAAAGATTTAAACTTGTTTTATTTCTTTATTTTGTTTAAGCATCGGACATCCTCTGCGTATACGTGAGTATCGACCTGGATGTTGTTGCCTAAACGTTCTGCTTTATTTTCTTTGGTGTTTCGTTTAAGCTTTGGATCACCTCTGCGTATACGGGAGTATCGACCTGGTGGTTAAAGCCTAAACAACTTCAACTTATTTTTATTTTCTTATTTTGTTTAAACATTGGACTTTCTCTGCGTATACGGAAGTATCGACCTGATTGTTAATGTTTAAACATTCTGCTTTGTTTTCGCACAAAATCACAGTTGATAAAGTTTAAAGGCATTACTTGAGTCAGTGTATTGCATGATAAGGGGATATGCTGAGATCGTGGGGTCCATAAGAATTTAGTGCTATCTTAATATATCTTAAAGTATCGGTAAGCAGATTGAAAGTTTTTAGTTTGAGTTTAAGTGGACAACAATATCGTCAATCCATGTGAATTGTTTAGAGCTTAAAATGTTTAAAGCTTAACGGTGCTTGTGATGTGTCTCATAAACTGATATGATCCTCTTTCGCAAACTCACAAAAATATGTTTGTACATATTTTATTTCTGCAGTTAATTTCTGTTATTGCATTCATGTTTCATTATTTTGAAAAGTCCAAAAAAAATTTCGACAACTGATGATGAAGAGCTGATTTTCAAAATTCCAAGTGCTGAACATGATGAACAGGTTTGGGGGTGTGAGTTTAACAGAAGAAACTGATTTTGAGAAAGAAGTTGAGATTAGTTAATCAGAGTCATTAATTTGAATTTGATATAACTATTACCAGTAAGTTTTTCTTATTGTTTTTAAGTAAAAACTTATATGGTGGTGAGAAAATGTGTGCAGGAGTTGATCTGAACAGAGTTAAAGCCAGGATGAAATCTCAAGGTGATAGCTAATTCCAGACAGCGATCCCATCATGATGAGAGGGGGAGTCTGACGAGGTTAGAGCCAAAGAGAAGATCCTGGTACATGTGAAGAAAGTGAACAGACTGATTAAGACTAAAGATGCAAAGACTCGACACTTAAGACTCGTCAACATCTGAGGGGGAGTCTGTTGGTGCATTCATCTGTCGTCTTCGTCTTATGTCGAGTCTCGGTTTACAAGTTTGAAGTTTGTATTAGAAAGGGTTCCGTTTGAATGTAAAGTTTGAAATAGGGTTCCATTTGAAGGGTTCCGTTTGAAAGGGTTCCATTTGAAAATGTTGTGTTATTTTCAAACGGAAGGGTCACTTTCAAACGGAAGGGTCTAGCCTATATATACCCTTCAAACGGTTTCAGTTGTAACTTTCTGATTTCCGACGCCGAGGTGCTGTCGAAGTGTCTCCAGTCTTGTAAACGTTCAGAGATTAATAAACGAGACAATTAATAGTGAATACAAGCTAAACAAAGACCGAATCAATGAATTCCGCCTCTGATTCGGTCTGAGCACTCTTCTGATCGACTCGTTAGGTCGTTTCACGATCCTACATAGCGTGTGGGCTGTTTAGGCCCAAATATGTTTTATAAAACGTTGTGGGCTGTTTGGACCCAAATCTCAATAAAATATATGTTTTGTCTGTTCATTAGAACCGTTGAAAACAGTGAATAAAAAAATCACTAAAAAAATCTATATTATTATATCGATTTTATTTTATTTAATTTTTTGATTTTTGGTGTTTATGTTTATTATCTTTTGTTTAATATTTTTGGTGTTTATGTTTATTTTCTTTTGTTTAAATATGTTTTTATAAAAATTAATGTTTATAATAAGTTAAACATAAAATAAAATGGTTTGGGCCCAAATATTATAAAATAAAACGTTGTGTGCTGTTTGGGCCCAAACAATAGAAAATAAATTTGTTTGGGTCGTCCAAGCCGTTCGGAAGCGTCGGCGGAGCCACGTACACAGGTTTCAGGGACGTGTTAGCAAAACTCAACCACCGACGCTTGTCAACATAATCGACGCTTCAACATAATACAAGGACGCTTCCGAAGAATATGTTAATCGGACACGTGTCAGCTTGTAGGAAATGGACGCTTCTACATGATAGTCGGACGCTTCCGAGGCTGTGAGGACCTTCCAAAGACGCAGGAACGTGACAAAATTGCAAATCCATTTGGTCAACCAACATTTTGGTAATTTTCCCTACCCACTTCTTTTCTAAGTTGACAAAAGTCAATTAACAATTGACAAAAATAACCCTCTACTTTCTAACTTCACAATAAAGCCTCCACACTTTCTAACTTCGCTTTAACACTCATACTTTTGTCGTGCAAACCATTCTACCCTCAAACTTTGCTATTATGTCAAAGGTAACCCTCTAACTTTGTAAATGTCACTTTCTCACCCCCCTCACGTTTCTGAAGTTTTGAGATTACCCTAATACTCATTTGTTACGTTTTTTATGTATGTGTCGGTGTAAATTCGAGTTCGTATACGCTTTAACATAGTTTTTGTTTGAAGATGAGTCGGGGCAATTATAAAATGTTTTCTTTTACGTACGTTTTGAGTGGACTATGTTTTGACGTAAATTTTATATGTTTTGATTTGACGGTATAAATTTGAGTTATCATACATTTCTACGTAAATTAAGTTCGAAAACGAGCCCAGTCAATTGTAGTCTATACGTTATCATTTTGCATACAGCGTTGCCGCAACACGCGACGGGTAAAAAACTAGTATCCACTTAAATCTTATTTTTTTACTTCTTAATAATAGTATTATTACACTTACTAAATTACTTTTTTTCCTAATTAATTAAAAAATGTTTTAATTTTATATTAACCGGGTTATGCTCATGCGTTGCGACGGTTTTTTTATATTTCATATACAAATTTGTACTTTTAGATATTCTCTTATTTACGACCGCTTTAGACGGTCACAACTATTGCTTTTTTAATATATTTCTCGAATTTGCGAGCGCTTTGACTGTCGCAAGTTTTGTTTTTCATATATTTTTCGTATTTGCAACCGGTTTAAACGGTCGCATCTTTTCCTTTTTTTTGTTTTTCTCACATTTGCGACCATTTTCCGACGACTATTCCGACCCGAAAAATGCGGTCACAAAATTTGCAACCGTTTTGCGATCGAATCTGGGTTGGTTTTTAATTTTGAGATCATTTTGGTTTTCGTCGCAAACCAATCGCAAATTTTGTGACCGCTTAAATTTAACACATAGTGTTAAATATATCATTAAAATATTTAATAAATCTTAAACATAGATTTTGGAACATTAATTTAAGGGACAATTTAAAGATTAGTTGTACATGCATCAATAATTTTGTTATCTAGTACATGTAAACAATTATTTAACATAACACATGTGTATTTCTTTAAATGTTTATAGAAAGCGAAAATCATGATGTTAACAGTTTGATAGAACAAAGCTAAAAGAATAGTCTTCTAACTATTGGGTTTTTCCAATGAATTTTGTTTAATTTCTCTTTTAAAAATGCCACATGCCATCCAACCACGTAAATGCACACTTTAGATCGTCTACCATACGCGTCATCACCAATGATATCGTCACATGTTGTACAAATACACCAACATGCGAATGTGGACCGCATGAGTCAATCTGCCTCTGTCTAGACCACTTACTGATCCGACTTAACCGATGTTGGCGCATGGACTCCCCCTTGACCCACCCAATCTGTTTCACAGTAAAAAATGGTTCTTATTCAATTTCATCCATCCAACCATGCACCTTTCATACTAATGGGATTAAAAAACTCTATAATTAAGCCAACGAAACTCTAAACCTACTTTTAAATATGCACCAATTTTTACCATGAGACCAGAACTTGACCCATTTGAAGACACTATGTCTTACTTATAGCATCTCCTTACGGTTTACCAAGATAAGAAATAGATTTTTTGTTTTCGTTAACAAAATAAACAAAGAGATCGTCTTACAACTGTAGGTGAATTTCAATTCAAACTATCAATTATATACGTTTCACGGTGTATTTTATAGATGATATTTCGACTTTACACACTTTTCAGTCACATGTTGTACAAATACACCAATATGTGTGTGTGGACCGCATGAGACAATTTGTGTTCGTCTTGACCACTTACTGATCCGACTTAATTGATGCTGGCACACGGACTTCCCGTTTACCCGGAAATCAGTTTCACAATAAAAAATGATTCTTATTTAATTTCAACCATCCAACCACTAGGATAAAAAAAAAATTAAAATTAAGCCAACCAAAACTACTTTTTACCCTCTCGATTTTTTTAGAACGGCTAGCACACACACTTTAAATTTACCCTTTAACATACACCAATTTTCACCATGAGGCTAGAACTTGACCCACTTTAAGAAATTGATGTTTTTCTTAACAAAATAAACAAAGAGGTTGTCTTACACCTATTTGTGAATTTTAATTCAAACTCTCAATTATATACGTTTCACCGCGTATTGTCTAGATGATATTTGGACTTTGCTCCACTAGGTGAGATTCGACTTATAATGTAAGAAAAAGCTGTAAAATAAAAAAAAACGAAGATCTATTTGCTAATAAATATGTAAATTACAAATACGACTTATTAAGTGAAGTTCAAATCGATTCTCTTAGGTTTTATGCAAGGAAGTTAGCTAAGTTACTAGATATCTTTAAAATAAATTACTTTATAGATTGTTGGTTTAACATATGTGATATGTTATACTCCATCGTTTCTTTAATGAAATATTGAATATTGATATTACTTTACATCTAATCTAATCTAAATCTAATCTAATCTAATTCAAATATTAATAAAAGACTACAGTTAATGACACGTGACAATTTCTCCTTCAACTTCACAATTATGTTTTTTATTTTTATTTAAAAATATTTTGTTATCCTTATCCTTATTATTATTATTATTATCTATAAATCTCTTAATTTCAATTTTAATATTATATATAAAAAATATTTTGTTATCTTTATCCTTATTCTTATTATTATTATTATTATTATTATTATTATTATTATTATTAAATCTCTCAATTTTAATTTTGATAACATACGAAGGAATAGTATATTGTTTGTCTTTTTGCCTTCTTTCTTTTTTTTGGGCATTATGATTTTTCATTTTGTAACAAAACTTTAGTTTTTATAATTTGTGTCACAAAGGTTAAATAATTTTAGATTTTTTATTAGTTTTTGTTTTACGTTTTTCTCGGATTTGTTCGTCGTTCGTTGCTATTTAGCACAACGTTTAATAGTCCTATTTTGCACCTAAGGGTTTTTTTTTCATTCGTATTTGGTGGTCACATTTGCTCTTTTAAGTTTTTTTACCACTCCACTTTCTAATACGCATCGTTATAAATTCGACTCCTTATACGTTTTACGACACGTAAGTCACTTTGTGTTGGAAATTCGTGTTTTTTTATGATTTACCCGTTTTGGTCTTCGTTCGATGCTACTTAGCATGGTTTTATGTCCACATCTCCTCAACGTTGGTAGCACGTTTTTATACCCACTGGCCCGCAACGCAGGTAGGTTAAGACTAGTGGTTCGATAAAAAAGAGACTCACACTATCCTTATGACGAGGCATAAGTTTGATAATTATGTGAGAATAAAAACAAATAAACAATATGTTATTAGATTTTCCGTTGTTTTGGATCTTAGTATGACTTTTAAGATTATCAAATACGCTTTTCGATAAATTGTATGTTGAACAAAACTTATAATACCAAAGATGAAGAAGTAAATGCATGTTGGTTGATGACATGGTTAACGATGTCTGGCTTAAGTTGCAACCAGTGGTGGACTCAGGAATTTTTTATAGGGTGCGGAATACTTTTAAAGATTTTAGACCCTTAGGTATATAAAAAAAAATTCGGGTCGTATCGGATCGGGTCATGTAAAACAAATAATATCAAGCTAAAATTTATATAATTATCAAAAGCATGTCAAATGTCGTTACAAACATATTTAAAATGTCGCTCTACGAGTTTTCATTTTTTGAAATCTATCCAAAACATCTAGAGCTACTTTTATAAGCAAGTCTTTCTCTATATAACACATACAACTAATTTTCAACACTAAACAATTAAACAATCATCACCAAAATTCATAATTTTCAACTTTAAAATCAAGCCCTAGTTTTAATTGTTGATTCCTTCTAACTAGCCATTTAAACACACTAAACTTTAACTAAAACAACAAAATCAACCAACTAAAGTTTCAAAAAATAGCAAAACAACTAAAATTTCAAACTTTTTTAACAATTGTATTTCTTCTAAAAATCCAATAAAACAAGAAAACAAAAAAATAATCGAACCATACCCGAAAATAATGATGAGATGCTGTTTTCGTGAGTTTGGTAGCCGAAATTGCGGTGGGGTGGGTTATTATATTTTAGTTCAAATTAGATCATGATGTTAACAGTTGGATAGAACAAAGCTAAAAGAATAGTCTTCTAACTATTGGGTTTTTTCTGATGAATTTTGTTTAATTTCTCTTTTAAAAATGCCACATGCCGTCCAACTATGTAAATGCACACTTTAGATCATCTACCATACGCGTCATCACCAATGTTATCGTCACATGTTGTACAAATACACCAACATGCGAATGTGGACCGCATGAGACAATCTGCCTCTGTCTAGACCATGTACTGATCCTACTTAACCGATGTTGGCACATGGACTCCCCTTGACCCGCCCAATCTGTTTCACAATAAAAAATGGTTCTTATTTAGTTTCATCCATCCAACCACCTTTCATACCACCAGGATTAAAAAACTTTACAATTAAGCTAACCAAAACTAGTTTTTACCCTCTCAATTTTTTAGAACGGCAAGCTCACACACTTTAAATTTACCCTTTAATATACACCAATTTTCACCATTAGACTAGAACTTGAACCACTTGAAGACACTTTATCTTACTTATACTATTCCTTACGGTTTACGAAGAAAAGAAATTGATTTTTTTTCTTAACAAAATAAACAAAGAGGTCGTCTTACACCTATTTATGAATTTTAATTAAAACTCTCAATTATATACGTTTCATCGCGTATTGTATAGATGATATTTGGACTTTGCTTCACTAGGTGAGATTCTACTTATGATATGTAAGAAATAGCTGTAAACCAATGGGGTGATGGTCCATTGATTGACAAAGGCAAAGCCTTTAAAACACATAGATTGAGAAGGGGAAAGTCTTGGGTTTAAGTCCAACAGACGAAAGGGGATTAAAGAAATTAGCCGTTCAAAAAATAAATAGCTGTAAAATCACGAAGATCTATTTGCTAATAAATAACTAAATTACAAACACTATTTATTAAATGAAGTTCAATTCTATTCGATTAGGTTTATGCAAGGAAGGTAGTTAACTAAGTTACTAGATATCTTTAAAATAAATTACTTTATAGATTGTTGGTTTAACATATGTGATATGTTATACTCCATCGTTTCTTTTATGAAATATTGAATATTGATATTACTTTCCATGGTTCCATAAAAAGGCGCCTCGCACTTTATCCTTATGGCGAGGCATAAGTTTGATATTTATATGGGAATAAAAAAAATAAACAATATGTTATTAGATTCTGCGTTGTTTTGGATCTTAGTATGACTCTTAAGATTATCAAATATGCTTTTACGAGAAATTGTATGTTGAACAAAACTTATGATACCCAAGATGAAGAGGTAAATACACGTTGGTTGATGACATGGTTAAAGATGTCAGGCTTAAGTTGCAACTATTGTATGAAGAATATGATCTTCATATGTATTGTATCCATTGGCGGAGCATGACCCTCCTTGATTTTATTTATTTATTTACTTTTTTGTGTTATTAATAGGCTAAAATCCAGATCGTCCCCATGAAAGTTTTATATCGAGCCCCATGGAATTACAAACCGACATCTAAGAAACACCAAATCAGAAATATGGAATTACAAAACTGTTACCTAAGAAAAACCAAATTAGAAATTTAGAAAATTTCAAATATGAATAAAAAAGTGAATTAAATATGAAAATAGTTATATGAACATATAGTCCCAATTGTTTAAATGTTAAGTTGCATAACAGTTTAAGCCTAGCTGTTTAAATGTTAATTGGTTAAGGGGCTGTTTGGTAGCATCTGAATGGTGATTAAGAGGTTACCTCTTAATGGAACCATTAAGAATTTTACCAATGAGAAGGTAGAAGAATGTGACATGTGATGATTTACCATTCAGAGGTCATCTCTTAACCATTCAGACTTGAGGTTACCTCTTATTCATTCAGAGGTTTTAAACCATTAAGAGGTAGCATCTGAATGGTCATTAAGAGGCTACCAAACAGCCCCTAAGTCCAATTGCACAAACGTTAAATATTTTAAGGGGGTATGGGCGCTCATCACTCACCACTCACTCATCACTCACAACATCCAATCAATTTCCACCATGTCATCGAACTTTATTCCATTACTAGTGATGGTTTTTAGTGGAAATGTCCATCACTCACCACACACTATGAAAATCATTAAAAAAAACTAAATTGCATGTTCTTCACGCATGAAAATCTCAACGAGTTATAAAGTTGACGAGTGATAAAAATAGGTGGCGGCGGTGTTCCCTTGCATTCCACGAGTGATGGAGGTGTCATCACGGATTCACGGGGCGCCCCGTCCCCCCTAAGGCTTTAAGCCCATTTTCTCTTTTAACCTTTATCCATGACATAGACCAATTATATTACGTTTTGTATTAAGTTTGAACTAATGGTGTACTTCATCATACTTAGGGACCATGTTCAAACTTTTAAAAAACCTCTAAGAACTTCTCGTGTACTTTATTTATTAAAAATAAACAGATATACACGTTCATATAACATTTAACCTACATATAGAAAATATCTATAATTTTGGTTTACATACAACAAACACACTTTATAACAGAATTACATTAATAAAAGCTGATAATAAAACTTATTTTTATGATAAACTTATAAACTTCATATCCCATAGATATGCACTTGGTATTGCTTTCAGTTCTTCATCATATATCATAACTTATAGCACTTGGCCTTGGTTCCAAGTCTTTTGTGTTTACTCTGTTATCGTAAACACAGTAGCACTTGGTCTCGGCTCAAAGTTTGTATCGAAAGTTTTCATGCCATTTTGACCAGCTACATAACTTGTGGCACTGGGTCTAGGTTTAAAGTCTATATTGAAGGTTTTCTTACCATTTAGACTAGCAACATAGCTTGTAGCACTTGGTCTTGGTTCAAATTCTGTATCAAATGGTTTTTTACCATTTAGACCAGTTACATAGCTTGTAGCACTTGGTCTCGGTTCAGGGTTTTTTTTTTTTTTTTTTTTTTGGGGGGGGGGGGGGGGGGGGGGGGTTAGGTTTCTTTAGCTATTTTAGGTTGTGTTCACATTGGTTCTCGCGGTTCTCGCAATAAAGGTGGTTCTCGCATGAACCTTACCCTATATATATATATATATATATATATATTAGATATCGAAGATTACGAATTAGTCTTCCAAATCCCCAAATGCTTCTTTTTCTTTGTGAATCGAATTAATCTCCTAAATCTCTAACTGAACTAATCTCCTAGCATTCAATTCCTCCTACATGGAATGTAGAAAACAACACTGAGAAGGGTTATTTCCTTTTAGGGCTTGTTTGAACTCATTATAGGAACTCGACACGGGTAGTCTCAGAAGATCTACATGCCAACGTATATTATTGAATTGTTATTTCGTACATCTTGACTCAACATTGCTAATGTGTCCCATGTTAATATGCACCTTAAATTTGGACTTCATCTTCATCTGCATCCGACGGTCACAGGAATTTGGTTAAAAATCATCGTCTGATAAATGATTCATCAATAAGAAAAGATACACTCGTATCATAAAATATTTCATCTACATATCCAAAACACTATTCTAACATGACAACATCTTTATCTTTTCATAGTAAAACATCTTTATTCTTTGTTTAAATACATTAAACACACTTCAGATTTCAGAACACAATCAAATCCATAATATCCATTAGTAAAACAAAAATTTATGATAAACTTACAGAAATTATATCCCATAGATGCGCACTTGATATTGCTTTGAATTCTTTATCATATATCGTAGCTTGCTTGAAACATTTGGGCTCGGTTCGAATTCAGTATTGAATTTTTTTTTTTTAGTTAGACCTGTTACTTAGCTTGTAGTGCTTGGTCTCGGTTCAAAGTCTACACCGAACACTTTCTTACCATAGCTTGAAGCGCATGGTCTCGGTTCGAATTAAGTATTGATAATATTTTTTTTTCCATTTAGACCTGTTACATAGCTTCTAGCACATGGTCTCGGTTCAAAGTCTGCGGCGAATGCTTTCTTATCATCTAGACATGTTACATAGCTTGTAGCACTTGGTCTCGGTTCAGCATCGAACGCTTTCTTACCATCTAGACCAGTTACATAGCTTGAAGCACTTGGTCTCGATCCAAAGTCCGTATTAAGAACATTTTTACCATTGAGCCCGGCTACAAAACTTGTAGCACTTGCCCGTGGTTCAAATTTTGTATGGAAAGATTTCTTATCACTTAGATACGGCTACATAACTTGTAGCACTAGGTTTTAATTCAAAGTCTTTATGAACAGTTTTCTTGCCATTAAGACCAACTACAAAAATTTTAGCACTTTCTCAATGAAGAGTGTATATTGAAAGTTTTCTTACCGGTTAGACTAGTTACATGGTCTCTATTGAAATTCTATGTCAAAAGTTTTCTTACAAGTTCGACCTGATACATAGCTTTTAGCACTTTGTCTCGATTCATAGACTGTTATTTTGTAAATCACGACCCAAATTGTTTAGGTGTCTTGCGTTAATATGCACCCTATATTTTGATTGCATCTGACACTCATGAGAACTTGGATTAAAAAATAATTCAAAAGATTCATTCATCTCAATTATCTGTTAAAGGATTCATTCACTAATAAAATGGATATGATATGGTATTATATATTATTTCATCTCCGTATCCAAAACACTATTCATACAGGAAAGTAAACATCATTATTTTTTGTTACATACATCAAACATCTTCATAACACAATTACATTCATAAAAGCCAATAATAAAACTTATTTTTATGACAAACATCTTATCCCATAGATACTTGATATTGCTTTGAAATCTTTATCATATATCATAACTTGTAGCACTTGGTCTTGGTTCAAAATCCTTATCTAAAGGTGCCTTGTCTTGTATGTTTACTCCGTTTTCATAACCCGTAGCACTGGGTCTAGGTTCAAAGCTTGTATCTGAAGTTTTCTTACCATTTAGACCGGCTACATAACTTGTAGCACTAGGTCTTGGTTCAAAGTTTATATTGAAAACTTTTTTGCCTTTTGGACTGGTTATATAGTTTGTAGCACTTGGACTCGGTTCAAAGTTAATGTCAAAAGTGTTCTTACCATGTAGACCCGTCACATAGCTTGTAGCACTCGGACTTGGCTCGAATTCGGTATCTAACGTTTTCTTATCATTTAGACCTATTACAAAGCTTGAAGCACTTCGTCTCGGTTCAAAGTCTGTTGCCAAAACTTTTTTACCATTTAGACTCGTTACATAGCTTGTAGCACTTGGTCTTGGTTCGAATTCTGTATCTAACGTTTTCTTATCATTTGTACCAATTACATAGCTTGAAGCACTTGGTCTCGGTTCGAATTCAGTATTGAAAACTTTTTTTCCATTTAGACTTGTTACATAGCTTGTGGCACTTGGTCTCGGTTCAAAGTATGCATTGAACACATTCTTACCATCTGGACCGGTTATATAGCTTGAAGCACTTGGTCTCGGTTCAAAGTCCGTATCGAACGCTTTCTTACCATCTGGACCGGTTACATAGCTTGTAGCACTTGGTCTCGGTTCAAAGTTTGTATTAAGAACATTTTTACCATTGAGACCGCTTACATAGCTTGTAGCACTGGGTCTCGGTTCGTAATCTGCGTCGAAAGGTTTCTTGCCATTTAGATCGGTTACATAATTTGAAGCACTAGGCCTCGGTTCAAAGTTTGTATTGAAAGCTTTCTTACCATTTAAACTTGTTCTGCCATCGTAACTTGAAGCACTAGGTCTTGGTTCAAAATCTTTATCAAACGTTATCTTATCTTTTATGTTGCCATATGGACTTAAAGCACGAAGCCCATAAGCTTTGGTTTTTGTACTAGCCAATGTGTATTGAGCTTTATTATGAGGACGAGGTGATACTGATTCACTTTTTTGAACAACTGAGTTTTGCCGGAATTCTCTTGACTCTGGACTAGCCTCTATAATGAAAACGATCTGCTCACACAATATACAAAAAGAAAAAAAAAGAGTTAAATGCCCGGATAGTCCCTGTGATTTGGTCTTTTTTCACCTTTAGTCCCTAACTTTCTAAAATTACCTCTATAGTCCCCAACTTTTCAATTTTCGTTCCCGGATAGTCGCTAGCGTGGATGGGGGTTAGTTTTCTCAGTTAAGTTGGTGTAAAATGACCTAAATGCCCTTACTATTAAAAAACTAATAAAGAAGAGGCCCCACCATCTACCCATCCCTTTTTCTCCCACTTTCTCCCTCTTTCTCTCTGATCTCAAACCCACCGACGCCACTCTCATATTCTCTTCAACCACCTTATCCTCTTCAAATAACAATCGAACTACCATCAACAACTGGTGACCGGCAACCTGCAACAATCAATCGAACCACTGACAACCTGCACCATTAGCTCCAATTCACCCCTTATAAACAACCACCACTAACCACCATAACAATAACCACCTGCACCACCGGAAAAAAACACATGAATGACCGGGAACCTGCAACAATCATGGCAACGCCTCATGTTGTGGTGATACCTTATCCCGCACAAGGCCATGTAATTCTTGGAGCTTGCTCAACGGTTAGTCCAACAAGGAGTCATAGTTACATTTGTCAACACAGACTTTAACCACAAACGCGTGACCAGCAATTGGTAGACAAAGACAGTTTTGGGGATCTGATGCAAATGGTCTCTATCTCTGATGGTTTAGAACCATGGGACGACAGGAGTGACATTTATAAGTTGACCTTATCAATAATGCAAACCATGCCTCACAAGCTTGAACCACCTAATTGTGGGTTGTTTCTTACCGATGATAGTCTGATAGTAGTGCACATGTGGCTTTGTTTGTGTCACTTGAAAGCAGAAGGAAAGGAAGGTGTTAATTGGGGCAATACGTGTATGAAACTGACAATCATGATTTAGAGACCAGAGTTTTCAAAGCTGGGGTTTGTAGTGATTGTGACAATCTGCATTGGTTGACTTTTTTACTATTAATTTTACAGCTTCTTGATAAATATGAGTGATTGTTATATCTTTTGAGAAATATGAGAATTTCAAATCAAAGTAGTGATTGTGACAGAGAGTTTTATATTATAACACTTTGATTACCTGTGTGGAGGAGACATGGGGTGGCGGATGGCGGAGGCTGGCAGACGCTAGGGTTGAATGGTGGTGGTAGGGAGATATCATGAAGAAGATACGGTGGGGTTAGGGTGGGGCCCACTTGAAATTATAAATATTAAATTGATTTTTGTAATGTGTTTAATCTATTTTGTTTTATATAAAGGATAATTAGGTCATTTTACACCAACTTAACTAAGAAAACTAACCCTCATCCACGCTAGGGACTATCCGGGAACCAAAATTGAAAAGTTAGGGACTACAGAGGTAATTTTAGAAAGTTATGGACTAAAGGTGAAAAAAAATCAAACCACAGGGACTATCCGGGCATTTAACTCGGAAAAAAATTAGAAATAAAATAAACAATTATCTATTATTTTTACATTCTGAAATTCAGGAGATAAATATAACATAAAACTACCACCAAAATAATGTTAAGACACAAATTAATATAGATATATATTAGAGACCTCGGCCTTACGAACGGTTTTTTAATTTTTTTTACCAAAAATTCGAAAAAATCACTTTTCAAAAAAAAAAACTCATACGATCAGTGAACTCGGCCTTACGAACGTAATTTTTAAAATTTTACAAAAAAATCCTAAAAAATTTATACTTATTTTTTTTTCATTTTCAGCAGCCGTAAATGTTGTTGTAAAAAAAAAACTATGTCATCTTAATGTTATCAGCTTTTTACAGCAACTGTAAGGGACCGAAAACACGACTTCAAATTTTTTTACGGCCATCTTTATAACATTTTAATCTAAGGTTGTGGAAAAAATGGGGGCAAAACTCGAACTTGAAGACCGAGTTCTCTAAGTTCTCACAACTCATAGAAGTTTTCCCTTGATCTGAATCCTCTATATGGTTAGGTTCATTTGTGAACAACCCATTTGATTGTGAACACTAGTGAACTAATCCTAGCCTTTGATTATTAATACACAAGTGTAAATCAATGGTCAGGATTTATTTACTTTGTTCACAAATACACTAGTGTTCACTCTAAAACCTCACCCTATAAATGAAAACAATTTCTCTATTTTACCATAGCTAGTGAAAAGAAAACTAGGAAAGAAAGTAAAGACTTCATGGTTCTAAATAGTAGTTTGTATGAAGCTTATGGTATATGAATGAATGGAACGGTGTTTCTATTTATAGCAAAATGCGTAATATATTTTTTATTACTAATAGGAATATTATATTAAACAAATCTTAACCTTTGATTTTAATACACAATTGAACAGGACAATTTTAACTCTTAGTTGGATTATTTGTTATTTAAGTCTCCCCATACAAGCTGTCAATTGTTTAACATAAAACATGTTTATTACGTTAAAATGGTTTTACTTTGTAACTTCTTTTTATTTAGAGTAAACTGCCATTTTGGACCCTGTGGTTTGGTCAGTTTTTTCATTTTACTCCAAATCTCAAACTTATTAAATCTGGGTCCCCGTGGTTTGTATTTTGTTGTCATTTTAGTCCAAATCTCAAAAAGTCTCATTTTTTACTGCTCCAATATGTCTTTTTTGTCTTTTTGTGCAGGGATAGTTTTGTCCAATTACTTTTCATTAAAACATTTTCATAATTAAAAAACCCAAATAAATCAACTTCATCTGTTCCTAAAACAATTAACAACACAATCCTACTTCAACATCAATCACATCTCCAACTAACAAATCTCAAAACAGATCAATAAAATTAACAAAACTCACTAACTTAAACAATCGGCAACATAATTCTACTTCAACACCTATTACATATTTACATCATCAACTAACAAACTTATAAATAAATATATAAAAAAACAAATTAAAACAATAAGATCTTCAAAACCTGATGAACAAAATTACCAGAAGGCGGTAACCGACAGAAAATCACTAGTTGACGCCATAACCGCAAGCGAAACGACGGCGTACGCAAAATGACAAAACCGCAAGCTTAAACCGCCGATCGTCCCCGGCATACCTTGAATAACCTTCATACTCACTCGCGGCGGCACAACGGCGCCTCCGTCGGCCGGAGGCAACGGCGCCGCTTCAACCGGATGCACCGACGGATGACTGACGTTCATTTTATACCACCGCCTGTAACGACGTCGTATTATCTACCTGATAACGTCATCGGTTCATGAAATAGTGAAATTACAGTGATTTGGTTGTAGATCTAGGTTTTGTGAGGTGTGAATTTGAGATTTAACGGTTTGATTTGTGAATGAATCGTGTGGATTTGAAAGGATTTGTGGTGATCGTGTGGATTTGAAAGGATTTGTGGTGATTGTGTGAATGAATCATGGGGAACACAATATTAATAAAGAAGGTATTTATTTGGGTTTTCAATTAAGAAAATGTTTTAATGAAAAGTAATTGGACAAAACTACCCCAACACAAAAAGACAAAAAAGGCATGTTGGAACAGTAAAAAATGAGACTTTTTGAGATTTGGACTAAAATGGCAACAAAATGCAAACCACATGGACCCATATTTAAGAAGTTTGAGATTTGGACTAAAATGGCAAAACTGGCCAAACCACAGGTACCAAAATGGCAGTTTACTCTTTTATTTATTTTTAAAACATGAAACTTATTTAATTATTTAAATTCAGCTTTACCAACTACTAGAAAAATGGGTTTTTGCGACTGCATTTTCGGTCACAAAATAGTCGCAATTGCCTTGTTTATGCACAAAGTAAGCATAAACAACGAGATTTTTTTGGCCTATTGAACGAATAACTGTCAGATTATCGACTTACATAAGGAATTAGATCTGAAGTTTCATAAAGTGTTACCTTTTATTTATGAGAATTATAGGGATCTGCAAAGCTTATATATGCGGTGGAGAGAAGAGTGAGGAGTGTAAGGGGTTGTTTGTTTACCTCTTAATGAGGCTCTTAATGGTTCAGACCTCTTACTGGTTCAGCACTTAGTGGTTCAGACGGTTTGTTTCACGAGCAGATAACATTTGCCTCTGAATGGTTAAGATTTATACAGAGTCTGAATGGTTAATACTTCTAATCTGAATTGGTCAGACATTTGTCTCTGAACGGTTAAACATTATACAGACTCTTAATGGTTCAGACATCTTATTGGTTCAGCACTTAATAGTTCAGACCTCTTACTGGTTCAGCACTTAACCATTCAGATGTTGTCACAAATTACAATTAGGTCCCTCAACTAATTAATAGTTGTTTAACTTCCTCAAAAGTTAGATTTAAATTATTATGGGTTCGAATAATACAAAATATACAGTTATCAGCGGAATTTATATATCCTTGTCACTGAAGAATTTGATCAAAGTTTTGACTATAATCTGTACCCATTCACTTGGTCAACACTAACTATATTATATATATATTAAAGAACATGGTCGGTGACCATGACTTTTATTTGTCAAAAAAAGGGAAAATTACCAAAATGTTGGTTGACCAAGTGGCTTTGCAATTTTGTTATATTCATGCGTCTTTGGAAGGTCCTCACAACCTCGGAAGCGTCCGACTATCATGTTGAAGCGTCCATTTCCTACAAGCTGACACGTGTCTGACATGTTCAAGCGTCGGTGGCTGACGCATCATAACCAAAAAGTTTCTTGTTGTGTCCCTGAAACCTGTGTACGTGGCTCCGCCGACGCTTCCGAACGGCTTGGCCGACGCTTCAGAGGCTCGGCCGACGCTTCCGAGGCTTTGCTTGACGCTTCCGAACGGCTTGGCCAACGCTTCGATGGCCTGCACGACCCTTAAATAATTAACGAAAAAAAAAGGAAACTCAACAGCCTTTTTTAACTTTTTGACCGTTGCACACGTCGTTTCAACACCCTTAATTTACCCACTATATAAACCCCTCACCCCGTTCACTTATCACCACACCGTTTCAAAGCAAACATTCTCTGCCTTTTCACTATAAACCTTCTCCGACGCCGTCAACGACCCACCTGAAAATGGCCAATTCCTGGACATATGTTGAAGATATTGCTCTGTGCGAAGCTTGGGAGGAGGCCATGACCAATCCTCCACGACGAGGACATGGGGGGCTCTAGGTTCGTGTTCAACAGATTTTTGCCCAACTACGTGGTCCGGACCACAACCGGACCGTCGACGCGTTATCCTCCAGGTTCCGTGTCCTGCGGTTGGAATGTGAGAGGTTTGATCGATATTTCAAGAAAGTGGAGACAGAAATGCCGGACCTTGGTGAGGACGATCAGAAGGACGTGGCCCTCATCAACTACCGTCATGAAGAGGGACATGAATTCAAACATGTCTAAAAGTGGAAGGCTATTAGGATATGGTTTTAGAATATTATGTGTTGTTTAATATTTTGGTTTTTATTTTTATTATCTTATGTTTAATGTTTAATAGTGTTATATTATATTAATATAAAAACTTTTTGACTCCGTTAACATGTTTAAAATAACTTAAAAAAAAAATCTTACAAAATAAAGTCTACAAACGGTTTGGGCCCAAGTATTACAAAATAAAACGGGTCGTTCATTTGTATCGTGTGGGCTCTTTGGGCCCAAACATTAGAAATTTAATCTGCTTGGGTCGTCCATATATAGCGTGTGGGATGTTTAGGCCCAAATATGTTTTATAAAACGTTGTTGGCTGTTTGGGCCCAAATCTCAATAAAATATATGTTTTGTCAGTTCATTAGAACCGTTGAAAACAGTGAATAAAAAAATCACTAAAAAATCTATATTATTATATTGATTTTATTTTATTTAATTTTTTGATTTTTGGTGTTTATGTTTATTATCTTTTGTTTAATATTTTAGGTGTTTATGTTTATTTTCTTTTGTTTAAATATGTTTTTTGTAAAAATTAATGTTTATAATAAGTTAAACATAAAATAAAATGGTTTGGGCCCAAATATTATAAAATAAAACGTTGTGTGCTGTTTGGGCTCAAACAATAGAAAATAAATTTGTTTGGCCCGTCCAAGCCGTTCGGAAGCGTCGGCGGAGCCACGTACACAGGTTTCAGGGACGTGTTAGCAAAACTCAGCCACCGAATCTTGTCAACATAATCGACGCATCAACATAATACAAGGACGCTTCCGAAGAATATGTTAATCGGACACGTGTCAGCTTGTAGGAAATGGACGCTTCTACATGATAATCGGACGTTTCCGAGGCTGTGAGGACCTTCCAAAGACGCAGGAACGTCACAAAATTGCAAATCCACTTGGTCAACCAACATTTTGGTAATTTTCCCTACCCACTTCTTTTCTAAGTTGACAAAAGTCAATTAACAATTGACAAAAATAACCTTCTACTTTCTAACTTCACAATAAAGCCTCCACACTTTCTAACTTCGCTTTAACACTCATACTTTTGTCGTGCAAACCATTCTACCCTCAAACTTTGCTATTATGTCAAAGGTAACCCTCTAACTTTGTAAATGCCACTTTCTCACCCCCTCACGTTTCTGAAGTTTTGAGATTACCCTAATACTCATTTGTTACGTTTTTTATGTATGTGTCGGTGTAAATTCGAGTTCGTATACGCTTTAACATAGTTTTGATTTGAAGATGAGTCGGGACAATTATAAAATGTTTTCTTTTACGTACGTTTTGAGTGGACTATGTTTTGACGTAAATTTTATATGTTTTGATTTGACGGTATAAATTTGAGTTATCATACATTTCTACGTAAATTAAGTTCGAAAACGAGCCCTGTCAATTGTAGTCTATACGTTATCATTTTGCATACAGCGTCGCCGCAACACGCGACGGGTAAAAAAACTAGTATCCACTTAAATATTATTTTTTTTACTTCTTAATAATAGTATTATTACACTTACTAAATTACTTTTTTTCCTAATTAATTAAAAAATGTTTTAATTTTATATTAACCAGGTTATGCTCATGCGTTGCGATGGTTTTTCTATATTTCATATACAAATTTGTACTTTTAGATATTCTCTTATTTACGACCGCTTTAGACGGTCACAACTATTGCTTTTTTAATATATTTCTCGAATTTGCGAGCGCTTTGACTGTCGCAAGTTTTGTTTTTCATATATTTTTCGTATTTGCAACCGGTTTATACGGTCGCAACTTTTCCTTTTTTTGTTTTTCTCACATTTGCGACCATTTTCCGGCGATTATTCCGACCCGAAAAATGCGGTCACAAAATTTGCAACCGTTTTGCGATCGAATCAGGGTTGGTTTTTAATTTTGAGATCGTTTTGGTTTTGGTCGCAAACCAATCGCAAATTTTTTGACCGCTTAAATTTAACACGTAGTGTTAAATATATCATTAAAATATTTAACAAATCTTAAATATAGATTTTGGAACATTAATTTAAGGGACAATTTAAAGATTAGTTGTACATGCATCAATAATTTTGTTATCTAGTACATGTAAACAATTATTTAACATAACACATGTTTATTTCTTTAAATGTTTATAGAAAGCGAAAATCATGATGTTAACAGTTTGATAGAACAAAGCTAAAAGAATAGTCTTCTAACTATTGGGTTTTTCCAATGAATTTCGTTTAATTTCTCTTTTAAAAATGCCACATGCCATCCAAGCACGTAAATGCACACTTTAGATCGTCTACCATACGCGTCATCACCAATGATATCGTCACATGTTGTACAAATACACCAATATGCGAATGTGGACCGCATGAGTCAATCTGCCTCTGTCTAGACCACTTACTGATCCGACTTAACCGATGTTGGCGCATGGACTCCCCCTTGACCCACCTAATCTGTTTCACAGTAAAAAATGGTTCTTATTCAATTTCATCCATCCAACCATGCACCTTTCATACTACTGGGATTAAAAAACTCTACAATTAAGCCAACGAAACTCTAAACCTACTTTTAAATAGGGTTATTGGATTTTAATAATCCGAAGTTTCACCCGTTGGCATCTAATAATCCCAACTTCAAAAATTCCCTGTAACAATCCCAACTTGTAAGATATTTACCCCCAATGATCCTTTGCTAACTGGGTTAGTTTTTGATGACATGTATGTTGACGTGGACGCTGATGTGTAAAAAAAATAAGTTGGTTCATTATGTGGATGATGATGTGAATATTGATATGAAAAAAAAAATATTCTTTTTAATTATATATATACATACACACACAGACACTCACCATTTTCACCACCACCACCACTCCACTACCTCACTACCACCACAACCACCCAACTTCCACCGCACAACCACCATCTTCAACCCCCTCCAACCACCCAGCTCCCACTGCACAACCACCATCTTAAATCCCCTCCGACCACCACCTACCATCCATTCCAACAATCCTTCAATCTCCAACGAAATCAGAACCTCTGCAACAACAACAATGGAATTAACCCTATTTCCGCTCCACCACATCGACATCCGCTCCACCATATCGACCTCTGCTCCAACAACAACAATGGAATTAATCCTATTCCCACGGTTCTGGATCCTTCATTAGTGACGGTTAGGTCAAGTTTGAGAACCGCCGATACGGGGGTGGTTGTCGGTCAGGTGGGGATGAATCTGAGATGGCGATGATAGGTGGTGGCGGAATGACAGTGGTGGTGGGTGGAGATGACGGCGGTGTTGGTGGAGATGGCAGTGGTGGTGGAGAAAGTGGAGGTGGTGATGGTGGTGGGTGGAGGTGGTCGGAGGTGACGGTGGTGGGTGACGGTGGTAGATGACGGTGGTGGTTGGAGGAGATGGTGGTGGCAGTGGAGGTGGTGATAGTGCCACATAAACAACCAAGTCAACAAATAACAAATTTGTATGCACGTCATCAGCCACATCAGCAAAAAACTAACTGGTTTATAATCCAATTAGCAAAGGATCATTAGGGGCCAAGGGTAGGGTTCCAGCGTGAACAACCTCCCAAGAGTTAACTGCGTGAACAGATCTGGACCCTTGATTTCCTTTTTAGTTGTTAAGGGTAGGATTGTAATTATATAAAAAATTAGATTTAAATCATTATTTTAATAATTGAATTAAGTTACATCTTTCCTAATTTAAATTCATTATCCACATTATGTTTTATTTATTTATAAGATAATTATCAAAACAAACAACAAAACACCAGAATTCAAATTTTGATTTTTAAGATCCACGTAACCTTCATATTTCAACGGTATACACATGTGTACTTGGCTATAAATAGAACAGTACACATGTGTACAGTAATTCACAGGTGTACATCAACATTCAATACAAAAAAAAAATCTGAGATATCACAAAAACAGACCATAGACACATGTGTACATCGCATTAAAAAGAGGGCAAAATCAGAATACACATGTGTACATCACATTTAAACAGAGCAAAATCAGAATACACATGTGTACATTGCATTAAAAAACAGAGCAACATCAAAAAACTGAACAAAAAAAGTGGTGAAGACGATCCGAAAGATTAATGGGAGCTAGGGGTGTTCACGAACCGATCCGATCCGATCGAGGGTCTGCTCGAGATCGGTTCGAATTACAACCGATCGGATCGGTTCGGTTCGAATTTATAAAACCGAGCATAAAAGTGGTGCTCGAGATCGGTTCGAATTTAAATCAATCGGATCGATTTCGATCGGTTTCGCTCGGTTTCTTCCTTCGTCTCTCTCTCATCTCCAGTAAACAGAACCGACCGGCGGTCCGAGCTTTTGACCGCCGGTTCTTCATCTCTTCCGGTCTCTCTCTCTCTCGGTCTCTCTCTCTCCCGCTTCTGCCTTCAGCCTCCGCTCACCGGTCGCCGGAGTGCTCAGCCAAGCTCCGGTCGTGGGTGGGTGTTTAGCCATGGTCAGTAGATGAGAGTAATTAGGAGGGGATAGGGTTTTGTTTGTGAAGATGGGGATCTCCCTGTGTTGTCTGTATGTTATTGAGAGAGAGAAAAAGAATCCTATGAGTCTATGAGATAATTTTTGTGGTTTGTCTGTGTTTGTATAATCGAGAGAGAGAGTAATAATTGTGTGTATTTGAAAAGCAGGTCCATGTATGTGAGGATCCTATGTGTGTATATTATAAAAATTTTCATATGCATAGGAGTTTGGATTGTAGTTGCCCAATATGGTTGTCGATTATTGTTGGTCAACAAGTCAACAACACAAGTAAAATAGTGTGGTCTTTGATAAGATTTGACTAGAGAATAGTTTTAGGTATGCTAGTTTATAACTTGGGTAGGCTTTTGGTTAAAATATGACATCTAGTTACGGGTTGTCACATTAAATTTGGTTGGGCTATTATATTTTTTTTTGGGTTTTAATCTACAAAATTTATAATATATATATTTATATATGTATATATATATTAATTATTAATAAAAATAATTCGAGCGAAACCGAGCGATCGTCGAGCGAGCGGAGCCTTGCTCATGCTCGGATTGAATTTGAATCGAACCGATCCGATCGGCTCATTTACAAACTGAGCGGGAATCGAACGAGCATTTTTCGATCATTTTTCGAGCGATCTTCGATCGTCGAGCAGTTTGGACAGCCCTAATGGGAGCAGAACCCTTGATGCAGCCCTCTTCGGAACACAATAAACTGATCGCCGACCGTGGCAATGCATCTTGAAGCCCGTAAGGATATCCTCCGTAACTGAACCATAAATCCATCCAACCTATTTTGCAAAAACAAATTAGTTATATTAATTTGATGAGAATGACTCAAAAGTAAACACAACCTAATTAAAAAAAATGCAATTACAAACTTAACACTCGTAATCACACCAAATCACTGTGTTTATCTACCAACTTAAAAACAAACTTTCTTGCAATTACACTCAACACTCGTTTCCAACAACATCATCACAGCCCCAAAATTCTCATAATTTTTAACTAAACATAACCTAATTAAAAAAAATGCATTCACTAAACTCTTAAAGCCCCTGACCATCTCTGAACTCAAACATACTTTTTCAATAACCAGCTTAAATACCAAATAACAATCTTCAAAATTCCCAATCACATACGAATAATCATCTCTATAAAACAATAAAAACATATAAACTTTCATACCTGATTCACTTGATGCTGAAAACTAAAAAAACTTTGAAACTTGATGTTAATCGGGGATGGTGAATGGTCGCTCGGAAGTCGACGGAGGTCAATTGGAGGTGTCGGCGGTAGTTGGTTGTGGGTTCACGGTGAGTGGTGGGTGATGTATTATCGGAGATGGTGGGAGATTAAAGCAAAGCAAATTAACTAAACCTAAGTGATTAACTAATGAAACATGAAATTAATAATGAAGAAACCAAATTAGAGTGAGTACCTGCCAAGCATCGATGGTGCGACATGAATCACCCCCAAATCGGAAAACAGGGTTTTGTGATAATCAGGAGATGGGTATGAGGGTATGAATTGCAATGTGTAATTTATATGTGTGTTGGCCCCCATGTGGTTCGAGGATTCTTGCAGTTGGAAGAAAAAATAATTATCAACCGCCTCGTAGATCTTGCACTTTTTTTCTTCGATTCCGGCTGTAAAGGTGAGAGAGAAGTTTGTTGAAGAAAGTTTATGCGATATGATGAAGGGGAGAGAGAAAGTTGGATCTTGATAAAAGTTTGAATATGATGATTTGTGAGAGAGAAACGGGATTTATGCAATCAATTCAATATGGAAATTACATATATACCCTTTTTGTATTTAATTAAATGAACAAAATTAACCAAATAATTACCATCATGCCACTCACTTTAATCTCAAGATCATAAAAATCAAGGGCCCAGATCAGTTCACGCAGTTCACGCTTGGGATTTTGTTCACGTTTGAACCTAATCCTATATAGGCCAAAATCTTACAAGTTGGGATTGTTACAAGGAATTTTTGAAGTTGGGATTATTAGTGGCTAACGGGTAAAACTTCGTATTATTAAAATCCAATAACCCTTTTAAATATGCACCAATTGTAAGTTGAACAAAACTTATAATACCAAAGATGAAGAAGTAAATGCATGTTGGTTGATGACATGGTTAACGATGCCTGGCTTAAGTTGCAACCAGTGGTGGACTCAGGAATTTTTTATAGGGTGCGGAATACTTTTAAAGATTTTAGACCCTTAGGTATATAAAAAAATTCGGGTCGTATCGGATCGGGTCATGTAAAACAAATAATATCAAGCTAAAATTTATATAATTATCAAAAGCATGTTAAATGTCGTTACAAACATATTTAAAATGTCGCTCTACGGGTTTTCATTTTTTGAAATCTATCCAAAACATCTAGAGCTACTTTTATAAGCAAGTCTTTCTCTATATAACACATACAACTAATTTTCAACACTAAACAATTAAACAATCATCACCAAACTTCATAATTTCCAACTTTAAAATCAAGCCCTAGTTTTAATTGTTGATTCCTTCTAACTAGCCATTTAAACACGCTAAACTTTAACTAAAACAACAAAATCAACCAACTAAAGTTTCAAAAAATAGCAAAACAACTAAAATTTCAAACTTTTTTAACAATTGTATTTCTTCTAAAAATCCAATAAAACAAGAAAACAAAAAATAATCGAACCATACCCGAAAATAATGATGAGATGATGTTTTCGTGAGTTTGGTAGCCGAAATTGCGGTGGGGTGGGTTATTATATTTTAGTTCAAATTAGATTATTAGATTGGGTTGGGCTTGAGTTATGGTGTGTTTATTGAGTTAAAGGTTAAGAGAAAGTTAATTGGGTTAAGTAAAAGTTAATTAGTTAAGTGGAAAGCTAATTGGGTTGTATTTAAAAAAATCAGTGTTTACATAATTTTTTTACAAACTCATAAGATGTTTTTCCTAAGGGGGGCGGTTGAAAATTTCCAAGGGGTGCGGACGAAAATTTTCAAGGGGTGCGGTCGGGAATTTATCATTAAATTTTATTTTTTCAAGGGGTGCGCCCGCCCACCTTAAGATATAGGTGGGTACGCCCCTGGTTGCAACCATTGTATGAAGAATATGATCTTCATATGTACTATATCCATCCACTGGGGGAGCATGACCCTCCATGATTTTATGTATTTGTTTTTTTTTTTTTTGTTATTTATAGGCTAAAATTCAGATCGTCCCCATGAAAGTTTCATACTGAGCCCCATGAAATTACAACCCGACATCTAAGAAAAACCGAATCAGAAATATAGAATTACAAAACTGTCACCTAAGAAAAATCAAATCAGAAATTTATAAAATTTCAAATATAAATAAAAAAACTGAATTAAACATGAATATAGTTATATGAACATTCAAGCCCAATTGTTTAAATGTTAAGTTGCATAACAGTTTAAGCCTAGCTGTTTAATTGCACAAATGTTAAATATTTTAAGGCTTTAAGCCCATTTTCTTTTTTAACCTTTATCAATGCCATAGATCAATTATGTTACGTTTTTTATTAAGTTTGAACTAATGGTGTACTTCATCATACATAGGGACCATGTTCAGAATTTTAACAAACCTCTATGAACTTCTCGTGTACTTTATTTATTAAAAAATAAACATATATACACGTTTATATAATATTTAACCTACATATAGAAAATATCTATAATCATGTAAAAGCTGATAATAAAACTTATTTTTATGACAAACTTATGACATACAACAAACACACTTTATAACACGATTACATTAATAAAAGCTGATAATAAAACTTATTTTTATGACAAACTTATAAACTTCATATCCCATAGATATGCACTTGGTATTGCTTTTAGTTCTTCATCATATATCGTAACTTGTAGCACTTGGTCTTGGTTCCAAGTCTTTATCGAAAGGTGCATTGTCTTTTGTGTTAACTCTGTTATCGTAAACAGTAGCACTTGGTCTCGGCTCAAAGTTTGTATCGAAAGTTTTCATGCCATTTTGACCAGCTACATAACTTGTGGCACTAGGTCTAGGTTTAAAGTCTATATTGAAAGTTTTCTTACCATTTAGACCAGCAACATAGCTTGTAGCACTTGGTCTTGGTTCAAATCCCGTGTCAAACGTTTTCTTACCATTTTGACCAGTTACATAGCTTGTAGCACTTGGTCTCGGTTCAAATCCCGTGTCAAAAGTTTTCTTACCATTTAGACCCTCAACATAGCTTGTAGCACTTGGTCTCGGTTCAAATTCTGTGTCAAATGGTTTCTAACCATTTAGGCCAGTTACATAGCTTGTAGCACTTGGTCTCGGTTCAAATCCCGTGTCAAAAGTTTTCTTACCCTTTTGACCAGTTACATAGCTTGTAGCACTTGGTCTAGGTTCAAAGTCTATATTAAAAGTTTTCTTACCATTTAGACCGGTTACATAGCTTGTAGCACTTGGTCTCGGTTCAAATTTTGTATCATAGGATTTCTTGTCACTTACACCGGTTACATAGCTTGTAGCACTGGGCCTCGGTTCAAAGTCTGTTTTGAAAGCTTTCTTCTCATTTAAGTTTTGCCAGCATTCTCCTGAATCTGGTCTAGCCTCTATGATGAAAACAACCTGCTCAAACAATATTTGAAATTATAAAGTTAGAAAAATAATATAAATAATTATCTTAGTATTTAATATCCTTAATTTATCAGGATAAATATAACATATCTATGTATGAAAAGAAATTATTCTATTTTACCATAGTGAGTGAAAAGAAAACTAGGAAAGAATGTAACGACTCCATCTTTGTGAATAATACTTATTGTATGAAGCTTTTGGTATATGAGTGAAATGAAATGGTGTTTCTATTTATAGCAGGATGCTTTCTTTTTTTTATTATTAAAAATATTTAACTAAATCTAAACCACAGATTTTTAAAGATAAAAATGTGAATGATTGGGTGAACTGGATCATTATTGTAGCTATTTAAGTCGCACGATACAAAAAAACAATTGTTTAACAAAAACATGTTTATTACGGAAAACGTTTATAGAAAGCGAAAACTAGGGGAAGGTTCATTGGGAACACTATAAAAGTGGGGAACAGCGGGGAACCGACTCAAACGAACTCTGATTGGACTCATTCCAGCGGCGTTGGAACCGGAGTTCTTAGTTAAGGTTCGACGAGCCGGTTCCAACGCCGCTGGAATGAATCCAATCGGAGTTCGTTTGAGTCGGTTCCCCGCTGTTCCCCACTTTTTTAGTGTTTCCCAATGAACCTCACACGCGAAAACTATGATATAAACTTTATCCAACAAATTAGAAAGAATAGCCTTTAACTTTTTGGTGTTACCTGTGACTTTTGTGTTAGCTTAATTATTGATTTAACCCCTCTTATCCTAAGTTTGTTGTATTAAAGGGTTAGGAGTGTCATTGTGAACAAGATTGTAAATCTTTTGGGTTTTATCAAAAAGGTTTGGGTCTAAATTTGACAAAAGATTATCATGTATAGCAAGATAGGGAAACAAAGTACAATGAAAAATAATCATTAAAAATTGTAGAGGATAAATAGTGTCCCTCCAAATATATCGATAAACAATAATTTTTATCTCTCATTCAATCACAACCACTCTATAAAATATAGAGAATACACTTAGATAATTATGGAGGATTGACTCTGAATGCTCTTATGTGATTACTGTAATTTTTTGCTTAAGATTAGTTTAATATTAGGTAGGAAGGGTGTGGGTCTGTTAAAGACCGATTCAAGATAATCAACCTCCCAAGCTTGGACGAAGCTTAAGTAGGGCGGGAGGGGGCGGCCAACCCCTCGAACTTTTCGCTCAGTAGTGGAGAGTATATAATTTTCATATAAAAAGTTTTGGGTATATACATTTTCGACCCCCCCCCCCCCCCTCGGTGAGAAATCTCAAGATTCGCCACTGCTCCTAAGACCCGTTGAGTGGGTTAACCTCCAAAGAAAGCGAGATAAGAAATAGAACAATCCAAATTTTCTACTTAATTCTTTTTCTACTAAAAACAAACTTTAAATAGCCTTAGAAAATACGATAACTACCACTAAAGATGTTGAAGTCATGACCCACTATTTAATTAACTAATTAGTAATCAAATAAAGAAATAAGCTTAATGAACATAAAGAGATAAACCAACTAGAAAACCAAGAATCTAAATGGGGGAGAGATGGGTGGATTTCAATGTAAGAGATATAGTGAAATAACATGATATAATGGGGGAATGGGGATGATCTAAATGTCTGTTTCTTTTTCTTTTGTAGTGTAATCTTTTGGGTTTTACGTCATATGATGGCTCTGTTCTATAATCATAGAATCTTACTGTTAAAAAAAAAACTAGAAAACCAAGAATCTGAAGAGAAGCTTGAACGTCGACTTCATGATTAAAAGGCGGGTTGCATGGATAGGAGTTGTGGTATCGTCGTGTCCAGTGGCGGATTCAGGAATTTTTTCCACTGTGTTCCTTTTGGTAAATTTTCACTAATTTTTTCAAATCATATAAGGTTCTCACTAATTTTTTCAAACCTAATGGGTACCTGAGAACCCACAAATATGGACTAGATCCGCCCCTGGTCGTGTCATGCAGGTAGGTACGTTTTAGGGTCGGACAGTCACGAGAGATTGACAATGGGGAGCCCAATTTTATTGACGTCTTGTAATAATTCAGGATGGTTGTGGGTCGGACGGTCACAAGGACTGACAATGGGGGCCCAATTTTATTGACGTCTTGTAATAATTATTCAAACATGAAACCGAGCTTTTTTATAATAAAATAGTGAAGGGGTAAGGTCCTAAAAACCTTGCTTCGAGTACTTGGGACCATACCACAACCTCATCTTCTAACCTTCTTTAAAACCTTGCGCGGCCGCGCACTGGTCTTACAAAAAGGAACTAAGAAGAAAAACAACAAGCAACACATGCGCCAAGAGGAAATCAATAAATCCTCGCGCCTCTCCCCATGACCAAAGGATAAAAATCCCAGTAAACACGCCCGCTTAAATAATACCCAGACTTGGATATTATTTACTTCACTAATACCACACGATAAGAAGTCACACGGATTACAGCTGTAATCTTCTGGAAGACCCAATCGTGCACCACCAGACGGTTATAACCGCCTGGGCCACGTGTCATCATCCCGAGCTCCCTTGAAGTCACGATGATGGCACGGAATTGGAGAGAAATCTCCACTTGCCCACTTTCCACGTGGCAATACCCCAGCCATTGATCTGAATCGCGATCCGTGTGCTCTCACGTCTGATTAAGAGGATTAACGGAAGGGGAAAATAACCGCTTACGGAGTTAGCATCTTCCGTCAACATTTCAATAAAAGGTTTTCCCGCCCAGAACTTCGGCTATAAATAGAAGAGTAATTCAGGTATAATGCCCAAGTTACATTCACTTCACTTATACTTCTTCTTCTTCAAATACCGATACTTATTCTCACGCCGGAGGGTGGTCACGGAGAGAACCCCCATTCTCCCCGTGGCAAGTCTGACGGTGTCTGTTTTGCAGCTATCGAGAAGAAGAGAAGACCTGTCCCCCTGAACCGAGCGAGAAAGAACTAACCCTTTTTATGCAGAACCTAACCCCCTGGATTATCTGATTCCGGTCATTTATCCGGTGTTTCTTCATTGGCGCCCACCGATTTTTTCTGTTTCACCCGTTTTTTCTCGTTTTCGATTCACTTTGTTGTTTCCATTTGTAAATGGAAGAAACTTCAACTCACAGTCAACATGGCCCTCAGCCAAATTTCGTAAACAATACCGTGACACCTGTGTCACTTCAACCATCAAACAAATACCAAACCAATGAAATATTGTATTTCATACTTGGATTTTGTATAAATATGTGCATCGTTTGCACATATCAATTCTTGTTCGATTTCGAGCTCTAAATCGCTTTCTGGAAGGTTATACGCGAACTGATGCGTAAATATAACCAGTTTAACGCAACAAACACTCCGGAACAATGACATAGGCTTAACATATCTTAAATAACCTTTACATAACTTAGAAATAAGTTTTGGAAGGTTTGGTGTGTCGAAATCAAGTTTATTCGCTTACAGGGACTAATTTCGACAAACTGCGAAAGTATGCCGATTCGTACTGTAACGAATATTCCGGAACATGATCATAAGTTAAACATGCCCTAAATATACTTTACATAGCTTAGAAATAGGCTTTGAGGTGTTTTGGTGCGCAAAAATAAACTTATTGATCAACAGGGACTAAAAGCGTCAAAAAGTGCCCAAATGACCAGATTCATTGTATCTAGTCCAATTTTGATGTTTTGATGGTTTTAACCCCAAGTTTTGCATTCTATGGGCTAAAATTTGATGGTATTTCATGCCCCCTTGTATTGCAATACCATGTGCCCACATGGAGGGTCAAGATCAAGGCACGAAATGCGAGAAACGATCCTAACGGTTCTCCGAAATCTATAAATACCCAAGCTCTCATTCCATTTTCCTCACACATTGATCTGATTTATGCTCTAAGTTGAAGCTTTATGCTTCATACCTGAGTATTTAGATCAAGTTCTTCCTAGCTTGGACCCTTTGTAAGCTTCTTTCGTTCTTTTATGCGTTTTTAAGCGGGAAAGTCAAACAGTGTTTGACTTTCTGCTTTGACCAGTCAATGATCAACAAGAAGTTCGTTTGAACTTCATAACGTGAGCTTAATCACGATGGTTATAGTCTCTTGTGACTATACCTACTGATTACCACGTTATTTAGGCGTAGTGACGAGTCATAGTTTCGGTCAAAATGCGTGTTCTTGCGTATTTTTCATAGTTTCGGTCAAAATGCGTGTTCTTACACGGGTACTTAGACTAGTACATATTCAAATGAAAACAATTTCTCTATCTTACCATAGCTAGTGAAAAGAAAACTAGGAAAGAAAGTAAAGACGGTTCTAAATATTAGTTTGTATGAAGTTTTTGGTATATGAATGAATGGAACGGTGTTTCTATTTATATCAAAATGCTTAATATATTTTTTTTATTACTAATACGAATAAAATATTAAACAAATCTTAACCTTAGATATGCTTAATATATTTTTTGTTATTAATACGAATAAAATATTAAACAAATCTTAACCTTAGATTTTAATACACAATTGAACGGGACAATTTTAACTCGTAGTTGGATCATTTGTTATTTAAGTCTACCCATACAAGCTGTCAATTGTTTAACATAAAACATGTTTATTACGTTAAAATGGTTTTACTTCTAACTTCTTTTTATTTATTTTTAACACATGCCCACGTATTTAATTATTTAAATTCAGCCTTACCAACTACTAGAAAAATGGATTTTTACAACTGTATTTTCGGTCACAAAATAGTCGTAATTGCCTTGTTTATGCACAAAGTAAGCATAAACAACGAGAATTTTTTGACCTAATTGAACGAATAGCTGTCAGATTATCGACTTACAGAAGGAATTAGATCTGAAATTTCATAAAGTGTTACCTTTTATTTATGAGAATTATAGGGATCTGCAAAGTGTATATATGCGGTGGAGAGAACTAGAGAAGAGTGAGGAGTGTAAGGTGCTGTTTGTTTTTTCTGTAGGAAAAGGTCTGCAGTCTGCGGACCACATCTGCAGGCATCTGCAGGAGAAGAGGTGGACCAAAGGTCTGCAGTCTGCAAGAAGAAGAGGGTTTTTTTTATACATAAACCTCTTCACACACACATTACACACACAACACACACACACCAGACTATTCTCTCTGCTTTCACCACCGCCACTACCGTCACCACCGCCACCACTTCACCAACGCCACCACCGTCACCACTACACCACAGCCACCACCGTCACCACTGCACCACAGATCGATGATGATGATGCAGATCGACCACCGCCACCACCGTCACCACTACACCACAGATTGATGATGATGTAACAGATCGATGATGATGATGATGATGTAACAGATCGATGACGATTTGGGGGTTTTGTTTCTGATCGATTTTGGGGGGTTTGTTTGCCATCGATGATGATGATTGTTTTGGTCAGAAAATCTGATGAGGATATTGCAACCAAACTCTTTGTTTAGGGGAATGATGCTTAAAATGTATAACAGTGATGAGGATCACTTCAATGTAAAGTGCACAAACAACACAAAGATTTATACGGGGAAAAAGCCCTTGATCAAGAGTTGATCTCCGGCACAAAAAACCCCGGGTGATGGAAACTACCGATCACCAAGCTAAAATAAATGGTTAAATGTTTACAACTTCGGATAGTAACGAGCTAGGTACAAGGATCACTACGGTGAAGTGTGTAAAAAGTGTATGAAATCGCTGAGTGTTTGAACGAGAGCTTGTATGAGCGCTTGTATGAGTGTGTGTAACTGCCAAAAAATGACTAAGTGTCACTAACTCTCTCACTTAGCTCGTTACTCCTTTTAAAATAAGAAAAATATCTAGCTAACAAACTCTCCGACTTTCGGGCCAAGCCTCCACGTTCTCCATAACGTCTAGTTTTGATCTAGCACGTGCAGAATACTTCGGGAATATTCTCCAAGAATGTCGCTAAGACTTGGTCAAGCTTGTTATACCTGCGAGATGTTATAAAACATAAGTAAACAATCGTCAGTATGAGGATCCTTGAAGTGATCCATGATCCTGATCCTAAAGCCCTTCTGAGGATCACCACCTGTCACAGAAGTAAGGATCACTAATTAGGATAAAGAATAAGGATCACTAATTGTTAGAAAATCATCCCCTAACAATTGCCCCCAAAATATAAGGAGTGAAATTGTAAAATTAGCGAGTTATGTTTTCTTGATCTTATCCGTAACAAACTAACGGATATATAGCCGTTAATTTTGAACTAGCCGTTGCGATGATGATGTCACGGAAGTGACAACCTGCAAGATCATGATTATAAATAGAGATATAGATAGGATCAAATGCATTCAAATTTTCAGAGAAACTCCCTTTATAATCCACATTCCGAAGACGTTCAGGTATTCTCTTTCTCTATCCTCTTCCCTCTCTTGCTCTGTTTTTATCTTTCCATCAAAGATGTTGCTCCGAAGTTCTCCGGGCAAAGATCACAAGAAGGATAGCCCTTTGAAAAGTCAGAAAATCATCAAGGACTCATCGAATGAAAAGTGTTGTTTTAACGACGCACAGATAGACAAAATCCGTTGCTGTTTTCCGGCGAATGCCTTTTTCAAACCCTTTGATCCTTCTACCCTTAGCGACTATGTTTCAGAAACATGGGTTGCATTTCCAGCCACTCCATTCACCATAGGATACACCTATCCTTTCCCAGAGTTTACACAATCCTTCTTTTCCCTTACCGGCATCTCTTATATCCAAGCCATGCCGATGATTTGGAGGGTCTTGTATACCCTAGAGAGGATCATCGAACAGGAAGGCATTGCTTTGGGCATGTCAGAGTTGGCGGAACTGTATGATCTTAATACTTTTGGTTCCCATCGTTATTTGCTTAAGCGAAAACCCGGTGCAGATCATCCTCTTCTGAAAGTCACCAAGAATGACAAAGACTGGAAACGTCGCTTTTTCTTTGTCAAGAGGGATTCCATTCTAAACGGTCAAGATCTCCCTAAGGCATGGTCCACCCATGGTAGGCTGAAGGATCATAAGAAGGATCACCAGGCATTCTTGTTTTCGTATAAGGATTACTGACCCCTTTCTGTCTTATGTTATGCAGCTATCTCTGTCTCACATATCCGCACATCACCTGAAACCAAGGATAGGCTCGCTGCTTTTTGGAAGCTTGATCCTGAAACAAGGACATTCAAGATAGACACCCAAGACTCACAAGAAGTATCCTCAGGTTCCATTACCATGTCGAGTAAGTATCCTGTCTTTTGCATAGTTTAAATATAAAAATAAATAGATAAATTGAAATAGGATAAGGATACTCATCTTGCTTTGAATGTGTAGGCGCTGGAAAACCTGTCAAGCCTGTTTCCCAATTCAACACAGCTGACCTTGATCTCATACGACCCAGGAAGAAGAGGTCCACTACCAGTCCTAGCATCTCCATTCCAAGGGCACCCACTAAAGGAAAGGGTGTTAAGAAGAGAAAAACTTCTGATGCTGAGGATCTTCAAGGGCTGCCACTGATCCGCCACCAATTCCTTGAATACTTCAATGATGTAAGGATCCTTAACTTTGCCTAGGTATCCTGCTCTTATGAGGATCACTTGACCTTGAACTGCCTTATCTTCTTTCTGCAGAAATTTGCTGAGATCGAGGATTACGTGGGCAATGTTGAGGAGCTGGACAAGAAAATAGCTGATCTCCAACAGGTTGCCGTGCTCAAAGATCTTGCACTTGCTGATGCTCGGAAGGAACTCCAGGATACCAAGCAGGAAATGGCCAAGGTGCTGGTTAACTTTGATTATGAAAAGCATGACCTCATCGAAAATGCCAAGCTCTCTGCTGCCATCACAATGTATCAGACTAAGTTGAAGATGGCCCAGGAAGCTCAAGACCCTGCTTTTGACAAAGACAGCTGGGATGTTGAAGGCTGGAAGGCAAGGTTGGCTGATCTTGAGGATGATGAGGAGGAGGCAGCTGATGTCCTGGCAATTGAGGCAAGTGGCAGTGGGAAGGATCAGGCTGGTGGTGATGCAGCCAAGGTGTGAGCTGCATGAATGGGCGATGAAGGACATTTCTAGACGTAGCCGGAGCCCATTTTTTAGTTTGATGGTCTGTACTGAACAATAGGTTTTTAGGATTAAGGATCATGTATGATCCTTTGGATAATAGGCAGGATAACAATTGGTGGAGGGATCCCATGTTTGGGGGATGAAGCCATTGTGATCTTGCCGCCTTTATATTCCTGCACTTTCTTTGAACTCATTATCATGGACACCCTTTACCTACCCCAGCGGACGGGCCACGTTTTGCTGGTAGATGCTCGGGTAGGTAATTTTGACAACCTTTAAAGGGTTAGTCTTATGTTAATAAATAAAAACTTAACCTTTTGTCGCTTATCTCGTGTTGTTATCCTTTTTAGTATGTTATTTTCCAACTGTTATAATGTTCAATTTGTTTATACTTATCAAGCCTTGAAAAACTAGAAAGGATATCCAAAAAATTTAAGATATGAACAAGGATCACATATCCCATAACCGATAAGTTTTAAAAAATGGTATAGTTTAAGAAACACAAGTTCAGTTGTCAAGTATAGGGGTTATTCAAATGAATAATGAATAAAACCAAAAAAGTTAAGGATCATACCTGAGGATCCAAGTTAGAATCCTAACCATAATAAGGATAACTGTAAGATAAACCTTAGAGTGAAATAAGGATCAAGGATCCCTAGCTGCCTATCTTCAAGGACCTGAAATAGAGCATAACTTGGGACTAAGCCGATATAAGAAAAGAGTTAGCAACTGGGGACAAGCCCAAGGATAACTGGGGACAAGCCCAAGGATCGTATGTAAACTGGAGTATGGCCCTAACTGGCGACTATCCAAACTTAGTGACATGAAGATGCCAAAACCTTAGCTAACGTGAAAACGTTAGAAACCTTAGCTAACGTGAAAATGTTAGAAACCTTATGAACGGATGTATGGTACGTCTACCATTATACGTAGGATCCTAAGCATAGCCAGAACAATGGAATTATCAGCCCCTAGAACGAGTACTGGTCCCAAAGCCTTGAACTACACTAGGATCATCGTGCGCTACAGGCGGAATCTGGGGACAAGCCCAAATAACTGGGGTTAAACCCAAAGACGGATTGCTTCTGTGGATAACCAACGTTGTGCTAAAGATACCTGAACTTTCAAAACTTAAACTCACGTGAGAGATGGATAAAGGATACATGATCCTTATCCTTATAAGAGAAAATAATAAAATGAAATAGCTTAATTTTAAGATATTACCTAAGTAAGGATCATCGGTACTTTGAGGATCCCTTAAGGATATCCCTTTCCTAAGGATCACCTATGTCATAAGGATCCTGCTTATATGAAATATTTCTTCAAGTGGACAGCATTCCAAGCTCTTGGTAGCAAATCACCTTCCATGGTTAGCAATCTATATGCCCCCTTTCCTGCTTCAGCTTCAATCAAATAAGGGCCTTCCCATTTTGGAGCCAACTTCCCATCAGCAGGATTGGTGGTATTCTGGAATGCTTTCCTTAATACCATATCTCCAACTTGAAACCTCCTGATCCTGACATTTTTGTTGTAAGCACCAGCCATTCTTTGTTGATAACTGGCCATCCTGATCCTAGCCATATCCCCGATTTCTTCAATAGTATCCAGGTCTTGAGCTAAGTTTTCATTATTTTCCTCAGGATCACGGGTACTTGTTCTAGCAGTAGGAACCACCATTTATGTTGGGATCACTGATTCTGCCCCAAACACCAAAGAGAATGGTGTTTGACCAGTAGCATTCTTAGGGGTTGTCCTGTCAGCCCAGAGCACATAGGGTAGTTCTTCTGCCCATTTCCCTTTCTTGGATCCAAGCTTTTTCTTCAAGTTGTTGATGATGATCTTGTTGGATGATTCTGCTTGACCATTAGCTTGTGGGTGGACTGGTGTTGATGTTATCATCTTAATCCCCCAGCTGTCACAAAAGTTAGTGGTTCTGCCCCCAATAAATTGGGAACCATTATCACATATAATCTCAGAAGGAATTCCAAATCTAGTTATAATATTTCTTTTAATGAAGGATATAACTTCCTTTTCTCTAACTTGAGCAAAAGCTTCAGCCTCTATCCACTTGGAGAAGTAATCAGTCATAGCTAGTGTTAGGGGAGGATTTTCTAACAATTAGTGATCCTTATTCGTTATCCTAACTAGTGATCCTTACTTCTGTGACAGGTGGTGATCCTCAGAAGAGCTTCAGGATCAGGATCATGGATCACTTTAAGGATCCTCTTACTGACGATTGTTTACTTGTGTTTTTGAAATGTCTCGCAGGTATATCAAGCTTGACCAAGTCTTAGCGACATTCCTGGAGAATATTCCTGAAGTATTCTGCACGTGCTAGATCAAAACTAGACGTTATGGAGAACGTGGAGGCTTGGCCCGAAAGTCGGAGAGTTTGTTAACTAGATATTTTTCTTATTTGAAAGGGGTAACGAGCTAGTTAGTGACACTTAGTCATTTTTTGGCAGTTTCACACACTCGAAAACGCTCTCATACAAGCTCTCGTTCAAACACTTAGCAATTACTTACACTTTTTACACATTTCACCGTAGTGATCCTTGTACCTAGCTCGTTACTATCCGAAGTTGTAAACGTTTATTCATTTATTTGAGCTTGGTGATCGGTAGTTTCCATCACCCGGGGTATTTTGTGCCGGAGATCAACTCTTGATCAAGGGCTTTTTCCCCGTATAAATCCTTGTGTTGTTTGTGCATTCTACATTGAAGTGATCCTCATTGTTGTTACACATTTTAAGCATCATTCCCCTATACAAAGAGTTTGGTTGCATTATCATCATCAGATTTTCTGACCAAAACAGTTTGGCGCCCACCGTGGGGCAATTGGTGCTTTGCCTTAGAAGAATTCGCATTTCTGTGCTCATTCCGGTTCACTACAATCAAGCAAATGGCTTCCTCGGCGAAGAATGCTTCAAACTTGATGCCCTCATTCACTTCCTCACAAGGCGTTCCTCCTTTGCCTCCACCACCCTCTGGATCCCAGAAGAATACGGAAAATGCTGCGAAGAAACCGACTCCCATTTTCTCAAAACCACCTTCTCCTTCTGTTTCAACTAATCCTACTACTAATGATCTCTATACCTTGATTTTGCAGATGAGGAATCATGCACAAGAGCAGGATAAGACCAACGAAAGAATCCTCCGGGAGATTGATGAAATTAAGAAACAGAAGAAAACGGCAGAGGATCATTCTCCACTGATGCCCAGATCTTTGAATTTTGACACTCCGGTGGTTACTTCTCAGCCGTCAGTGGTTCCAAACATTCAATATGCGGGTGGACCAAAGGGAGTGCACTACGGAACAACAGCTATGACCCAGGCACTAGGTTCATATTTCCAGCCAGCAGGATCCTATCCCCAGCATATGGGATCCCTCACGAGTACAGGAGGATATTCAGGAATGCAGCAGGTTCAAGGATCCTCCTTCGTTCCAGGATCATCCCAGGTTCAAGGATCCTCCTTCGTTCCAGGATCATCCCAGGTTCAAGGATCCTCCTTCCTTCCAGGATCATCCCAGGTTCAAGGATCCTCCTTCGTTCCAGGATCATCCCAGGTTCAAGGATCCTCCTTCGTTCCAGGATCATCCCAGGTTCAAGGATCCTCCTTCGTTCCAGGATCATCCCAGGTTCAAGGATCCTCCTTTGTTCCAGGATCATCCCAGTTTCAGGGATCCTTCCAGATGCCAGGATCCTTGAGGAGTTTGCAAACAGGAAGTTCAGATGTTCATCAAAGAGATTTTATCCCAATGCAGACCAATGCCTCTGCTGGACCTTCGATCATTCCAGAATCTCAACAATATGGATTAACCTCCATATTTCCTAACTTGAATCCAATGGGAGGTAACACTTTTAATAATCCTCATACTATTAACCATGGTTTTATGCAGGATCCAGGTATCAATCATGCCATGGCCAGAGAATTGCAAAAGCTAAAGGATATGATCTCGAGTGTCCCGGGGGTAGTCAAACCTATTCCAGAGATTGCAGATGGGAGCCACAAGATATCTCGCTTCGCACCACCAATCTGTGATGCTGAGATACCCAAGAGGTTCCATGTGCCTACAATGAAATTGTACGATGGTTCGACGGATCCTGAAGAACACATAGCACAATACAGGGAGAGGATGGAGATCAATCCAATCCCAGAAAAGTTAAAGGAAGCATGCCTATGCAAAGGATTCGGATCCACTCTTACTGGATCAGCACTCAAGTGGCTGCTAAGTCTTCCTCCCTATTCTATTACCTCATTTGCAAACCTAGTTAACTTGTTTAATACTCAGTTTTCTTGTAGTAGAAAATTTGAACGATTAACTAGTGATTTATATAGGATAACCCAGGGTCATAATGAATCATTAAGGGATTACATTACCAAATTTAGTAAAGAATCCTTAGACATTCCCAACTTAGATATAGCCACGGCTGTTGAGGCCTTCAAAATGGGATTACTTAGGGATTCCTTATTTTATGATGATCTTGTTATGACACCGTGCAGGAACCTAGATGAGGTAAGAACCCGGGCCCTCAGGTTCATCCGGCTAGAGGATGATAAGAGGATTCAGGAGAGGATAACAGGATCCTCAAAGCAGGATAAGCAAGGATCCTCATTCAGAAACAACAAGTTCAGATCCTACAACAAATCTGATAATCAGAACGTGCATTCTATTGATCAAGAAGAGGACGATGAGGATTATCCTCCAATCTCTGAATATTGCTTTAGTGTTGATAACAATGAACTAATCCTTGCCTTGCAGAACCTAGGTGATAAAGCTAGATGGCCAAGAAAGAATGAAAGGCCAGCTGCAAACAAGGATAAATCAAAGTGGTGTGCATATCATGAAGATTTTGGGCACCTCACAGAAGAATGCATTGCACTAAGAAAGGAGATTGGGTACTTGTTGAGCAAAGGGCATCTAAAAGAGTTGTTGGGTAGGAAAAAGTCAAGGACTCAGGATCCTGAAAGGATCCCTGAGAAGGCTCCAGCCCCTCCAGCAGACGCACAAGTGATAAACTTTATCTCTGGGGGATCCGACATTTGTGGCACATCCTTCTCAGCAGCTAAGAGGCATGCGAAGGAAACTAAAATGGATAACGGAGAAAGGCCAGTTCGAACATCGAGTGTCTCCGAAGGAAAAGTCATAACCTTTGATGAAGAGGATCGTACTGATATCCAGGATCCTCATCACGATGGTTTAGTTATTACTCTTTTTATATCTAACTGTTTTGTCCGCAGGATCCTAATAGACGGAGGAAGTTCAGTGAACATTATCCAGCTTTACGTTCTAAAAAAGATGGGTATCCCCGAATCAGAGATCATACCAAGATCCTCCGTGCTCGTGGGATTTAGTGGCGAAACTAAGAACACCCTGGGGGACATTAAGCTCCCAATATATATTGAAGGCTTACACTCTTATCAAAAATTTTGTGTTATTGACTGTTTATCTTGTTGTAATGTTATCCTTGGCAGACCCTGGATACACGATATGAAAGCAGTCCCATCTACTTACCATCAATGTGTGAAGCTCCCTAGTCCTTGGGGAATAGTAAAGATTGATAGTGATCAGCAGGAAGCTAAGAATTGCTACACTTCATCGATGAAACCAGCTTCGAAGTCAAGGGAGCAATAGCAATCAAGGTATCCTCCAAGGAATGTCCTGGAGGCCAAAGAGCAGGATGTGGTAGAAATCCTCATGGATCCTGATGATCCTGAATCCAAAATCTATATCGGATCAGGGATCCTTGGCGAAATGAAAGAAGACCTCATATCCTTCCTCAAAAGGAGAAAGACTACCTTTGCATGGAAACATGAAGACATGACTGGTATATCCAAAGATGTTATCACCCATAAACTCGGCATCGACAGATCCTTCAAACCAATACATCAAAGAAGAAGGAAGTTTGCACCAGAAAGGAATGCCATTATCCAGGAAGAGGTAGAAAAATTGCTCCGGGCAGGTATGATTAGAGAGGTCAAGTATCCAAGATGGTTGGCCAATGTGGTTGTTGTTCAAAAGAAAAACAGAAAGTGGAGGGTATGTGTCGATTTTACCGATTTAAATAAGGCATGTCCCAAGGATCCTTTCCCTTTACCCCACATTGACTCCATGGTGGATGCAACTGCGGGTCATGAACTGTTAACTTTCATGGATGCTTCATCTGGATTTCAACAAATCCAAATGGAACCATCCGACCAAGAGGATACAGCCTTCATGACTCCAACTGGTATATATTGCTATATTGCTATGCCGTTTGGATTGAGAAATGCAGGTGCAACGTACCAAAGGCTGGTGAATATGATGTTCAAGGATCAGATTGGACAAACTATGGAGGTCTACATAGACGATATGGTGGTGAAATCCTTAAAAGCTGAGGATCACCTGCGAGACTTGGAGGAAGCATTTGATATCCTTGACAACTATAATATGAAGCTTAATCCTTCAAAATGTCATTTTGGTGTCAAAGCAGGTAAATTCTTAGGATACATGGTGACTAAGAGAGGCATCGAAGCTAGCCCGGAACAAATCAAAGCAATAGTGAACATCAAATCTCCGGCCAATGCTAAGGATGTTCAAAGGTTAACAGGAAGGATAGCAGCCTTGAACAGATTCATATCCAAGTCCTCCGAGAAATGTAAAGAATTCTATGATATCCTAAGGAAGAACAAGAAATTTGAGTGGACGGAGAAGCATGAAAATGCTTTAAAAGCCCTCAAAGATTACCTATCCTCGGCCCCGGCTTTAATGAAACCAGAAAAAGGTGAAGTGTTATCCTTGTATCTCGCAGTATCCTCAAAAGCAGTAAGTGCGGTCCTTGTTAAGGATCATCAAGGTACACAACATCCCGTTTATTATGTAAGTAAAAGTTTACTTGATGCCGAATCCAGGTACTCACACCTTGAAAAACTTATCCTTGCATTAATAATGGCATCTACCAAGTTAAGACATTATTTTGAAACTCATGTTATCATTGTCAAAACTAATTTTCCAATTAAGAATGTCCTCAGGAAACCAGAGATGTCCGGAAGGATGGCTAAGTGGGCAGTAAAGCTGAGTGCCTATGATATAAGATATGAGCCTAGGACAGCTATCAAATCCCAAGCATTAGCTGACTTTGTGGCTGATTTCAGTAGTGATTTACAAGAAGAAGCTGAGTTAGAAGTCCAGCAGCTAGAAGAGACCAAGGATCCTTGGATACTCCACACTGATGGATCCTCAAATGTCAAAGGCACAGGGCTTGGAATACTACTAAAATCGCCACAGGGGGACATAATACCCCATTCTATAGCTTGTGAGTTCCAAACCACTAATAATGAGGCTGAATATGAAGCCTTAATTGCTGGTTTGCAAATTGCAAAGCATATGGGGGTCAGGTATCTTGAGGTACATGTAGATTCTTTGTTAATTACAAATCACTTTAATGGATCATATGCTGTTAAAGGTGAAAAGCTAACCAAATATTTGGAGATAGTCAAAAGTTTGGCACTCTCTTTTGTTTCCTTTAGTTTGTCACAGGTACCAAGGGAAGAAAATACAGAAGCTGATGCATTGGCTAACTTAGGGTCATCTTTGAAGATCCCAGAGGATATCAAGATCCCTATTATCCATATCCTAACCCCAGCTATTGAGGATCATGTGGCTATGGAGATAGGGAATAATTCTGCAATGATCCCCACTGAGGATACTCAATCCTATTCAGGATCCGGATCATGGATCTCACCAATTATGAGATACTTACAACATGGAGAGATTCCTACAGGAGAAAACCCTAGGGCTTTCAAATCTAAGGTATCTCAATTCACAATTATGAATAATATGTTGTATAGACGATCTCTTGCAGGACCATACTTGAGATGCATTGAGGATCCTGAAGTTCAGGAAGTTTTAAAAGACTTCCATAAAGGAGATTGTGGAAACCACACTGGGGGCAGGGCTTTATTTTCAAGGATCCTGAGGACAGGATATTATTGGCCAACCATGAAGAAAGATGCTGTGGAGTATGCCAGAAGATGTGATCCTTGCCAGAGACACAGCAATATCCTTCATCAACCAGCTGAATTATTGCATCCTATATCCTCCTCTTGGCCATTTATGAGATGGGGTATGGATATAGTTGGTAAGCTCCCTAAGGCACCTGGTGGGAAAGTATTCATGTTAGCTATGACTGATTACTTCTCCAAGTGGATAGAGGCTGAAGCTTTTGCCCAAGTCAGAGAAAAGGAAGTTATATCCTTCATTAAAAGAAATATTATAACTAGATTTGGAATTCCTTCTGAGATTATATGTGATAATGGTTCCCAATTTATTGGGGGCAGAACCACTAACTTTTGTGACAGCTGGGGGATTAAGATGATAACATCAACACCAGTCCACCCACAAGCTAATGGTCAAGCGGAATCATCCAACAAGATCATCATCAACAACTTGAAGAAGAAGCTTGGATCCAAGAAAGGAAAATGGGCAGAAGAGCTACCCTATGTGCTCTGGGCTGACAGGACAACCCCTAAGAATGCTACTGGTCAAACACCATTCTCTTTGGTGTTTGGGGCAGAATCAGTGATCCCAACAGAAATGGTGGTTCCTACTGCTAGAACAAGTACCCGTGATCCTGAGGAAAATGATGAAAACTTGGCTCAAGACCTGGATACTATTGAAGAAATCAGGGATATGGCTAGGATCAGGATGGCCAGTTATCAACAAAGAATGGCTGGTGCTTACAATAAAAATGTCAGGATCAGGAGGTTTCAAGTTGGAGATATGGTGTTAAGGAAAGCATTTCAGAATACCACCAATCCTGCTGATGGAAAATTGGCTCCAAAATGGGAAGGCCCCTATTTGATTGAAGCTGAAGCAGGAAAGGGGGCATATAGGTTGCTAACCATGGAAGGTGAATTGCTACCAAGAGCTTGGAATGCTGTCCACTTGAAGAAATATTTCATGTAAGCAGGATCCTTATGTTATAGGTGATCCTCATCAAAGAGATATCCTTAAAGGATCCTCAAAGTATCGGTGATCCTTACTCAGGTAATATCCTAATCTTGAACTATTTCATTTCTTAATTTTTTCATCTAAGGATAAGGATCATGTATCCTTTATCCATCTCTCACGTGAGTTCAAGTTTTGAAAGCTCAGGTATCTTCAGCACAACATTGGTTATCCACAGAAGCAATCCGTCCTTTGGGTTTAACCCCAGTTATTTGGGCTTGTCCCCAGATTCCGCCTGCAGCGCACGATGATCCTGGTATAGTTCAAGGCTTTGGGACCAGTACTCATTATAGGGGCTGATAATTCCATTGTTCTGGCTATGCTTAGGATCCTACGTATAATGGTAGACGTACCATACATCCGTTCATAAGGTTTCTAACGTTTTCACGTTAGCTAAGGTTTTGGCATCTTCATGTCACTAAGTTTGGATAGTCGCCAGTTAGGGCCATACTCCAGTTTACATACGATCCTTGGGCTTGTCCCCAGTTATCCTTGGGCTTGTCCCCAGTTATCCTTGGGCTTGTCCCCAGTTGCTAACTCTTTTCTTATATTGGCTTAGTCCCAAGTTATGCTCTATTTCAGGTCCTTGAAGGTAGGCAGTTAGGGATCCTTCATCCTTATTTCACTCTAAGGTTTATCTTATAGTTATCCTTATTATGGTTAGAATTCTAACTTGGGTCCTCAGGTATGATCCTTAACTCTTTGGATTTTATTTATTATTCTTTTAAATGACCCTTATACTTGACAACTGAACTTATAAATTTTAAATCATGTCATTTTTTAAAACTTATCTGTTATGGGATATGTGATCCTTGTTCATATCCTAAACTTTTTGGATATCTTTCCTAGTTTTTCAAGGCTTGATAAGTATAAACAAATTGAACATTATAACAGTTGGAAAATAACATACTAAAAAGGATAACAACACAAGATAAGCGACAAAAGGTTAAGTTTTTATTTATTAACATAAGACTAACCCTTTAAAGGTTGTCAAAATTACCTACCCGAGCTTCTACCAGCAAAACGTGGCCCGTCCGCTGGGGTAGGTAAAGGGTGTCCATGATAATGAGTTCAAAAGTAGTGCAGGAATATAAAGGCAGCAGGATCACAATGGCTTCATCCCCCAAACAGAGGATCCCTCCACCAATTGCAATCCTGCCTATTGTCCAAAGGATCATACATGATCCTTAATCCTAAAAACCTATTGTTCAAAGTACAACCCATGAAATTGTCTTAAACATCACAACCACAAAAACAACCATCAAACTAAAAATTGGGCTCCGGCCTCAGCACATATATCCATCATCGCCCAATTGTGCAGCCTACACCTTCGCTGCATCATCACCACCAGCCGCTGCATCCTCAGCTTTATCCTTCAACCCGCTGCCACTAGCCTCAATTGCCAGAATCTCCTCAGCCTCTTCTTCATCACCCAATTCAGCCAGCCTTGCCTTCCATTCTTCAATCTCCCAGTTGCCTTTGTCGAAGGCAGGATCCTGAGCTTCCAAGGCCATTTGGAGTTTGGTTTTGTACATTGCTATGGCGGCAGAAACTTTAGCATCATCCATGATCTCTTGCCTTTCATAATCAAAGTTAACCAGCACCTTGGCCATTTTCTGCTTGGTATCCTTGAGTTCCTTCTGAAGATCAGCAATTGCAAGATCCTTGAGCACAGCAACCTGCTGGAGATCAGCAATCTTCTGATCTTGATCCTCAACGTGACCAACGTAATCCTCGATCTCAGCAAATTTCTGCAAAAGAAAAGGGTAAAGCGGTGCAAGAGCAAGTGATCCTTAGAACAGCAGGATATGCAAGCAGAGATAGTGATCCTTACATCATTGAAGTACTCGAGGAACTGGTGGCGAATTAAGGGCAGGCCCTGCAAATCCTCAGCCTCGGAAGTCTTTCTCTTCTTGATTCCCTTCCCTTTGAGGGGTGCCTTGGGGATTGAGGCTGTCGGGCTAGTAGGAACCTTTCTTTTGGAGGATTTAACAGTGGTGAGATCGGTGACACTGAACCTTGAAGCGGCTTTGGCAGATTTTCCAGCGCCTACACAACCAAAATAAGATAAGTATCTTTTCTTAATAAACATTTAATTATTTATTTAATTATAAACAAGGATACTTACTCGACATTGTGACAGAGCTTGAGGATACCTCCTGTGAGTCTTGGGTTGTTGTCTTGAAAGTTCTAGTTTCAGGGTCAAGTCCCCAGAAAGTAGCAAGTCTTTCCCTGGTCGCAGGTGTTGTGATGAGACGTGAAAAGGAGATGGCTGCATGACACAAGACAAAGAAGGGGTTAGTGATCCTATTACAAAAACATGACCATCTGGTGATCCTTCTCAGGATCCTCCAGCCTACCATGGGTGGACCATGTTCTTGGTAAATGCTCTCCATCTGAAATGGTATCCCTCCTTACAAAGAAGAAGCGACGCTTCCAATCTTTATCGTTTTTGGTGACTTTGAGAAGAGGGTGATCTGCGCCGGGTTTCCGTTTAAACAAATAACGGTGGGATCCGAAGGTAGTAAGATCATACAACTCCGCTAGTTCTGACATTCCTAAATCAAGACTCTCCTGCTCGATGATCCTCTCTAGGGTGTATAAAACCCTCCAGATCATCGGCATGGCTTGAACGTAAGATATGCCGGTAAGGGAAAAGAAGGATTGTGTGAACTCCGGGAAAGGATAGGTGTACCCTATAGCAAATGGAGTGACTGGGAAGGCGACCCATGTATCAGAAACATAGTCGCTCAGAACAGTTGAATCGAAGGGTTTGAAAAAGACATTCGCTGGAAAACGGTGACGGATGGTATCAATCTGTGCATCGGTAAAGCAGCACCTCTCGTTCACCGAGTCCTTGACGATCTTCTGACTCTTCAGAGGGCTATCCTTTTTGTGATCCTTAGCCGGGGAATTTCGGAGCAACATTCTTGAAGTGATTAAGGTAAAGAAAGAAGAACAGAGTAAGAAAGGAAGAGAGAGGAGAAAGAGATACCTGATCGATCTTCAACTGAGATTATAAAGGGAGTTTCTTTCGAATTTAAATGCATAGTGATCCTATCTATATCTCTATTTATAATCATGATCTTGCAGGTTGTCACTTCCGTGACATCATCATCGCAACGGCTAGTTCAAAATTAACGGCTATATATCCGTTAGTTTGTTACGGATAAGATCAAGAAAATATAACTCGTCAAATTTTACAAATTACTCCTTATATTTTGGGGGCAATTGTTAGGGGAGGATTTTCTAACAATTAGTGATCCTTATTCGTTATCCTAACTAGTGATCCTTACTTCTGTGACAGGTGGTGATCCTCAGAAGAGCTTCAGGATCAGGATCATGGATCACTTTAAGGATCCTCTTACTGAAGATTGTTTACTTGTGTTTTTGAAATGTCTCGCAGGTATATCAAGCTTGACCAAGTCTTAGCGACATTCCTGGAGAATATTCCTGAAGTATTCTGCACGTGCTAGATCAAAACTAGACGTTATGGAGAACGTGGAGGCTTGGCCCGAAAGTCGGAGAGTTTGTTAACTAGATATTTTTCTTATTTGAAAGGGGTAACGAGCTAGTTAGTGACACTTAGTCATTTTTTGGCAGTTTCACACACTCGAAAACGCTCTCATACAAGCTCTCGTTCAAACACTTAGCAATTACTTACACTTTTTACACATTTCACCGTAGTGATCCTTGTACCTAGCTCGTTACTATCCGAAGTTGTAAACGTTTATTCATTTATTTGAGCTTGGTGATCGGTAGTTTCCATCACCCGGGGTTTTTTGTGCCGGAGATCAACTCTTGATCAAGGGCTTTTTCCCCGTATAAATCCTTGTGTTGTTTGTGCATTCTACATTGAAGTGATCCTCATTGTTGTTACACATTTTAAGCATCATTCCCCTATACAAAGAGTTTGGTTGCATTATCATCATCAGATTTTCTGACCAAAACAGCTAGCATGAATACTTTCCCACCAGGTGCCTTAGGGAGCTTTCCAACTATATCCATACCCCATCTCATAAATGGCCAAGAGGAGGATATAGGATGCAATAATTCAGCTGGTTGATGAAGGATATTGCTGTGTCTCTGGCAAGGATCACATCTTCTGGCATACTCCACAGCATCTTTCTTCATGGTTGGCCAGTAATATCCTGTCCTCAGGATCCTTGAGAATAACGCCCTGCCCCCAGTGTGGTTTCCACAATCTCCTTCATGGAAGTCTTTTAAAACTTCTTGAACTTCAGGATCCTCAATGCATCTCAAGTATGGTCCTGCAAGAGATCGCCTATACAACATATTATTCATAATTGTGAATTGAGATACCTTAGATTTGAAAGCCCTAGGGTTTTCTCCTGTAGGAATCTCTCCATGTTGTAAGTATCTCATAATTGGTGAGATCCATGATCCAGATCCTGATCCTGAATAGGATTGAGTATCCTCACTAGGGACAACTGCAAAATCATCTCCTATCTCCATAGTCTGGTGATCCTCGATAGCCGGGGTCAGGATATGGATAATGGGAATCCTGATATCCTGTTGGGATCTTCAAAGATGATCCTAAATTAGCCAATGCATCAGCTTCCGTATTTTCTTCCCTTGGTACCTGTGACAAACTAAAGGAAACAAAAGAGAGTGCCAAACTTTTGACTATCTCCAAATATTTGGTTAGCTTTCCACCTTTAACAGCATATGATCCATTAAAGTGGTTTGTAATCAACAAAGAGTCTACGTATACCTCAAGATACCTGATCCCCATATGTTTTGCAATTTGCAAACCAGCAATTAAGGCTTCATATTCAGCCTCATTATTGGTGGTTTGGAACTCACAAGCTATAGAATGGGGTATTATGTCCCCCTGTGGCGATTTTAGTAGTATTCCGAGCCCTGTGCCTTTGACATTTGAGGATCCATCAGTATAAAGTATCCAAGGATCCTTGGTCTCTTCTAGCTGCTGGACTTCCAGCTCAGCTTCTTCTTGTAAATCACTACTGAAATCAGCCACAAAGTCAGCTAATGCTTGGGATTTGATGGCTGTTCTAGGCTCATATCTTATATCATATGCACTCAATTTCACTGCCCACTTAGCCATTCTTCCCGACATCTCTGGTTTCCTGAGGACATTCTTAATTGGAAAATTAGTTTTAACAATGATAACATGAGTTTCAAAATAATGTCTTAACTTGGTAGATGCCATTATTAATGCAAGGATAAGCTTTTCAAGGTGTGAGTACCTGGATTCGGCATCAAGTAAACTTTTACTTACATAATAAACAGGATGTTGTGTACCTTGATGATCCTTAACAAGGACCGCACTTACTGCTTTTGAGGATACTGCGAGATACAAGGATAACACTTCATCTTTTTCTGGTTTCATTAAAGCCGGGGCCGAGGATAGGTAATCTTTGAGGGCTTTTAAAGCATTTTCATGCTTCTCCGTCCACTCAAATTTCTTGTTCTTCCTTAGGATATCATAGAATTCTTTACACTTCTCGGAGGACTTGGATATGAATCTGTTCAAGGCTGCTATCCTTCCTGTTAACCTTTGAACATCCTTAGCATTGGCCGGAGATTTGATGTTCACTATTGCTTTGATTTGTTCCGGGCTAGCTTCGATGCCTCTCTTAGTCACCATGTATCCTAAGAATTTACCTGCTTTAACACCAAAATGACATTTTGAAGGATTAAGCTTCATGTTATATTTGTCAAGGATATCGAATGCTTCCTCCAAGTCTCTTAGGTGATCCTCAGCTTTTAAGGATTTTACCACCATATCATCTATGTAAACCTCCATAGTTTGTCCAATCTGATCCTTGAACATCATATTCACCAGCCTTTGGTACGTTGCACCTGCATTTCTCAATCCGAACGGCATAGCAATATAGCAATATATACCAGTTGGAGTCATGAAGGCCGTATCCTCTTGGTCGGATGGTTCCATTTGGATTTGTTGAAATCCAGATGAAGCATCCATAAAAGTTAACAGTTCATGACCCGCAGTTGCATCCACCATGGAGTCAATGTGGGGTAAAGGGAAAGGATCCTTGGGACATGCCTTATTTAAGTCGGTAAAATCGACACATACCCTCCACTTTCCGTTTTTCTTTTGAACAACAACCACATTGGCCAACCATCTTGGATACTTGACCTCTCTAATCATACCTGCCCGGAGCAATTTCTCTACCTCTTCCTGGATAATGGCATTCCTTTCTGGTGCAAACTTCCTTCTCCTTTGATGGATTGGTTTGAAGGATCTATCGATGCCGAGCTTGTGAGTGATAACATCCTTGGATATACCGGTCATGTCTTCGTGTTTCCATGCAAAGGTAGTCTTTCTCCTTTTCAGGAAGGATATGAGGTCTTCTTTCATTTCGCCAAGGATCCCTGACCCGATATAGATTTTGGATTCAGGATCATCAGGATTCATGAGGATTTCTACCACATCCTGCTCTCTGGCCTCCAAGACACTCCTTGGAGGATACCTTGATTGCTATTGCTCGCTTGACTTCGAAGCTGGTTTCATCGATGAAGTGTAGCAGTTCTTAGCTTCCTGCTGATCGCTATCAATCTTTACTATTCCCCAAGGACTAGGGAGCTTCACACATTGATGGTAAGTAGATGGGACTGCTTTCATATCGTGTATCCAGGGCCTGCCAAGGATAACATTACAACAAGATAAACAGTCAATAACACAAAACTTTTGATAAGAGTGTAAGCCTTCAATATATATTGGGAGTTTAATGTCCCCCAGGGTGTTCTTGGTTTCGCCACTAAATCCCACGAGCACGGAGGATCTTGGTATGATCTCTGATTCAGGGATACCCATCTTCTTTAGAACATCAAGCTGGATAATGTTCACTGAACTTCCTCCGTCTATTAGGATCCTGCGGACAAAATAGTTAGATATAAAAAGAGTAATAACTAAACCATCGTGATGAGGATCCTGGATATCAATACGATCCTCTTCATCAAAGGTTATGACTTTTCCTTCGGAGACACTCGATGTTCGAACTGGTCTTTCTCCATTGTCCATTTTAGTTTCCTTTGCATGCCTCTTAGCTGCTGAGAAGGATGTGCCACAAATGTCGGATCCCCCAGAAATAAAGTTTATCACTTGTGCGTCTGCTGGAGGGGCTGGAGCCTTCTCAGGGATCCTTTCAGGATCCTGAGTCCTTGACTTTTTTCTTCCCAACAACTCTTTTAGATGCTCTTTGCTCAACAAGTATCCAATTTCCTTTCTTAATGCAATGCATTCTTCTGTGAGGTGCCCAAAATCTTCATGATATGCACACCACTTTGATTTATCCTTAGTTGCAGCTGGCCTGTCATTCTTTCTTGGCCATCTAGCTTTATCACCTAGGTTCTGCATGGCAAGGATTAGTTCATTGTTATCAACACTAAAACAATATTCAGAAATTGGAGGATAATCCTCATCATCCTCTTCTTGATCAATAGAATGCACGTTCTGATTATCAGATTTGTTGTAGGATCTGAACTTGTTGTTTCTGAATGAGGATCCTTGCTTATCCTGCTTTGAGGATCTTGTTATCCTCTCCTGAATCCTCTTGTCATCCTCAAGCCGAATGAACCTGAGGGCCCGGGTTCTTACCTCATCTAGGTTCCTGCATGGTGTCATAACAAGATCATCATAAAATAACGAATCCCTAAGCAGTCCCATCTTGAAGGCCTCAACAGCCGTGGCTATATCTAAGTTGGGAATGTCTAAAGATTCTTTACTAAATTTGGTAATGTAATCCCTTAATGATTCATTATGACCCTGGGTTATCCTATATAAATCACTAGTTAATCGTTCAAATTTTCTACTACAGGAAAACTGAGTATTAAATAAGTTAACTAGGTTTGCAAATGAGGTAATAGAATAGGGAGGAAGACTTAGCAGCCATTTGAGAGCTGATCCAGTAAGAGTGGATCCGAATCCTTTGCATAGGCATGCTTCCTTTAACTTTTCTGGGATTGGATTGATCTCCATCCTCTCCCTGTATTGTGCTATGTGTTCTTCAGGATCCGTCGAACCATCATACAGTTTCATTGTAGGCACATGGAACCTCTTGGGTATCTCAGCATCACAGATTGGTGGTGCAAAGCGAGATATCTTGTGGCTCCCATCTGCAATCTCTGGAATAGGTTTGACTACTCCCGGAACACTCGAGATCATATCCTTTAGCTTTTGCAATTCTCTGGCCATGGCATGATTGATACCTGGATCCTGCATAAGACCATGGTTAGTAGTATGAGAATTATTAAAAGTGTTACCTCTCATTGGATTCAAGTTAGGAAGTATGGAGGTTAATCCATATTGTTGAGACTCTGGAATGATCGAGGGACCAGCAGAGGCATTGGTCTGCATTGGAATAAAATCTCCTTGATGGACATCTGAACTTCCTGTTTGCAAACTCCTCAAGGATCCTGGCATCTGGAAGGATCCCTGAAACTGGGATGATCCTGGAACAAAGGAGGATCCTTGGACCTGGGATGATCCTGGAACGAAGGAGGATCCTTGAACCTGGGATGATCCTGGAACGAAGAAGGATCCTTGAACCTGGGATGATCCTGGAACGAAGGAGGATCCTTGAACCTGGGATGATTCTGGAACGAAGGAGGATCCTTGAACCTGGGATGATCCTGGAACGAAGGAGGATCCTTGAACCTGGGATGATCCTGGAACGAAGGAGGATCCTTGAAACTGCTGCATTCCTGAATATCCTCCTGTACTCGTGAGGGATCCCATATGCTGGGGATAGGATCCTGCTGGCTGGAAATATGAACCTAGTGCCTGGGTCATAGCTGTTGTTCCGTAGTGCACTCCTTTTGGTCCACCCGCATATTGAATGTTTGGAACCACTGACGGCTGAGAAGTAACCACCGGAGTGTCAAAATTCAAAGATCTGGGCATCAGTGGAGAATGATCCTCTGCCGTTTTCTTCTGTTTCTTAATTTCATCAATCTCCCGGAGGATCCTTTCGTTGGTCTTATCCTGCTCTTGTGCGTGATTCCTCATCTGCAAAATCAAGGCATAGAGATCATTAGTAGTAGGATTAGTTGAAACAGAAGAAGTAGGTGGTTTTGAGAAAATGGGAGTCGGTTTCTTCGCAGCATTCTCTGTATTCTTCTGGGATCCAGAAGGTGGTGGAGGCAAAGGAGGAACGCCTTGTGAGGAAGTGAATGAGGGCATCAAGTTTGAAGCATTCTTCGATGAGGAAGCCATCTGCTTGGTTGTAGTGAGCCGAATTAAGCACAGAAATGCGTATTTTCTTAAGGACGAAGCACCAATTGCCCCACGGTGGGCGCCAAACTGTTTTGGTCAGAAAATCTGATGAGGATATTGCAACCAAACTCTTTGTTTAGGGGAATGATGCTTAAAATGTATAACAGTGATGAGGATCACTTCAATGTAAAGTGCACAAACAACACAAAGATTTATACGGGGAAAAAGCCCTTGATCAAGAGTTGATCTCCGGCACAAAAAACCCCGGGTGATGGAAACTACCGATCACCAAGCTAAAATAAATGGTTAAATGTTTACAACTTCGGATAGTAACGAGCTAGGTACAAGGATCACTACGGTGAAGTGTGTAAAAAGTGTATGAAATCGCTGAGTGTTTGAACGAGAGCTTGTATGAGCGCTTGTATGAGTGTGTGTAACTGCCAAAAAATGACTAAGTGTCACTAACTCTCTCACTTAGCTCGTTACTCCCTTTAAAATAAGAAAAATATCTAGCTAACAAACTCTCCGACTTTCGGGCCAAGCCTCCACGTTCTCCATAACGTCTAGTTTTGATCTAGCACGTGCAGAATACTTCGGGAATATTCTCCAAGAATGTCGCTAAGACTTGGTCAAGCTTGTTATACCTGCGAGATGTTATAAAACATAAGTAAACAATCGTCAGTATGAGGATCCTTGAAGTGATCCATGATCCTGATCCTAAAGCCCTTCTGAGGATCACCACCTGTCACAGAAGTAAGGATCACTAATTAGGATAAAGAATAAGGATCACTAATTGTTAGAAAATCCTCCCCTAACAATGATGATGATAACAGATGTGATCGATTTGGGGGGTTTTGTTTTCGATCGATTTGGGGGTTTTGTTTGCCATCGATGATGATGATGATAACAGATGATGACGATGATGGTGTCGGAGCAGGGGTGTCGGAGGTGGAGGTGGTGGCGAAGCAGGGGTGTCGGAGGTGGAGGTGGTGGCCGAGGATGTGGTGGTGGAGGTGGTGGCAGGGATGTGGTGGTGGAGGTGGTGGAAGAAGAGGTCTGCCAAGAAGAGGTTCAAAGAAGACATGGAATCATGTCTGTGTGGTGAAGAGGTCTCGCAGACCTTTTTTAATGAAAGGTCTGCGAGAAAACAAACAAGCTGCGGACTCCAAACCTCTGCGCGCGTCTGCGCCGCGCAGACATAAGTGGCCAGAAGTGCTTCTGGCCAAAAAACAAACACCACCTAACTCCTGGTGGTTTTCGGTTCCATGTTTTCACAAATTACAATTAGGTCCCTCAACTAATTAATAGTTGTTTAACTTCTCCAAAAGTTAGATTTAAATTATTAGGCTATGCGGTATGGTGATGGTCCATCCTTGGAGGATGATCCGTCACGTAAGCGTCACGTAGGATGGATGTGAGGATGGTCCATCCGTGGAGGACGTCGTTGGAAAAGGGGGGGGGGGGCGAAATGGGCGGAGGTGCGGCGCCGGTGGGGGACGATCCAAGGCTAATCCTCACACCATGCAGCTATGGGTTCCAATAATACAAAATATACAGTTATCAGCGGAATTTATATATCCTTGTTCACTGAAGAATTTGATCTAAGTTTTGACTACAATCTGTACCCATTCACTTGGTCAACACTTGCTAGATATCCACTTAAATCTTATTTTTACTTTTTAATAATAGTTTTATTACACTTACTAAATTACCTTTTTCCTAATTAATTAAAAAATGTTTTAATTTTATGTTAACATGGGTTATGCTCATGCGTTACGATGGTTTTTTTATGTTTCAAATACAAATTTGTACTTTTAGATATTCTTTTATCTGTGACCGCTTTAGACGGTCGCAACTATTGTTTTTTTAATATATTTCTCAAATTTGCGAGTGTTTTGACAGTCGCAAATTTTGTTTTCCATGTGTTTCTCATATTTGTGACCGCTTTGACAGTCGCAAATTTTCTTTTTCATATATTTTTTGTATTTGCGACCTCTTTAAATTGTCGCAACTTTCCCTTTTTTTTGTTTTTCTTGCATTTGCGACCAGTTTCCGACGACTATTCAACTGATCTCAGACCCGAAAAAATGCGGTCACAAAATTTGAAACTGTTTTGCGACGGAATCTGGGTTGGTTTTTAATTTTGCGATTGTTTTGGTTATGGTCGCAAACCAGTGGCAAATTTTGCGACCGCTTTATGTTGGTCGCAAATGCCTAGTTTTTTAGTAGTATATACAGTTTGTATTAATAAAACCTGTAACCAGTAAGTATTAGAATTGGAAAACGTTGTTTAAATATTAATGGCTATGTATGTATGTATTAATAGCAACATCAAAAGGGGCTGAATGTCACACATCAGTTATAATCGCTTGTTATGATGTTAGAAAGCCGAGCATTCAAAATAATCAATCACACATCACTGAAGATAGTTTGAAAAACAAATGGCAGTCATATTTGCAAAGATTACACATAAGTGGCATGCTTTAATACATATTGTTATTTACATTCATTTGAATCTTCTTTTTCTTTCACTCTCCGACTATTAGACAAGATAACAAATTATTATTTTTACCGTGTAATTTTATGGACAGTATGTATACACTATGAGTATACTATTGTCATCTGCGTTCTGCAGCCAAATTTCTATTGGTTATTGGGATTTCACAACTTTTATCTTTTATTTTTATTATTATTATTATTATTATTATTATTATTATTATTATTATTATTATTATTATTATTATTATTATTATTATTATTATTATTATTATTATTATTATTATTATCTTACGCCTCTTCATTTATCTTCTAGGATGATATAACTTCATTTTGCTTTTATAATCATAGTGGGCATAATATATTATTTTCTTTGAATAATTGCTTATCAGTGAGTGAAAAGAAAACTATATGAATGAACATTCTGAATAGTGTGTATGAAGCTTTGGTATATGAACGCAATGGAATGGTGTTACTTTCTATTTATAACAAGATGCTTATTTTATTTTTTATTATTATATTATTAAAATATTTAACAAATCTTAAACATAGATTTTGGAACATAAATTTAAGGGATAATTTAACCCGTAATGTTAAAGATTAGTTGTACATGGATCATTAATTTAGTTATCTAGTACATGTAAACAATTATTTAACATAAACACATGTTTATTTCTTTAAATGTTTATAGAAAGCGAAAATCATGATGTTAACAGTTTGATAGAACATAGCTATTATCTAAAAGAATAGTCTTCAAACTATTGGGTTTTCCGATGAATTTTGTTTATTTTCTCTTTTAAAAATGCCAAATCCAACCACGTAAATGCACACTTTTGATCATCTACCATACGCATCATCACCAATGATATCGTCACATGTTGTACAAATACACCAACATGCGAATGTGCACTGCATGAGACAATATGCCTCTGTCTAGACCACTTACTGATCCGACTTAACCGATGTTGGCGCATGGACTCCACCTTGACCCACCCAATCTGTTTCACAGTAAAAAATGGTTCTTATTTAATTTCATCCATCCAACCACCTTTCATACCAACAGAATTAAAAACTTTACAATTAAGCCAACCAAAACTAGTTTTTACCCTCTTAATTATTATATATACCATCTCCTTACGGTTTACGAAGAAAAGAAATTGATTTTTTTTTTCTTAACAAAATAAACAAAGAGATCGTCTTACACCTATTTGTGAATTTTAATTCAAACTCTCAATTATATACGTTTCACCGCGTATTGTATAGATGATATTCGGACTTTGCTCCACTAGGTGAGATTCTACTTAAGCTTAGCTGTTTAAATGTTAAATTGGTTAAGTCCAATTGCACAAATGTTAAATATTTTAAGGCTTTAAGCCCATTTTCTCTTTTAACCTATCTTTATCCATGACATAGACCAATTATGTTACGTTTTTTGTATTAAGTTTGAACTAATGGTGTACTTCATCATACTTAGGGACCGTGTTCAAAATTTTAATAAACCTCTAACAACTTCTCGTGTACTTTATTTATTAAAAAATAAACAGATATACACGTTTATATAATATTTAACCTACATATAGAAAATATCTATAATCAAGTAAAAGCTGATAATAAAACTTATTTTTATGACAAACTTATGACATACAACAAACACACTTTATAACACAATTACATTAATAAAAGCTGAAAATAAAACTTATTTTTATGATAAACTTATAAACTTCATATCCCATAGATATGCACTTGGTATTGCTTTTAGTTCTTCATCATATATCGTAACTTGTAGCACTTGGTCTTGGTTCCAAGTCTTTATCGAAAGGTGCATTGTCTTTTGTGTTTACTCTGTTAACGTAAACAGTAGCACTTGGTCTCGGCTCAAAGTTTGTATCGAAAGTTTTCATGGCATTTTGACCAGCTACATAACTTGTGGCACTGGGTCTAGGTTTAAAGTCTATATTGAAAGTTTTCTTACCATTTAGACCAGCAACATAGCTTGTAGCACTTGGTCTTGGTTCAAATCCCGTGTCAAAAGTTTTCTTAGCATTTTGACAAGTTACATAGCTTGTAGCACTTGGTCTCGGTTCAAATCCCGTGTCAAAAGTTTTCTTACCATTTAGACCAGCAACATAGCTTGTAGCACTTGGTCTCGGTTCAAATTCTGTGTCAAATGGTTTCTTACCATTTAGGCCAATTACATAGCTTGTAGCACTTGGTCTCGGTTCAAATCCCGTGTCAAAAGTTTTCTTACCATTTTGACCCGTTACATAGCTTGTAGCACTTGATCTAGGTTCAAAGTCTATATTAAAAGTTTTCTTACCATTTAGACCGGTTACATAGCTTGTAGCACTTGGTCTTGGTTCAAAGTCTATATTAAAAGTTTTCTTACCATTTAGACCGGTTACATAGCTTGTAGCACTTGGTCTCGGTTCAAATTTTGTATCATAGGATTTCTTGTCACTTACACCGGTTACATAGCTTGTAGCACTGGGCCTCGGTTCAAAGTCTGTATTGAAAGCTTTCTTCTCATTTAAGTTTTGCCAACATTCTCCTGAATCTGGTCTAGCCTCTATGATGAAAACAACCTGCTCAAACAATATTTGAAATTATAAAGTTAGAAAAATAATATAAATAATTATCTAATTTTTAAGGATAAATATAACATATCTATGTATGAAAAGAAATTATTCTATTTTACCATAGTGAGTGAAAAGAAAACTAGGAAAGAATGTAAAGACTCCATCTTTGTGAATAATACTTATTGTATGAAGCTTTTGGTATATGAGTTAAATGAAATGGTGTTTCTATTTATAGCCGGATGCTTTCTTTTTTTTTTATTATTAGTGTTACTAAAAAATATTTTACAACTTTTATAGCACGATGCCTATTTTATTTTTGAGTAAACTTCTGTTTTGCTTCCTGTGGTTTGGTCACTTTAACGGTTTTGCCCTAAACCTTTAAAAATAGCCATTTTCCTCCAATTTGGATGGAGTTAGAGGCGGAGAGCAAAATGGAAAAACCGTAGCAAACTATTGGAGGAAAATTGCTATTTTTAAAGGTTTGGGGCAAAACCGTTAAAGTGACCAAACTACAGGGAGCAAAACGGAAGTTTACTCTTTATTTTTTTATTATTAATATTAATATTATTAAACAACTTTTATAGCACGATGCTTATTTTATTTTTTGTTGTTAATATTATTAAAAATATTTAACTAAATCTAAACCGCAGATTTTTAAACATAAACAATGTGAATGATTGGGTGAACTGGATCATTATTGTAGTTATTTAAGTCGCATGATACAAGAAAACAATTGTTTAACAAAAAACATGTTTATTACGGAAAACGTTTATAGAAAGCGAAAACTATGATATAAACTTCATCCAACAAATTAGAAAGAATAGCCTTTAACTTTTTGGTGTTAGCTGTGAGTTTTGTGTTAGCTTAATTATTGATTTAACCCCTCTTAGACCATGCGTAATGGGGCGTGTTTTTTCAAAATTTAGCTCCAATAACGTCCAATATTGCCCCTCGACCGCCCCCTGGGCGTGTTTGGGCGTGATCTAGCAATAAAAGCCCCTCCAGCGTGATTTAAAACACGCCTTCCCCCATTTTCTTTGTCCAATCACCTTCCGTCTTCCTGTTTTTTATCCAATAAGATTTTTAATGGTTTTTGTTTTATTTAATTATATTATATCTCATTTAAAATAATGCTCCACATCCCCACTACACCTATTTTGTAAAAACGTCCAATAATGCTCCATTGCTGACTGGGCTGCCACATAACGCAAAACACCCTAGAGTGGGGCATTATTCACTCCAACGACTACGCATGGTCTTATCCTAAGTTTGTTGTATTAAAGGGTTAGGAGTGACATTGTGAACAAGATTGTATATCTTTTGGGTTTTATAAAAAAGGTTTGGGTATAAATTTAACAAAAGGTTTGTGTTAGCCTAATTATTGATAATAAGGTTTGTTGTATTAGTGGCGTTTTTTTTAGACCAAGATGATAAAATATACTAACAGAGAAAATAGTTTTTATTATTTGGCGTTTTGTATTCAATGACTTTTGTGGCTTTTTTTAATTTTTGGCGTTTTGAAAGTATGGAGAGAAATATAGTATTTTATTATCTGAAAAAAATCATCATCATCATCATCATACTCAGTATATCCCACCAATAGCAAAGCTAAGGTAGGGTCTGAGGAGGGTGAGATGTAGACAGCCTTACCTCTACCCCGTATGAATAGAGAGGCTGCTTCCAATATTATCTGAAAAAAAAAATTACACAAATGAAAAAAAAAAAAAACTTCTCGTCAAAAAGGACTTTGTCTGAGAAGTATCCATCACTTTCTTCGTCTTCTTCTTCGGAGTCTTCTTCTAGTCTCTCATCCAAGTCATCGCTTTCACTTTCATTGGCTTCTTGTTCTTGAAGATTTTGAAGCCTACATTTGAACATGTCCTGCATCAACGCCATTTTTATGTCCATATCTGTGTTCAAACATGTGGCGTTGTGTAACTCTTCCATGAACCCAACCCTCTGCTTGGTAATAATGTCTTCAAGCATGTAGTTTTTTTGCTCTCCGTTGTCACATATAACGGTCACCATGTCTGTTTATTCATCAAAACGCCATGATGTGATGACTGGATCCATTTTTCCATCTGCTTTTCTTGGTCCAAATTTCCTGGTTAATCTTCTTATAAACAGGTAGCCAGGGAAATCGGGAGAATGTGTGAAGAATGATAATAAAAAGCTAGAGTTGGAAGCAAGGAATTTAATAAAACTATATATATTTAATAAATTTAGACACTTATATTATTTTGTTTGAGACCGTTGTGGCGTTTTGTCGTTGTGGGGATTTTTTTTACCTATGGAATTTATATTTTAATTAAGTTATTAATTATCTTTGATTACCGAATTGTGTAACACGTAAGCCCTAATCGGGGCGGGGTGTTACAAAAAAAGCTTTACAATTAAGCCAACCAAAACTAGTTTTTACCCTCTATTTTTTTAGAACGCATAGCTCACACATACTCTAAATTTACCCTTTAATATACACCAATTTTCACCATGAGGCTAGAACTTGACCCACTTGAAGACACTATGTCTTACTTATACAATCTCCTTACGGTTTACGAAGAAAAGAAATTGATTTTTTCTTAACAAGATAAACGAATAGATCGTCTTACACCTATTTATGAATTTTAATTAAAACTCTCAATTATATACGTTTCACCGCGTATTGTATAGATGATATTTGGACTTTGCTCCACTAGGTGAGATTCTACTTAGACCATGTGTAGTGGTTTAGCCAAATAATGCCCCCACCATGGGGCATTATTCGACACGTGGCAGTCCAGTCATCATGGGGCGTTATTGCAAAAGTGGCGTAGTGGGAATAATGCCCAAATAATGCCCCTTCCAATCATTAAACAAAAAAAAAAAAAAAACAAACTAGTTTCTCATTGGTGGGTCAAACCCGGTCAACCATTCCACAAACCATTTTAGGCGTTTTATATATAACGCTAAACCAATTTTTTTTTTCAAAAAAATTGCCCAAAAACGCCCTATGTAATGGGGGGCGTTTTTTTTGCAAATAATGTCCCAATAATGCCCCACTACGGGTGGTCTTATTATATGTAAAAAAGAGCTGTAAAATAAAAAAAAAAAGATCTATTTGCTAATAAATATCTAAATTACAAACACGACTTATTAAATGAAGTTCAAATCGATTCGCTTAGGTTTATGCAAGGAAGTTAGCTAAGTTACTAGATATCTGTAAAATAAATTACTTTATAGATTGTTGGTTTAACATATGTGATATGTTACTCCATCGTTTCTTTTATGAAATATTGAATATTGATATTACTTTACAAGGTTCGATAAAAATGAGGCTCACACTTTATTTGCATAAGTTTGATAATTATATGGGAATAAAAAAGAGAGTTAACTTTCGTTTTACTCCCTGTAGTTTGGTCATTTTAACGGTTTTGTTCCAATAGTTTAAAAATAACCATTTTCCTCCCTGATCTTTCGAGTTTGTCGCCAGTTTGCTCCCTGGCTCTAACTCAGTTAAAACGTTCAATTAAAAGTAGGGGTATTTCGGTAGTTTAGTCCTTGGCTCTAACTCAATTTAAACGTTTAGTTAAAAATCACGGTAGTTGTGGTCGGCAGGTGGTAATTGCAGGTGGTGGTGGATGGTTGTGGATGGTGGTGGCCGGTAGAAAGAGTGGTTGGAAAGATGGGGGATCAGAAAAGAATTACTTATATACATGTAAATAAACAAGTTATATGTTTATTTAGGTGAAAAGACTCACATGCCCTTGCTTTTATCTATAAAATTATCAAAATACCCTTCTAGTTAATAGATTTTTTGGATGGAGTTAAAGGCGGGGAGCAAAATGACGATAAGTTAGAAAAACCAGGGAGGAAAATGACTATTTTTAAACTATTGGGGCAAAACCGTTAAAATGACCAAATCACAGTGAGCGAAATGGAAGTTAACTCAAAAAAAAAAAAAAAAAAAAAAAAAAAAACAATATGTTATCAGATTCAACGTTGTTTTGGATCTGTGTATGACTCTGTAAGATTATCAAATATGCTTTTACGAGAAATTGTATGTTGAACAAAACTTATGATACCAAAGATGAAGAAGTAAATACAATTGGTTGTGACATGCTTAAACATGTCAGGCTTAAGTTGCAACTATTGTATGAAGAATATGATCCTCATATGTATTGTATCCACCGGCGGAGCATGACCCTCCATGATTTTATTTATTTGTTTATTTTTTTGTGTTATTTATAGGCTAAAATCCAGATCGTCCCCATAAAAGTTTCATACTGAGTCCCATGGAATTACAAACCGACATCTAAGAAAAACCAAATCAGAAATATGGAATTACGAAACTGTCACCTAAGAAAAAATAAAATTAGAAATTTATAAAATTTCAAATATGAATAAAAAATGAATTAAACATGAATATAGTTATTTGGACATTTAAGCCCAATTGTTTAAATGTTAAGTTGCATAACAGTTTAAGCCTAGCTGTTTAAATGTTAAATTGGTTAAGTCCAATTGCACAAATGTTAAATATTTTAAGCCCATTTTCTCTTTTAACATTATCCATGACATAGACCAATTATGTTACGTTTTTGTATTAAGTTTGAACTAATGGTGTACTTCATCATACTTAGGGACCATGTTTAAAATTTTAACAAACCTCTAAGAACTTCTCGTGTACTTTATTTATTAAAAAAATACAGATATACACGTTTATATAATATTTAACCTGCATATAGAAAATATCTATAATTTTGGTTTACATACAACAAACACACTTTATAACACAATTACATTAATAAAAACTAATGATAAAACTTATTTTTATGATAAACATATAAACTTTATATCCCATAGATATGCACTTGGTATTGCTTTTAGTTCTTCATCATATATCGTAACTTGTAGCACTCGGTCTTGGTTCCAAGTCTTTATCGAAAGGTGCATAGTCTTTTGTGTTTACTCTGTTATCGTAAACAGTAGCACTTGGTCTCGGCTCAAAGTTTGTATCGGAAGTTTTCATGCCATTTTGACCAGCTACATAACTTGTGGCACTGGGTCTGGGTTTAAAGTCTATATTGAAAGTTTTCTTACCATTTAGACCCGCAACATAACTTGTAGCACTTGGTCTTGGTTCAAATTCTGTGTCAAATGGTTTCTTACCATTTAGACCAGTTACATAGCTTGTAGCACTTGGTCTCGGTTCAAATCCCGTGTCAAAAGTTTTCTTACCATTTTGACCAGTTACATAGCTTGTAGCACTTGGTCTCGGTTCAAATCCCGTGTCAAAAGTTTTCTTACCATTTAGACCAGTTACATAGCTTGTAGCACTTGGTCTTGGTTCAAAGTCTATATTAAAAGTTTTCTTACCATTTAGACCGGTTACATAACTTGTAGCACTTGGTCTCGGTTCAAATCCGGTGTCAAAAGTTTTCTTACCATTTAGACCAGTTACATAGCTTGTAGCACTTGGTCTTGGTTCAAAGTCTATATTAAAAGTTTTCTTACCATTTAGACCAGTTACATAGCTTGTAGCACTTTGTCTCGGTTCAAATTTTGTATTATAAGATTTCTTGTCACTTACACCGGTTACATAGCTTGTAGCACTGGGCCTCGGTTCAAAGTCTGTATTGAAAGCTTTCTTCTCATTTAAGTGTGTTATGTCATCATAATCTTTATCTTTTATGTTGCCATATGGACTTTCATCCTCAAAACTAGAAGCTTTGAGTGTTGTCTCCTTCAGCGTGTGACAATAAGCTTTATTTCCCTCAAGAGGTGACACTGGATCACTCTTTTGAACAATTAAGTTTTGCCAGTATTCTCTTGAATCTGGTCTAGCCTCTATGATGAAAACGATCTGCTCAAACAATATTTGAAATTATAAAGTTAGAAAAATAATATAAATAATTATGTTAGTATTTAATATCCTTAATTTATCAGGATAAATATAACATAGAGTTAATTACATAGTTAGTCCCTGTGGTTTGCACAAAATAACATACTTAGGTACTAATAGTTTAAAATCACCTTCTAGGGTATTAACTTTTGAATCTGTAACGTTTAGAGGTATTAACTTCTAGGATATTAACATAGTTAGTCCATGTGGTTTGCACAAAATAACATACTTAGGTGCTAATAGAATATGATTTTAAACCTACAAATAACGTTAATACCTTCAAACGTTAAAAAATGAAAAGTTAATACCCTAGAATGTGATTTTAAACTAGGAAAATTGGTAATTAATAAACCAACATTTGCCCCATTGGTAATTAATAATCCTACCTACAGAATTGGTAATTAATAATCCTACGTTTCAATATGTTGGTACTCAATAGACCTCCGTTAGTTTTTTTTAACTGAAGTTAGTTTTTAAGTTTTATTTGTTACACAAACAGTCCCTGTAGTTATAATTTACTAGTTTTAAGTTTTATTTATTACACAAACAGTCCATGTAGTAATAAAAAAAATCATAAAAATCCTAAAATTCTAAAAAATCATAAAAATTCTAAAAAAATAAAAAAATTCTAAAAAAATCAAAAAAATCATAAAAAATCATAAAAAGTCATAAAAATTCAAAAAAAACAAACGTTTCGACCTGGACCGTTTCGACCCGTACCGTTTCGACGCGTACCGTTTCGACCCGAACCGTTTTCGACCCGGACCGTTTCGACCCGTACCGTTTCGACGCGTACCGTTTCGACCCGTACCGTTTCGACCCGTACCGTTTCGACCCGAACCGTTTTCGACCCGGACCGTTTCGACCCGGACCGTTTCGACCCGGACCGTTTCGACCGGACCGTTTCGACTCGTACCGTTTCGACCCGTACCGTTTCGACCCGTACCGTTTCGACCCGGACCGTTTTCGACCCGTACCGTTTCAAAAACGGTGGTGGTGGTGGTGGCGGTGCTGTGGTGGTGGCGGTGGTGGTGGTGGCGGTGCTGTGGTGGTGGTGGTGGTGCTGTGGTGGCGGCGGTGCGGTGGTGGTGGTGGTGGCGGCGGTGGTGGTGGTGGCGGCGGTGCGGTGGTGGTGGTGGTGGTGGTGGCGGCGGTGCGGTGGTGGTGGTGGTACGGTTCGAAACGGTTCGCGTCGAAACGTTTGCTTTTTTTTTGAATTTTTTGAATTTTTATGATTTTTTTATGATTTTTTTTTTTATTTTTTTGAATTTTTTTGATTTTTTTTAGAATTGTTTTGATTTTTTTAGAATTTTTATGATTTTTTTGAATTTTTTTGATTTTATTTAGATTTTTTTTTTATTTTTATGATTTTTTTTATAACTACAGGGACTGTTTGTGTAATAAATAAAACTTAAAACTAGTAAATTATAACTACAGGGACTGTTTGTGTAACAAATAAAACTTAAAAACTAACTTCAGTTAAAAAAAACTAACGGAGGTCTATTGAGTACCAACATATTGAAACGTAGGATTATTAATTATCAATTCTGTAGGTAGGATTATTAATTAACAATGGGGCAAAGGTTGGTTTATTAATTACCAATTTTCCTTTAAACTATTAGTACCTAAGTATGTTATTTTTTACAAACCACAGGGACTAACTATGTAATTAATTCTATGACATATCTATGTATGAAAAGAAATTATTCTATTTTACCATAGTGAGTGAAAAGAAAACTAGGAAAGAAAGTAACGACTCCATCTTTGATAATAATACTTAGGATGCTTTCTATTTATAGCAGTGAAATGAAATGATGTTTCTATTTATAGCAGGATGCTTTCTTTTTTTATTATTGTTAGTGTTACTAAAAAATATTTTACAACTTTTACAGCACGATGCCTATTTTATTTTTTATTATTAATATTATTAAAAATATTTAACTAAATCTAAACCGCAGATTTTTAAACATAAACAATGTGAATGATTAGGTGAAGTGGATCATTATTGTAGTTATTTAAGTCGCATGATACAAGAAAACAATTGTTTAACAAAAACCATGTTTATTACGGTAAACGTTTATAGAAAGCGAAAACTATGATATAAATTTTAATTAGAAAGAATAGCTATTAACTTTTTGGTGTTACCTATGACTTTTGTGTTAGCTTAATTATTGATTTAACCCCTCTTATCCTAAGTTTGTTTTAAAGGGCATTGTGAACAAGATTGTATATGTTTTGGGTTTTATCAAAAAGGTTTGGGTATAAATTTGACAAAAGATTATCATGTATAGCAAGATAGGGAAACAAAGTACAAATAAAAAAATGAGTAAATTACGTTTTTGGCCCCAGTGGTTATATCACTTTTACTATATTAGCCCTAAATAAGATTTTTTTAACATATGTGCCCTAATGATCTCTATAACTAACTATTTTGACCCATGAGTCTAACCAAACCCCAAACTCTTGTTAATTATTAGTCACATGATTGGCACATGATGGATATTATGGTAATTTCTCATCCCCTTTAAATCTGTTCTATCTTTTTCTACCTTAGAAAACCCTAAACCAAAAACACAAACAAAACTTTATCAACTCCTTAGTTCTTCACATCTCAAACACACCTACACATGAAACACTCTCCTGCTCACCCTCTTCCTTCTCGATGAAGGCTAGCAGCCGACCGGCGACGGCTACCGGCGACCACACTCCTCCGACAACACCCACACCTCCCCCGTATCCCCGTTTTCGGTGACAAAGTTCGAAGAGAGAGAGGGCGACGAGATGATTAGGCGCCGCCGCTCACGGGGGCGACAATGGAGGCAGGTGAGGCTCCTCCGACGAGATTCACGGTAAACACCCATCCCCCTTCCTCAGTTTCCTTTATTTTTTTTTCAGAAAAAATTGATAATGATGGGTGGCAGTCTTGAACACGGTAGGGCTTTCCCTTGAACATCCTTGTAGAACTCACAGATGAATGGAGCAGATATGTTCATTGTGAAAACCTTATATAACTTAGATATTGTTTGGTTTGAGGGCATGTTTTGAAGAAATGGAGTTGACACAGATAAAATTGGGCATATCCAAACCCACCTAAAGGGTTTTAAGGTTGGGTGGTGATTCTCAAGAAATTGGATTGTTACAGGGTGGGATTGAAAAAGATTTTGGGGAAGAAGATGAGAGAGAAAGGGTTTTGACCAAAATTATATGCTGATGTGGGTTAAAAAGAAATCAGGAAGGAGAAATGATAAATTACAATAAGACCCATCATGTTCCAATCATGTGACTAATAATTAGCCAGAGTTTGGGGTTTAGTTAGACTCAGGGGCCAAAACAGTTAGTTATAGAGACCACGAGGGCACATATGTTAAAAAATCTTATTTTAGGCTAATATAGTAAAAGTGATATAACCACAGGGGCCAAAAACGTAATTTACTTTAAAAAAATTCATGACATTTGAAACTACATCTATAGTTGTTTAGAGCGTTCACAATCGATTCTCTACCTCATCTCTATAATTACACTAAAGATCACTAATGGTGTTTAAGATCGGATTATCCGGTTTTCGGATATCCGAAAATCATAAAAAAAAAAAATCAAAAAATTTGTTTCGTGCATAGATTAATAAAAGTAAACATATATTCGATTTTTCAAAATTTCAACGTTAAAAACAATGAACTTTTATAAATCCACATCCGAATCTGATTATTTATTATTTTTTATTATATTTCAAACTAAACATAGTGCTCATATATATATATAAAGGCTATTAGTTTTCGGATATCGGATAATCCGAATATCCAAAATTCCAGAAATCCGCATCTGAATCCGAATCCAAAAATTCGAATAATCTGATTTTTGGATATCCGAAATTGCGGATATTTCGGATAATGATTTTCGGATATTTCGGATTTGGTTTCGGATCCGGATTTTTTTGAATGCCCCTAAAAATCACTACATTTTCTATTCTTTTCAATTAAATAATACTTTGTTATACGTTTATCATTAACTTTTCTCTTTCGTACACTTACAACCACTTTCAAATAATTTAAAAATTGTAGAGGATAAATAGTGTCCCTCCAAATATACTGATAAACAATAATATTTTCTCTCATTCAATCACAACCACTCTATAAAATATAGAGAATGCACTTAGATAAATATGGAGGATCGACTGTGAATGCTCTTATGTGATTACTGTAATTTTTTGCTTAAAATTAGTTTAATATTAGGTAGGAAGGGGTGTGGGTCTGTTAGTGTCACACCCCTATTTTCCACGTGTCACCGGTGGGCCCGGTGGGGAGTATAGTGACGTAGTTGATATCGTCATAGTCAAACAACACAATATTTAAATGCACAGCGGAAGCAAAAGATAAATATATTACAAACCGATATAAAGTAATATCAAGTATTACAAATGGAATGTAAAGGATCCACAGGCGGATCGAAAATAAAATGAAACATTTGTTCAACAGACTTTAGGCATCTAAGCTTGCGAGGCTCTTTATTGATGCTAGGAGTAGCCAGCCTATTCCGATTAGTACCTGCACTTAACCTTTTTGGAAAATACGTCAGTTTACACTGGTAAATACAATTTAACTGACTCATTTTGAAAAGTTTAATAAAATTGATTTGGATGCATGTGGCACAAAACTCTTTATAACTTGGGATAATTATGTGAAAATAGTCTTGTAAGGGATTTACATGTTACTTATGCGTTCAGTAGCCCGATCCGTAGACCGGGTTAAAGGTTAATAGACACACCACAATATTGAGTTATGCACTGAAAGGTGTACGCCTACACCCCGTGCTCAGGTCGTGGCCATCTCGTAAGATGATGCCAAGGATATCCGGGACATGGTCATTAACCCCCCCAAAGGCTTTAAGCAAACAAAACACATTCAAAACATAGCATATCAATAATTTAACCTCTATTCGATTAAAGATTCAATGCCGGACCAAGCGGTATTTTATATACCGTACCCCAAGCCCGTATAGGGAAAATAAGTTAAAAGTATTTACCTGAGCAAATTTATACAATTTATCCCAGCCGTATACCACCAAGCAAGTACAGATAGCTTTTACTGGGCTCCTAAATCTGGAACGAAGGTTTTTAATAACCTATTAGATTCCTAACGGGTCTTTAATTAAGCCAAAGCTTAGACCGGTTAGTTTTAAAAAGAAGACACGGTTCAAACGCATGATAAAGCGAAGACCGGTTTAGAATGTGGTTTTGACCCGACAAGCTTGTAAGCTTGTTTAATATGGGTAACTTAAACACATTCTGAATTTTGAGACAAAGATGATAAGGTTTGACCCGTTTCGGCTAGTAAATGTAAACTAGTTACATAAGCCGTTCCGAACACGAAAGTGCGTAACGGGTAACCAAATGGGTCATATGCAAGTTTCCTAAGTTAATATGCCTTAAATATGTTGTGACATCAGTAAGATATCTTCTATTATGCCCGTAATGGATTTAAACCCAAACTATGCCTCGTAAGGGCATTTTGGTCATTTAAAAGGTTATAAAAGAGTTCAATTTGTAATCTGAGTTACAGGTCTGATTTATTCAGTAAATATACCTAATTTAATATGTTATAACAGTAGGGTATGACCTATATGTGAAATTTATCATTTAAAACCAAACTATGCATCTTAGGGGTATTTTGGTAATTTCACAAAGGCTAAAAAGGTCAAAACTAAAACCTGAGTTTAAAAACTTTTACTTACTGTTATTATATAAAAATATACTAAAAATATCAGTAGGTATCAACCTTATATGTTTAATATGGTCTTAGCACATACTATGCGTTAAAAAAACGCTTAAAAGGACGATTTGGAGCCATTTCCGGGATTTCAAAGGAAAGCTGATATTTTTATAATTCCAGAAGTCTTAAAATATTGTATTTATCAAATAAAATCAGTAGAAAAAGGTTTGGGGTCAAAAGGATTTGTAAAACTCATTTTATGGCTTAAAAGGGCAAAACCGTCATAACCCGAATCAAACCTAGAGACCTACGTTATGCTCAGCCAAAAATTAAATAAAAATCTTCAAAAATCCCAAAATATTATATTACATCAGTGGATAAAAAGTTTGCTATCAAAAAGGGGGTTTAAATAGGCTATGCGCTAAATACGCCGTTTAATTAACATAAAGCTTTCAATTTACGCTAATGAGCATAACTCTTAATCTAGACCTCCAACTGATGTCAAATTTTAGGTGCAAGTTTATAAATCAGTAACTAAGGTTTCTATTCTTTTACTTTTTCAAAAACCACGTTTTATAGTCAAAAGGGCATAATAGTCAACATTTAAGCACTTTAACGGAAACATGCATGTGAATCGGATAACTAATGAACCAAGTTGTATAATCTCAGAGGGTTATACTTTTATGAAACCTGGTCCAAAATAAGCTCTAAGACAGATCTAAAACATGCATAAACGGGTCAGAACTGAAAGTCAAAGCAAAAGTCAATTTATGCGACTTTCGGTTCCGATCCGGGTCTTAAACTGAAAATTGTCGGGTTGAACATGGTTAGACATGTTCTTACATTAATTACCAAGTTATATTAATGATCAAACAGGTTGCATGTATCCTACATTGCTAATTATGCTTAAATTTGAAAATAAACATTCTGTTGACTTTTTAAAGTAAGTTTTGACTCGACAATTAACATAGTTAGAGTGGGAATCTGAAAGTACCCTTTTAAGGGTTTATTACCCACATAATTACCAACTCATAGGTACTTTCAATTTGAGATTTGACTGGACAAATTGTGATTAATCATGAAGTCAAACCTTAATTACGACGGTTTGACTTTAGGCCATTTAAACTAATAAAACTGAATTAAGAGCGTTTAAGAAAGCTTACAAAGGGTCTAATGGACATAAATTAACTCAGAGGAGGTTCCATTTTGCTCAGGACCCTTTTGAACTTGAGAGAGAGCCAAATGCAAGAATGATGTGAATGAGAAATGGAGAAATTATGGCCTATTTATAGTTTTAGAGGGCTCATGGATCATCAACAAGTGTTGGGGAGAGATAACCAGATCACAACAAGTGTAAACTGGTTTTATAAATCAGTTGGCAGCCCCTAGATTGATGTTTGAGAGTGTGGAATCCAGCTAGAACAAAAATATAGCAGGAAACAGGATGTCTGCAGCTGTTTCTGCAGATGTACAGATCCACGCGGCCCGCATAGATGATCTGTATGGGCTACGCGGCCCGCCTACAAGTCCAGATCAGCAAACAACTTTGGCAGTTGCCAAGTTTGGTCCCTGTGAGTATATAACAGCCCATTTTCCTGCAGAAATGACATATCTGGTCCCTGGGCTGTTATATCAGGTGTATTCATGTTCCAGAAATAACCATAACAGTCCCTGTTATGTTTTTCAAACATAATTTCACTTTCAAAACTGACCAAATCAGCCCCTGAATATGTTAAATGCCATAACTGATACATTCGAGGGCTGTTACACCATTTTTAAGACTCTACAATAATTCCTGAACATAGGGGACACAAAACATGCCCAAAAATATGCCGGATGTCGGTTCGTTTGGCCGTACGGTCACGTTGTACGTCTAATTACGACGAAACACGACCGGACGCGAAAAACTATCCAAATTACGCGACGAATGAAATTTTATCATGGAGATCACTAAAATAAAATATTTTAATGCTTACATAAATTTTTGGGTGTCCGGGGGTATTCAGAATGCGAGAGATGCGCAAAAGTGCAAACTTGTGCACTTTTTGACACTTTTAGTCCCTGCATGACATAAAAGTTTATTTTTTGCGCACCAAACACCTCTAAGCTTATATCTAAGTTATATAAAGGATAAATAGGGTATGTTTAACTTATGGACATATTCCGGAAGGTCCGTTACCATACGATTCGACCTACTTTTGCAGTTTGACGTAATTAGTCCTTTAATTGCGCATTGTAGCGCGAAATGTCATTTAATGATATCCAAGCCTCCTATGGACCATAATGGGCATTCCCAAGCATATACTTAAATATTACTATGCTCTCGTTCGCCTAGATGGTCACTGAAAGGCGTAGATTCAAAAGTTTACGCTTTAGGTCCCTCTATTGCGCAAACTTGCGCATTTCATCATTTAATAGCATTGAAGCCTCATCTAATCCATATTATACATTCTTGAAAGTATTATTAAACATCACGATGCTTCGGATTCGCTAAAAGGTCACTCAGAGGTATAATTAAACATATTGACACTTTTAGCCCCTCTAACTTGCAAAGTTGCGCGTAACTTTACTTATAGGCATAAAAACCTTAGACGGTCATTATTTGGCATTCCTGAGAGTATAATTAAATATTATGAAGCTCCCGGTTTGTTAAAAGGTCACTCAGAGGTAAGAATTTACATGTTGACGCTTTTAACCCTTTATTGCGCAAACTTTCAATTAGTTACGCCAACGGCTACACTTATTCATCAAGTGGCACATTTAAGAATATAAACATCATAAGAAACTTATTTTTTAGGTATGTTAACACTTCCAGTCCTTTCATAATCAAATTTTTTCGATTTTTCGAAAAATTAGTCCCTAAACTTCAGTGTTCGACTTCATTAGGGTTTATTACACGTGTCAATACATCATTGGACGTGATTTTTACGAGGTGTTACATCCTCACCCCCTTAAAAGAAATATCGACCTCGAGATTTGCTAAGATGTTGGAAGTTCTTTTTGTCGCATAATGGACTTAGCTTCTATAGCATATCTTGAGTCTCTCCAAGCTCCCAAAGTGACCTTTATAATTGGTACATGTATCCTTTTTGAGCTTCTTGACCTGTCGATCCTTAATCGATATAGGTTGCCCATCATATCATAAATCTGCATATCAATATGTGATAATGCTTCTTGACTTATTGGTGAAAACACAGCCTTAAGTCATTAGTGTGCAATGTATTGCGAGCTCCGCCAAGCTCCTTAAATAGGTTGTATCTTATAAGCTATTTGATCTTGGTACATTCGATTCCCTCGAATGATTCTATATATTCAGATTTCAACTAGTCTGATAATTAACAATTTGGCAAACCCTTCCAGGGTGATATCTTTTGTTGAACCTTCTTCTTCAACAAGAATTCAAGAGGGTTGATATTCTCATTAATCCTTGATTTTCTGCCGAATACTGGCATCTTACTGATGATTCTAGGCTTGTTTGATCTTACTCGTCAAAGCAACTTTCAGATCCTGATAATTGGACTTACCAATCTTCTGTCTATTGATAGATGTTTAACATTCCATCTATACAAGGTCTCCAAAAGGGCAGCCTTGATACTTATATATCAACTATTATAGAGTAGCTTAATTTAAGGTGAGATGGTTATTCCAACCATTGCTTAAAACTAATCTTAAGGAATTAGCTAATCCTTGCCGATAGTCGAACAAATCGACGATCCTGGGCAGCTGATGGAATTTCTTAATTGTTGCCTAATATGGGTTGCGGTAATCAATGCATAAGCAAAATGAACCGTCTTTCTTAATTAACAATGCCGAATTCTTAGAATATTTAGTTAGGCTATAAGAATCCTCTATTTTAAAACTTACTTAATCAAGGTTTCGATTCTTCCAATGATGGTACTAGCCGTCTTGGAGACTTCATAATGATACAGCCCTAAATGGGGTATAAATCTTAACTCTACTGGCCTCTCAGGAGGTAAACAGGGAAATCTTAGGAGGAGATAATCAAGATACTAGGAGGTTACAAAGATTTTCCAAATTCTCAGGCTCCAATTCATCTATCATAGTTTGTGTCAGATAGGTGACACATTTATGTTACGAGTCCACGAATTCTTTAATCGAAGACATTTACCTGGACAATTCTATTCTGGATATCTTCTTTGAATATCTTTAGCTGATTTTAGTACCATATGACCATCGGAATATCTTTGTGGTTCCATGCATTAAACCTCCATACTGATCAGGCATGGAAGTAATCTATGGAATATATTAAGATACACCAATCCTCATGTGGCGCTTTTATCATACCATCAAGTATTCGCAATCGATAGAGACCAAAGAGATATCAACTATACATGCTGACGCACTTCTTCTAGAGAGAGGATACTTCTAAAATTCTACGACTGAAGGTTTCTGACAGGAACAGAAGAAATAGTTCTTATGATTTTGCCTGTAAGTTTTACCTTACACTTAACCTCTGGGGTTCTTACGGAAAATTTCTAAAAGTTTGCTAAGCTTATGATCTTATGAGAGACTTAGCGGCATCTGAATCCAAACATAACTCTTAGCAATGAAATCACAATAAGGGATTTATCTAGTGTCGTTATTAATGTGAATTGCCTCTAATCATGCATCAGGAGGGTTAAATGCCTCCATTCTTAATCCTTTTAAACTTAGCTGTAAAATCTTTGACAAACTTTAGGGCAGTCTCAACTTTGACTGTTTATTTCTTAATCTATAAAATGCGAGTAGCTGAGACAGATCCTTGATAGATTTATAATGAGTAGACTTTGAAACCTTAATGTGCCCTCTTATTGCCGTTACTAACCACCAATAATTATTGCATTAAGCTTAGGTTTTGGGTAATTGGAATAGGGTACTATCTTAGCCAATGAATTAAAATTTTGCGACATACTGTCGACATTTTAGAACTTTTATGGTGAGAGTCAGAAAATTCTTATTCCATCTTTTTCCATTTCGATGCGAATAATAGGTCTTTCTAATAAGGTCCTTAACACTCGGTCCATCCCATAATGTATAAGGGGATCTCTCTTATGGACTCCATTAATGTCCTCACTAATCAAGGGTATTACCATCGAATGATTGTGATGCATACTTCACCGTGTGCTTTCCAGCATAACTGCTGACATACCTAATGGTTTCTACTTCATCCAACAATTTCTTGTAATCGATGGTCCCTTTTTACTATTGAAGTCTCTTGACTTCCAAGAGACGAAGCACTTTTAAGTACATCCTAAAGAATGGGCTCCTTGCCACATATGATTTTATTTGTATTATTCTTCGCATATGAAGTATGAATAAAGCTCTTATCATGAGTAGCGACATGTGTTTTAGAGCAAACAACATTTGGCTTCTTGAATCTTCTCATGACTTTTCTCATATCCTTTCTAATAGGTGCGTAAATTTACAGTTTTGGAGATTAACTCCATTAACATCGAGGTTCACATTGGATGCACCATTAACATTTGTCGCATCTCCAGTATCGCGACTGTTATTTGTCTCTTCTGAGTTTCTCATACTCGAACCTTTGGTATTTAATACCATATTCAACAAATGCTTAGGCAATCCATATCCAGTTTCTCCTTGAATTGTCAAAGGCTCACCATAAGGAGTCTTGATAACTACTTGCTTCTTATCACTCTCAATATAGGTTTGACTTTTAAGACAACCAATTCATTCCTATCACTATGTCGAGTCCCTTATTATTTAAATGGAAACAAGGACATCAGAAAAGAATGATTCCTAATGGATATAAACATCCATCTAATATTGCTGGAGCAGTCTCTGAGGTACTATTGGTCAATTCAACTTAACGCTTAGAGTTTTAACAGGCAGATTTAATGATTTACAAAATCTATTGTCTATGAAAGACTTATCTGAACCTGAATAAAATAATACTCTAGCATGAGCGTTATTAATAAAGAAAGTACTTGTTGTGACATTTTCATCCTGAATAGCCTCTTGAGTATCCACTTGAGAGCTTCCATCTTCGGTCTTCTTAGACTCCCCAGGCTTCTTGGTTTTATTTGGGCAATTTGTCTTGATGTGCCCTTTTTCATTGCAACCATAGCAGGTTGCGTCTCCCAATCTCTTGCAATCCAAGGTCTTATGCTCCTTGGACTTGCAGATTCCACAGGGTAGAGGCTGAGATTCAAATTTGCATTTCCCGAGGTGGTATTTCCTACAGGTTTTGCATCTGGTCTTCTCACCGATCTGCTGTTTGTCCTTCAAATCCTTGCATTCATGGGTCTTGCGATCCGTCTCCTTACAGATGACACATCCCCCGGTCTGATCATAGAAACATTTTCCGAAGTGCTTCTTCCCGCAGGTTTTACATTCGGGTTTTGCCTCCCTTGGTTTGGACTGGTTATAGCTTGAACCGGTCTTACCCTTTTTGTAACCCTTATTCGGGGTATCATCGCACTTTCGCTTATGATCCTTCAACGCACGGTCCACAGCGTTGTTTACGGCTGTATCTATCATAGCCTATAACTCGGTGCTTGTTAAATTCAGTCTTACATCATCATTCTGATCAACCGGATGATTGTGAGCTTTAGAGGAGTCAGCCATGGTGAAAATTTGAAGGCTACAAACCAAGTGGTAATAATTTGCTTAATTATACAGGGAATTGTCGAGTTTGATGATTAAATAGCCATGGTGCAATTAAACCATATAGGCCAGTAGATAGTATTAAATTTATTTGATTGTGTTTTGCCTAGGTTTTTAAATAAACCATCTTTGGCGTTCAAACGGAATATAATCCTACATATTTATTAGACAGGGAACATGAGTCACGACTGTCCATGTCATACTGACATTTTATATATAGCACAAAGGCTTGTTCCAATGACTTTTTGATGGCGTGGTTGCCTTGTCACTAGGGAAATTATAAAACATAATCGATGATTCCTTTGGATCGGAAAATTTCATAGTTCATTGTCTTGACAAGAAGTTATGAAATAAAACTATCTTTTTCATGTATACATCTTTGCCCGAAGGTATTCATCACAATGGATGTTTTGATGTGTTCATCATGTTCGACGTTTATTAGCCATTATTCCTCTTGATCATTTATGCTAAATAAGGGGTTTGGAAAATCCTATTATGAAGATGACAAGTGTGATTTTATCGCATCACTGTTGTCGGGAGTGTTATCATGTTTTCAGATGTTAACTAGGATTTGAATCTCTTTTAAACAGGTCTTACCATCATAGCTAGGTCTTTAATGACATTCAAGCTAGGTTATACTTTTTAAGATTCTCTTTTAATATGTATACTGGCAGGAAAGGAACGATATTTATTTTATTCAGGATTTTTCATTATAAGCATCCTAAATTTAATTAAAATATAATTATGGCACGAAAGCCAAGTCATAAGGACAAAATTATATGCCAAGATTTTATAGAATCGAGGTATTAAGGCTTGAATCAAAGTTCATTACCCTTTCTTGACAGGGAGTTATAGGCTACGACTGTCTTTAGTCTTAGAGGACGTTAATTATAGCCCGTAGGCATTATATTCCTAATGGATGTTTAAATCACAAAATAAGAAAGGATTTCGGGAGGATCCAGTATAAGGATGATTTATGTGACTTTATCGAACCACGTCTGCCAGAAAAGTTAATATGTTACAGATGTCAACAAGGATGTGAATATCTTGAATAGGTCCTACCATCTTGGCCTCGTCATATAGGCTAGGTTTACCTTTAAGATTTCTTTTTAATAATTAACGCAGAACAATCCTAACTCGGGATGTTAATAAGGATCTGAACCTAAATTGAGGGACTGCCATCTTGGCCGGGTCTTAATAATGACACGAGGCTAGGTCTTGTCCTTTTTAGATTTTGCCATTTTATTATAATGGTAGATCTTATAATATAGGAATGATATTTTAAATATAATCGTTCCCATAAAATTTAAACAAGTATATGGTTGCCCTAAACGAGATTTCTCAAGAAAATGGCTTGCCCATGCAAGGGCTAATCAGAAAAATAACAAGAGAAGCAATTAAAAGACAATGAAACGAATTAGGATTAGTCCTATGTTCTTGTCTAGACTCAAGAATGTGCATCTGTGTAACTGAGATTAAACACAAAAGGCTAGTGTTTAATTCACTCAGTGTTGGCTCTGATACCAACCTGTCACACCCCTATTTTCCACGTGTCACCGGTGGGCCCGGTGGGGAGTATAGTGACGTAGTTAATATCGTCATAGTCAAACAACACAATATTTAAATGCACAGCGGAAGCAAAAGATAAATATATTACAAACCGATATAAAGTAATATCAAGTATTACAAATGGAATGTAAAGGATCCACAGGCGGATCGAAAATAAAATGAAACATTTGTTCAACAGACTTTAGGCATCTAAGCTTGCGAGGCTCTTTATTGATGCTAGGAGTAGCCATCCTATTCCGATTAGTACCTGCACTTAACCTTTTTGGAAAATACGTCAGTTTACACTGGTAAATACAATTTAACTGACTCATTTTGAAAAGTTTAATAAAATTGATTTGGATGCACGTGGCACAAAACTCTTTATAACTTGGGATAATTATGTGAAAATAATCTTGTAAGGGATTTACATGTTACTTATGCGTTCAGTAGCCCGATCCGTAGACCGGGTTAAAGATTAATAGACACACCACAATATTGAGTTATGCACTGAAAGGTGTACGCCTACACCCCGTGCTCAGGTCGTGGCCATCTCGTAAGATGATGCCAAGGATATCCGGGACATGGTCATTAACCCCCTAAAGGCTTTAAGCAAACAAAACACATTCAAAACATAGCATATCAATAATTTAACCTCTATTCGATTAAAGATTCAATGCCGGACCAAGCGGTATTTTATATACCGTACCCCAAGCCCGTATAGGGAAAATAAGTTAAAAGTATTTACCTGAGCAAATTTATACAATTTATCCCAGCCGTATACCACCAAGCAAGTACAGATAGCTTTTACTGGGCTCCTAAATCTGGAACGAAGGTTTTTAATAACCTATTAGATTCCTAACGGGTCTTTAATTAAGCCAAAGCTTAGACCGGTTAGTTTTAAAAAGAAGACACGGTTCAAACGCATGATAAAGCGAAGACCGGTTTAGAATGTGGTTTTGACCCGACAAGCTTGTAAGCTTGTTTAATATGGGTAACTTAAACACATTCTGAATTTTGAGACAAAGATGATAAGGTTTGACCCGTTTCGGCTAGTAAATGTAAACTAGTTACATAAGTCGTTCCGAACACGAAAGTGCGTAACGGGTAACCAAATGGGTCATATGCAAGTTTCCTAAGTTAATATGCCTTAAATATGTTGTGACATCAGTAAGATATCTTCTATTATGCCCGTAATGGATTTAAACCCAAACTATGCCTCGTAAGGGCATTTTGGTCATTTAAAAGGTTATAAAAGAGTTCAATTTGTAATCTGAGTTACAGGTCTGATTTATTCAGTAAATATACCTAATTTAATATGTTATAACAGTAGGGTATGACCTATATGTGAAATTTATCATTTAAAACCAAACAATGCATATTAGGGGTATTTTGGTAATTTCACAAAGGCTAAAAAGGTCAAAACTGAAACCTGAGTTTAAAAACTTTTACTTACTGTTATTATATAAAAATATACTAAAAATATCAGTAGGTATCAACCTTATATGTTTAATATGGTCTTAGCACATACTATGCGTTAAAAAAACGCTTAAAAGGGCGATTTGGAGCCATTTCCGGGTTTTCAAAGGAAAGCTGATATTTTTATAATTCCAGAAGGCTTAAAATATTGTATTTATCAAATAAAATCAGTAGAAAAAGGTTTGGGGTCAAAAGGATTTGTAAAACTCATTTTATGGCTTAAAAGGGCAAAACCGTCATAACCCGAATCAAACCTAGAGACCTATGTTATGCTCAGCCAAAAATTAAATAAAAATCTTCAAAAATCCCAAAATATTATATTACATCAGTGGATAAAAAGTTTGATATCAAAAAGTGGGTTTAAATAGGCTATGCGCTAAATACGCCGTTTAATTAACATAAAGCTTTCAATTTACGCTAATGAGCATAACTCTTAATCTAGACCTCCAACTGATGTCAAATTTTAGGTGCAAGTTTATAAATCAGTAACTAAGGTTTCTATTCTTTTACTTTTTCAAAAATCACGTTTTATAGTCAAAAGGGCATAATAGTCAACATTTAAGCACTTTAACGGAAACATGCATGTGAATCGGATAACTAATGAACCAAGTTGTATAATCTCAGAGGGTTATACTTTTATGAAACCTGGTCCAAAATAAGCTCTAAGACAGATCTAAAACATGCATAAACGGGTCAGAACTGAAAGTCAAAGCAAAAGTCAATTTATGCGACTTTCGGTTCCGATCCGGGTCTTAAACTGAAAATTGTCGGGTTGAACATGGTTAGACATGTTCTTACATTAATTACCAAGTTATATTAATGATCAAACAGGTTGCATGTATCCTACATTGCTAATTATGCTTAAATTTGAAAATAAACATTCTGTTGACTTTTTAAAGTAAGTTTTGACTCGACAATTAACATAGTTAGAGTGGGAATCTGAAAGTACCCTTTTAAGGGTTTATTACCCACATAATTACCAACTCATAGGTACTTTCAATTTGTGATTTGACTGGACAAATTGTGATTAATCATGAAGTCAAACCTTAATTACGACGGTTTGACTTTAGGCCATTTAAACTAATAAAACTGAATTAAGAGCGTTTAAGAAAGCTTACAAAGGGTCTAATGGACAGAAATTAACTCAGAGGAGGTTCCATTTTGCTCAGGACCCTTTTGAACTTGAGAGAGAGCCAAATGCAAGAATGATGTGAATGAGAAATGGAGAAATTATGGCCTATTTATAGTTTTGGAGGGCTCATGGATCATCAACAAGTGTTGGGGAGAGATAACCAGATCACAACAAGTGTAAACTGGTTTTATAAATCAGTTGGCAGCCCCTAGATTGATGTTTGAGAGTGTGGAATCCAGCTAGAACAAAAATATAGCAGGAAACAGGTTGTCTGCAGCTGTTTCTGCAGATATACAGATCCATGCGGCCCGCATAGATGATCTGTATGGGCTACGCGGCCCGCCTACAAGTCCAGATCAGCAAACAACTTTGGCAGTTACCAAGTTTGGTCCCTGTGAGTATATAACTGCATATAACAGCCCATTTTCCTGCAAAAATGACATATCTGGTCCCTGGGCTGTTATATCATGTGTATTCATGTTCCAGAAATAACCATAACAATCCCTGTTATGTTTTTCAAACATAATTTCACTTTCAAAACTGACCAAATCAGCCCCTGAATATGTTAAATGCCATAACTGATACATTCGAGGGCTGTTACACCATTTTTAAGACTCTACAATAATTCCTGAACATAGGGGACTCAAAACATGCCCAAAAATATGCCGGATGTCGGTTCGTTTGGCCGTACGGTCACGTTGTACGTCTAATTACGACGAAACACGACCGGACGCGAAAAACTATCCAAATTATGCGACGAATGAAATTTTATCATGGCGATCACTAAAATAAAATATTTTAATGCTTACATAAATTTTTGGGTGTCCGGGGGTATTCAGAATGCGAGATATGCGCAAAAGTGCAAACTTGTGCACTTTTTGACACTTTTAGTCCCTGCATGACATAAAAGTTTATTTTTTGCGCACCAAACACCTCTAAGCCTATATCTAAGTTATATAAAGGATAAATAGGGTATGTTTAACTTATGGACATATTCTGGAAGGTCCGTTACCATACGATTCGACCTACTTTTGCAGTTTGACGCAATTAGTCCTTTAATTGCGCATTGTAGCGCGAAATGTCATTTAATGATATCCAAGCCTCCTATGGCCCATAATGGGCATTCCCAAGCATATACTTAAATATTACTATGCTCTTGTTCGCCTAGATGGTCACCGAAAGGCGTAGATTCAAAAGTTGATGCTTTAGGTCCCTCTATTGCGCAAACTTGCGCATTTCATCATTTAATAGCATTGAAGCATCATCTAATCCATATTAGACATTCTTGAAAGTATTATTAAACATCACGATGCTTCGGGTTCGCTAAAAGGTCATTCAAAGGTATAATTAAACATATTGACACTTTTAGCCCCTCTAACTTGCAAAGTTGCGCGTAACTTTACTTATAGGTATAAAAACCTTAGACGGCCATTATTTGGCATTCCCGAGTGTATAATTAAATATTATGAAGCTCCCGGTTTGTTAAAAGGTCACTCAGAGGTAAGAATTTACATGTTGACGCTTTTAACCCTTTATTGCGCAAACTTTCAATTAGTTACGCCAACGGCTACACTTATTCATCAAGTGGCACATTTAAGAATATAAACATCGTAAGAAACTTATTTTTTAGGTATGTTAACACTTCCAGTCCTTTCATAATCAAAGTTTTTTGATTTTTCGAAAAATTAGTCCCTAAACTTCAGTGTTCGACTTCATTAGGGTTTATTACACGTGTCAATACATCATTGGACGTGATTTTTACGAGGTGTTACAGTTAGAGACCGATTCAAGATAATCAACCTCCCAAGCATGGACGAAGCTTAAATAGGGCGGGAGGGGGCAGCTAACCCCTCGAACTTTTTGCTCAGTAGTGGAGAGTATATAGCTTTCGTATAGAAATTTTTGGGTATATACATTTTTGACCCCCCGGTTTTATATGAATTTTTAGATCTGCTGACTTCTCCCCCTCCCCTCCCCCCTCCCTCCACGGTCAGAAATCTCAAGATTCGCCACTGCTCCCAAGACCTGTTGAGTGAGTTAACCTCCAAAGAAAACAAGATAAGAAATAGAACAATCCAAATTTTCTGCTTAATTCTCTTTCTACTAAAAACAAACTTTAAATAGCCTTACAAATACGATAACTACCCACTAAAGATGTTGAAGTCATGACCCACTATTTAATTAACTAATTAGTAACCAAATAAAGAAATAAGCTTAATGAAAATAAATAGATAAACCAACTAGAAACCCAAGAATCTGAAGAGAAGCTTGAACGTGGACTTCATGATTAAAAGGTGGGTAGGAGTTGTGGTATGCTCGTGTCCAGTGACGGATTCAGGAATTTTTTTCACTGCATTCCTTTTGGTAAAATTTTACTAATTTTTTTCAAATCATATAAGTTCTCACTAATTTTTTCAAACCTGATGGGTTCCTGAGAACCCACAAATATGGACTAGATCCGCCCCTGGTCGTGTCATGCAGGTAGGTACGTTTCAGGGTCGGACGGTCACGAGAGATTGACAATGGGGAGCCCAATTTTATTGACTTCTTGTAACAATTCAGGATGGGTGTGGGTCGGACGGTCACGAGGATTGACAATGGGGGCCCAATTTTATTGACGTCTTGTAATAATTATTCAAACATGAAACCGGGCTTTTTTTATAATAAAATAGAGACAATTTTTGCCAACCCAAAAAAAAGTTTAGTAATAAGTCGATAAACTATGTAAAAGTTCTCTTATGATCTAGAGTAATTACACAAATTATCGCCTACGTTGTTTGACTTTAGATATTTGCAAGGTCTAAGTTACATGATTAGTACACAAGCATACAGACACCTAACGCAGGTACTTTGGTGTCTCATTTCTTTATGCAGACGATGACACTTTTGGTCGGGAAGTGTTCTAGTGACAATACAAATGTGGTGGCCAGATTGCTACAGATATTTTATGCTTGTTCAGGTATGAAAATCAACATCCACAAGTCGAATCTCTTTGGTATTGGGGTGGGGGTTAGTGTGGTGGAAGCCATTGCGAAAATTGTGGGATGCAAGATGGGAGACTTACCCTTTATTTATCTTGGTATCACGGTGGGAGCAAACATGAACAAGATTGCTAACTGGGATCCTACTGTGAGACTTTTTTAAAATCGGCTCGCTTCTTGGAAGGCCCGAAAGTTATCTCTCGGTGGTTGGGTTACTCTAGTCAAGGCGGTTTTGGAAAGTCTTCCTATATACTTCTTTTCGCTCTTCAAAGCTCCGATCAAGATTATTAAGACCCTTGAATAAATTATGCGGAGTTCCCTTTGGTGGAGATCTCGTGATATCAAAAAGATGCATTGGGTGGTGCTCCCTAAATGGATTGGCGGGTTCGGCATTTGGAAGTTGGGATACGTTAATGAGGCACTCTTGACGAAATGGATATGGAGGTTTCGGGTGGAGGCGAACAACTTATGGCGGAAAATTGTCATGGCGTGTCATGGTAGGAGAAATAGATGGTCAATTCTGCAATCTAATCCTAGTCAGACTGGAGTATGGAACAATTGTTGATCAGTTCTGTTTAAACATAATGGAAAACATGAATAACATACCTTTGATTGCATCAGTACAGGCCAGCAGAGAATCCAGATGGAGATGCAGCAATAGTGTTTGACATGATTGTCAGCTTGATCTGGTTCCTCCTTAGGGTGCAATCTAATGATGGTGATGAAGAAAACCAAATAGGGTGTTCGGTTGAGGAGAGGAGGTTGATTGATGTTATGAGAGTAATTAGGTTATGTGTCTAACCTTAGAACCTCTACATAAGTCTCCTTATATATGCACCCAAGAGGAAACCCTAATTAGTTAATAAGGGTAATAAGGCCCATCAACAATTACCAACTAATTATCTAATAGGTTGTTATATATTCTGATCTATATAATGTAAATGATTATAATGGCTACTAGATTAAATATAAAATAATATATATTTAATCTTACATTCTCCCACTTAGCCGAGTAATCATTTACTATGAGTATTAGATAAGCCTGATCAGGAGTTAACACTCATTTTAGCCTTAAACAAGTACTAAAGCAGAGAAATACAGCCGTTGAATCATTATGCGACTCAGGACCCCCATTAGTCATACTATAGCCTTAATTTAAAATCTAATCGTTATGATAAAAATACGCATAAGCCCTTTGTTCGATTTGTAACTTTATTTGTCTATATGCCATTATACCGGTTTAACATATTCTTAGAGACATACAAAATCAAACTGATGAGTAAAATTAACTAATACTTAGTCATTCATAGTACGATATGCAATTCCGCACGACCATTAATTAATACCCGTCTATGAGCTCTCTTAATAAGACTTATGGGTAATAGCCCTTCACTTATAGGATCCTTAAGCATATCATGAATATATTCGATACAAAACTTAGTTTCCTCAATTCGTTCATAAACGAATAATTAATTGCGTATCGAAATTTAATGCAGCACCTCTTGAACTGTTACTGTAACACCTCGTAAAATCACGTCCAATGATGTATTGACACGTGTAATACACCCTAACAAAGTCAAACGTTGAATTTAAGGGACTAATTTTTCGAAAAATCAAAAACTTTTAATGCGAAAGGACTAAAAGTGTCAACGTGCTTAGTATAAGCCTTCGAATGATATTACACGGTGTTCCTATTCACATATGAGCCACTTGTTGATCAAGAGTAGCCGTTTGCGTAATTAATTGAAAGTTTGCGCGATGAAGTGTTAAAAGCGTCAACATGTTAATTCTTACCTCTGAGTGACCTTTTAACAAACCGAGAACTTCATGATGGTTGATTATACTCTCGGGGATGCCAAATATTGGCCATCTAAGGTTTTTATGCCTTTAAGTGACGTTACGTGCAACTTTGCAAGTTTAAGGGGTTAAAAGCGTCAATATGTTTAATTATACCTCTGAATGACCTTTCTAGGAACCCGAAGCCTTATTATGTTTTAATAATACTCCCAAGAATGCCTAATATGGATTAGATAAGGCTTCGATGCTATTAAACGATGATATGCGCGAGTTTGCGCATTAGAGGGACTATTTGCGTCAACTGCAAAAGTATACCGATTTGTATGGTATCGAACCTTCCGGAATATGATCATAAGTTAAACATGCCCTAAATATCCTTTATATAGCTTAGATATAGGCTTTGAGGTGTTTGGTGCGCAAAAATAAACTTATTTGATCAACAGGGACTAAAAGCGTCAAAAAGTGCATAAGTTTGCATTTTCGCGCATATCTTACGTTCTGAATATATCCGGACATCCAAAAATTTATGTAATCATCAAAATATTTTATTTTAGTGTTTGGCTTGATAAAATTCCATTCTTCGTGTAATTTGGATCGTTTTTCGCGTCCGTTCGTGTTTCATCGTAATTAGCCGAACAACGCAACCGTACGACCAAACGAACCGACATCCGGCATATTTTTGAGCATGTTTTATGTTCCCTATGTTTAGGAATCATTGTAGAGCCTTGAAAATGGCTTAACGGGCCTTAAATGTGTCAGAAATGGCATTTAAAAAGTGCAGGGACTAAAACTGTAACTTCTGAAAGTGTTTGCTGATCTGGTCAGTCATGGCGGGCCGCGTAAGACTCTTCCTGAGTCTACGCGGGGTGCGTAAGCCCATCAGACTTGCTAAAACCAGTTTTTCATTTGCAACAGCTGGTTTCTGGTTTAGCACTTGGTTTTTCCAACTCTAGGGGCTTGTTTTGGGCACCCATAGATTACCAAAACAGTGGGTGGTACTTGTACGGTCCAGATTGAAGCACGGGTTACGAGAAACGATCCTAACGGTTTTCAAAATCCTATATATACCCACTTGTTTTGGCTTTCATTTCACACCATCTTTCCAATCTACTTGCTCTCTGATTCTAAGAGGATCTTGAACTTTTTGAGAACCTCCTTCAGTCCATTGGACCCTTCGTAAGTGTCCTTTCGTGACTAGTTAATATTATTTGGCTTAAAAAGCCGAAAAGTCAAGTGTTCGCAATAAACACTTTGACTTTTAAATGGTCGAGCCATTGTTCGCAACGAACATGGCTACGTGATCGTAATTAGGTAGGTATTAAACCCTCAAAAGGGCACCTCCTAATTACCAAGCTTGCTTAGTTAATTGTTGGGTCAAAGTAATTAAAATAAAAGTCAAACGAGTCAGGTTTTAAATAAAATTCATAACTAATGATGTAAAGGCAATAAAATCAGTTTTGTCACTTTAATAACTTGGTAAATATTAATTGAACATGTCTAGGCATGTTCAACCCGACAATTCTAAGTTTAGGCTCGGTTCGCAACCGAAAGTCGTAAAAGTTGACTTTTGCTTTAACTTTGCTTAATTGTTGACCATTATGCCCTTTTGATATTAAAACGAGATTTTTGAAAATATGAGAGGACAAAAACCTTTATTACTGATTTATAAGAATGTCCTAAAAATTTGACATCAGTTTGAGGTCTAAAATGGGAGTTATGCTCAATATCGTAAATGAAGGCCTTTTTATTAATTAAATGGCATATTTGATATAAATCATATTTAAACTCAAATTTTGACATAAAATATTTTACCTACTGATGTAATATAATATTTTGGGATTTTTGGAAATTTTTATTAAATTTTAAAATGATCATAACATAGAGTTCTCGCATAGGCTCGGTAATTGACGATAACGCCCTTTTTGCTAATAAAATGAGTTTTATACATCCTTTACATGTCAAACCTTTTTCTACTGATTTTATATGATAAATAAGTTATTTTAAACTATAAAGGCTGGTCAAAATCTCATATTTCCCTATTTAAACCGAATATCGTCAAATACCGACTTTTATGCGATTTAGGCGCATAGTATGGTTTAAAACCATATTTGGCACCTAAGGCTTGTTACCTACTGATGTTATGAATAAATTTTTATAATTAAAAAGTAATTAAAAGTTTTGAACTTAGATTTCCAAATTTGGCCCTTTTAACATAAGTGAAATGACCAAAATGCCCCTACGGTGCATAGTTTGGCCATAAATGATAAATTTCACATATATATGATATCCTACTGATATAACTTATTAAAATAACTATTTTTACTGGTCATTTTAGACCAGAACCTGATATTACTATTTAACCTCTTTTATAATCTTTAAAATTACCAAAATACCCCTACGGGGCTTAAATTAATTTTAAATCCGTTTTGGGCATAATGGAAGGTATCCTACTGATATCACAACATATTTAAGGCATATTAACTTGTGGAACATGTTCATGACTCATTTGGTTACCCGTTATGCATTTTTCGCGTTCGGTACGGTTTATGTAACTAGTTTACATGAATTAACCGAAACGGGTCAAACCTTATCATTTTCATTTCAAAATTCAGAATGTGTTTAGTTTACCCATATTATACATGTATTCATACTTTTCGGGTCTAAATCACATTCTAATCCGGTCTTCGCTTAATCTTGCGTTTTGAACCGTAAACATTTCCTTAAAACTAACCGGTCTAAGTTACAACTTAAATAAGACCCGTTAGGAATCTAATAGGTTAATAAAACCTTCATTCCAGATTGAGAGCCCCAGTAGAGGTACTTGTGCTTGCTGATTAGAATATACGGCTGAGTATAAATTGTATTTTAAGCTCAGGTAAATACTTTTAACTTATTTTCCGTTATACGAGCTTGGGATACGGTATTATAAAAATACCGCTTGGTCGGGTGTAGAAACCTTTTAATCAGAGATGATTAAATTGCATAATCCTGTTTTAATCAGTATTGCTTGATAACAAATGACATTGGGGGTTAATGACCGTGTCCTGGATATCCTTGGCTCATTTAAAAAGTGTAAATGGCCACAACTTAAGCACAAGGTGTAGGCATACACCTCCTGTTGCGTATGTAAAAGATATACTCACTCGTGAGGTAACTTATTGTGAGTTATATTTGTGGTGTGTCGATTAATCTTGATCGGTTTGTTTTATCACCGACCCTAATGTTGGACAAACATGTAAATCTGATACAAGATTGTTATTAATATAATTGTCCCAAGTTATAAAAGAATATTTGTGCCTTGTGCATTTAAATCAAATTTGTATACACACTTTTCAAAAGAGTCAGTTAATTGTATTTACCAGTGTAAACTGACGTATTTTCCAAAAAGATTAAGTGACAGGTATTGTACGTAATTGTAACTCCTCGTAAATTCATGCCCAATAAAATTAAGACACGTGTCACGTAAAGCAAACACGTCATGAACTCGGATCATGTTAAAGATGGATGGCAGGATTTAAAAGTGTCGACATGTTAATTGATACCTCTGAACGACCTCGTTATAAATCCCAAGACCCAAATTATTATTATAAACATCTGATATATTCAAGTCCGAATTATTTTGATAATGTATAATTCAAATTGGCACAAGAAATGGATCCTATGTTCCATACGACAAATTCTACATGCAAACTTTCTCAAAAGAAACCAAAATGTGTAAGTGCATGGCAAGGCCATGCAAAGTCTGGTCAAATGGTCCCATTCTGTTGCAAAAAGACCCAAGATTTGAGTTATAAAAGATTGCATGGTCAAAGCTTAAAAGTTTACAAATTTTTGTCTTCTGGTCATCGGATACGGACCGTATGGCCTTAGGCTTACGGTCCGCAAGCACTGCAACTGGGCGACACAATTAAAGGTAGGTTACGGACCGCAAATCCAAGAGCTTACGGTCCGTAAGAGACGCTTACGGTCCGTAAGAGACGCTTACGGTCCGCAAGGCTTAAGGCTTACGGTCCGTAAGACCGTCGCTGGCAGCAGAAAATGGACAGCTGCCTGTTCAGTCTGTTGCACCGCCTTACATGAGTGGTTTTCGAATTCAGGGGCTTGGAAACTGGTTTTGGCATTATAGGGACATATGGATACATCAGAGTTCAGTCCTAGACTATTGTGGCAAGATCTTATGACTTGTTCTTGAGTATATAAGGAGTTGAAGTTGCAACAAAGGGGACTTGCTCATTCAAACTCATTTCAAGGACTTCTCTGGAGCTCCTCTGATCAACAACAAGTTCCTTAGGCTACCTAATCATACTTAGGACATTTGTAAGTGTCCTTAACTTCCTGATTTCAGTTTTAATTAGCTTAATGACTATAAGTCAAACCTATCGTAATTAAGGTTTGACTTCGAGATTAATCAATAATTGTTCAGTCAAATATCGAATTTAAAGTACCTATAATTTGGTAATTATGTGGGTAATAAACCCTTAAAAAGGGTACTCTCTGATTCCCACTCTAACTAGGTCAATTGTCGGGTCAAACTTGATATTAAAAAGTCAACAGAAAGCTTATTTTCAAATTAATGCATAATTAGCAATGTAGAACCCATCCAACCTGTTTTATCAATAATATAACTTGGTAATTAATGTAAGAACATGTCTAAACATGTTCAACCCGACAATTTTCAATAGAGACCCGGTTCGGAACCGAAAGTCGCATAATTTGACTTTTGCTTTGACTTTCAGTTCTAACCCATTGTATCATGTTTTAGAAATACCTTAGAGCCATATTAGGACCAGGTTTCATATAAGTATAACCCTCTGTGATTATACACCTTGGTTCAATAGTTATCCGATTCATATATATGTTTTCGTTAATTGCTTATATGTTGACTATTATGCCCATGTGACCTTAAAACGTGATTTTTGAAAATGTAAAAGAATGGAGACCTTAGTTACTGATTTATAAACTTGCACCTAAAATTTGACATCAGTTTGAGGTCTAGATTAAGAGTTATGCTCAATAGCGTAATTAGAAAGCTTTTATTAATTAAACGGCGTAATTAGCATATAGCCTAGTTTAACCCACTTTTTGATATCAAAAATTTTTACCACTGATGTAGTATAATATTTTGGGATTTTTAAAGATTTTTAATAAATTTTAGGATGAGCATAATATAGGGTTGCAGCTTTAATTCGGTTATTGCCGGTTTTGCCCTTTTGGGCTATAAAATGAGTTTTACAAATCTTTTTGACCCCAAACCTTTTGCTACTGATTTTATATGATAAATAAATTATTTTAAACCTTCTGGAATAATAAAAAATATCAGCTTTCTATATAGAACCCGGAAATGGCTCTAAACCGCCTTTTTAAGCATTTTTAACGCATAGTATGCATCAAAACTATTTTAAACATATAAGGTGGGATGCCTACTGATATTTTAAGTAAATCATTATATTGTAACAGTGAGCAAAAGTTTTTAAACTCAGATTTCAGTTTTGACCTTTTCGGCTTAAGTGAAATTAACAAAATGCCCTTTCGGTGCATAGTATGGTTATAATTAATAAATTTCACATATAGGCTATACCCTACTGTTATAACCTATTAAATTAAGTATTTTTACTGATCACATCAGACCCGAAACTCAGATTTATATTTAAACTCTTTTATAACCTTTAAAATGACCAAAATACCCCTACGGGGCGTAATTTGAGTTTAAATCCGTTTTGGGCATAATAGAAGATACCTTACTGATGTCACGATATATTTAAGGCATATTAACTTTGGAAACTTGTATATGACTCATATGGTTACCCGTTACGCACTTTTCGCGTTCGGGTCGGCTTATGTAACTAGTTTGCATATATTAGCCGAAACGGGTCAAACCATATCGTTTTCATCTCAAAATCCAGAATGTGTTTAAGTTACCCATATTAAACAAGCATACAAGCTTGTCGGGTCAAAACCACATTCTAAACCGGTCTTCGCCTTATCATGCGTTTGAACCGTATCTTCCTTTAAAACTAACCGGACTAAGTCTAAGCTTAATTAAAGACTCGTTAGGATTCTAATAGGTTATTAAAAACCTTCGTTCCAGATTTAGGAGCCCAGTAAAAGCTATCTGTACTTGTTGATTTGATATACGGCTGGGATTGAATTTATATTTAGCTCAGGTAAATACTTTTAACTTATTTTCCCTTATACGGGCTTGGGGTACGGTATATAAAATACCGCTTGGTCGGGCATTGAATCTTGAATCGAATGGAGGTTAAATCATTGAAATGTCTCATTTGAAAATGTTTGTTTACTTAAAGCCTTTGGGGGGTTAATGACCATGTCCCGGATATCCTTGGCATCATTCAAAGAAATGGCCACGACCTTAACACACAGGTGTAGGCGTACACCCGTTAGTGTATTTATAAATAATAAGGTATAACCGCCGGTTTCGGGAATAACCCGCCGCGGGACTATATCATGTGGTGTGTCAATTAATCTTTAACCCGGTATTCAACCTAGGCCACTGAGCGTATAAGAAACATGTAATCCTTTTACAAGATTATATATATATAAATAATTATCCCATGTTATAAAAAGTTTTGTGCCACGTGCATTCAAATCAATTTTATTAAACTTTTCAAAATTAGTTAGTTAATTGTATTTACCAGTGTAAACTGACGTATTTTCCCAAAAAGGTTAAGTGCAGGTACTACTCGAAATAGGCTGGCTTTCTCCTAGCGTCCACAATAAGTCTCGCAAGCTTGGATGTCATAAAACTGTTGAACAATGTTTCCTTTTTATTTTGATCCGCCTGTGGATCCGTTTCAACTATTTGTGATACTTAATATTACAGTTTATTAAAGTTGAAATGAATCTATCTTTTGCTTCTGCTGTGCATTTAAATTTGTGTTGTTTGACTATGATGATATCAACTACGTCACGATACTCCCCACCGGTAATACATGGAAATATCGGGGTGTGACAGGTTGGTATCAGAGCCAACACTGAGTGAATTAAACACTAGCTATTTGTGTTTAATCTCAGTTACACAATTGCACATTCCTCGAACCTTCGAGTCTAGACAAAGAACATAGGACAAATCCTGATTTTATTTTTGTCTGCTATATTTTTCCTTGTTGTTATCTTTGATTATGTTGACAGGTTTGAATATGCCGCCAAGATTCTTTGGGAGAAAGGGAAAGGCACCTGTAGCAGGCCACGACCACGAAGCCGGACCGTCTCAAAGACGAACCTCACCCGTCAACATGCGTACAAGTCCCCAGGGGGACTGGAGGACGCATCTGCAGCCAGGGAGGCGGTCAGTCTCGTTAAGCTCGTCACCGTCTTACCTTCACCCTTTTGGACCCCATTCAGAAAATGAGCTCGAAAACCCACAACCTTCATTTATCCCTCTCCAGAGGTCCAACTCTCGTCACTCCTTTGATAACCCGTCACATATCTTCCGAAGCCGGTTCAACCCGGCAAACTACCTCGAAGAACCAGTGGGTGTTAACCCATTGGGACCGGAAGATCACTTTTCTGGAGATCACGTCATGGATATGGATGAGGATACCGACCCTACCGAACCACCAACCGGTACCCCCACACATCCCATAGAAATTTCTGATGGGTCATCTTGTCTTGGATCACCTTACCATGGTCCAGATAGCTACCAAGCAAGGTTCAACCAGTTTGAGTGGTATTTCACACCCTCTTACCATTCAACGCCTCATCAGCAGCAGCAGGATCCTTCCGGGGATTCACGTTTCGTGGCAGTTACCCCACCACCACCACCACCTCAGCAGCAGCCTCCTGAGCAACAAGGCGAAGGAGATCAAACACACGGATGTCCGTGCGAGGAGGAGTGCATATCAGCACCCCTCAACCATCGAGTGGCAGCCACTACCCGCCGCTCCGAGAAGACCAGCAGATGGGGGGACCTTCAAACCCCAACCCGGAAGTGAACTCTGCACCTATCATGCCACCACCGATGGGCTTTGACAACCCAATTCCCACGTACGCTGGCCCAGCAACGTATAATCCCTTTGAGCAGCCGGCTCACACCAGCTTCAATTATGCTGAGATCGACCCATACCTGGCGGCATGGAACTACAATGCTCTTAACCCTGAAGGGCCTTACGGAACTCCTTGGGGAGTTGGATACCCAGCTTATGGATATCAACATCAACTGCCTCTTCGACCTCCACATCAGCCGCAGGTACCACGGTTTTCCCCGCCAGAACGGGAGGAAATTCTCCAAAGACTGGACCGGGTTGAGCAAGAAGTTCACAGAGATCGCAGGGAACGACAAGGTTTCTTTAAGGGATTGGCAAGTTTAATAAAAGGAAAGAACAAGAAGGACCATTGAATCCTTTAAATTGTTGGTTGTATTTTCTTATTATTCAATCCAGCCCCTGCGTGGGCATGCCTTTTTGTTTAACCCCTGCGAGGGTATGTCTTTTTGTATTCTGCCCCTGCGAGGGCATGTTTTTTATGTTGGCCCCAGCGTGGGTATGTTTGTTGTTTAAGCCCCTGCGTGGGCATGTTATTTCAGTAGAAGTCTCGTTTAGGGCAAAATTGTACTTGTTAAATTTTTATGGAATGGTTAATTTAAATTTTCATTTTATTAATTATGTGCATAAACATAAAATGTGAAATAAATAAAATAACATTCCTATTATAAGATCTACCATTATAATAAAATGGCAAAATCTAAAAAGGACAAGACCTAGCCATGTGTCACCTTAAGACAGGGCCAAGATGGTAGTTCCACAATTAGATTCAGATCCATATTAACCTCTCAATTTAGGGTTGTTCTGCGTTAAATATTAAAAAGAATCTTAAAGGTAAAACCTAGCCTAAATGTCGTTGCAGACATGGCCAAGATGGTAAAACCTATTCAAAAGATTCAAAAACTTAACTTCTGAAAGCATATTAACATGCTTGACAAATGTGATTCGATAAAATCACATAAGTCATTCTTAAATTGGGTTATTCTAAATTCCCTTATTTATATAATCATCCCTTAAGGATGAAGTGCCCACGGGCTATAACTAACGTCCTCTGAGACTAAAGACAGTAGTAGCCTACAACTCCCTGTCAAGAAAATGTAATGAACTTGGATTCAAACCTTAAGGCCTCAGTTCCATAAAACCTAGGCATATAAACTAAACTTGTCTACGTGACTAGGCTTTTTGTGCTATTACTAACTTATAATTTAGGATTATGATAAAGATCCTGAATAATTATATATTTAACAAATTAACTAAAATGGCTATTAAAAACCATGGTTAATAAATTGTCAAAAACAATAAAACTGTATAAGCTTCTATATAAACCTTGCCCTTAATTGATTTTATGTAGCAATTAAAGCTAAATGGCTAGGTCAGAAGAGGTAAACAGTCATCCGGTGGATAACCATGAAAATACTAAGATACATGTGACCGGTGCGGAATTGCAAGCATTAGTAGATAATGCTGTTATAAAAGCTATAGAACAGCAGTATAATGAATCTAGCGGGACTCGAAGTAGGACCCTATCCACACCGCACTCCAAGTCTAAGACCCATTCGGAGGCTCATAGCAAGCCACCCTCTAAGAAAGATGAGCCAAAGAAAGATGATGATCGACATTCATCTAATCAAAACAGTGTTCCATCAAAAAGGATAGTGTTTGATGATAAACCACGTACCAAGTCCTGTACCTATAAGTACTTTGTTTCCTGCAAACCCCGGCATTTCACTGGGGAGAAAGGGGCAATTGATTGTATGACCTGGTTGGATGAGATGGACACAGTAGTTAACATCAGCGGTTGTGCTGAAAGGGATGTAGTGAAGTATGTATCCCAATCGTTCAAGGGAGAGGCACTAGCATGGTGGGAGTCTCTCATTCAAGCTGCTGGAAAGATCCCACTCTGCAACTTGTCATGGTATCAGTTCATTGCTCTCATTAAGGAGAATTATTGCCTGCAGCATGAGGTTGAAAGAATCGAATCAGATTTCTTATCGTTGGTGATGAAGAATTTGGATTGTCAAGCTTACCTCACCAGTTTCAATACCCTGTCTAGGTTGGTTCCGTATCTCGTAACCCCGGAACCCAAAAGGATTGCTCGCTTCATTGGGGGTTTAGCCCCAGAAATCAAATCCAGTGTTAAGGCGTCCAGACCTGCTACTTTTAGATCAGCAGCTGATCTATCTCTGTCTCTTACCTTGGACGCGGTCAGGCTAAGATCGCTAAGAAACACTGATGCTGAGAAAAGGAAGCGTGAGGATGATAACTCACGGCGATCAGATAAGAGACATGGGGGAAACAATGACCACAAGAAGGGTTCTGGATCCAAGAAAGATGGTCATCAATCGGGAGATAAGCCCAAATGTAAAATCTGCAAGAAACAACATTTCGGGAAGTGCAGATATGAGTCGAAATCCCAGTCACAGCCAAGGGCATGTGGAATTTGCAAGTCTTCTGAGCACAAGACCTTAGACTGTAAGAAAATCAAGGATGCTACGTGTTATAGCTGCAATGAAAAAGGGCATATCAGATCCAACTGCCCAAAACTTGCAAAGAAGACTGAGGATGGGAAGAAGACCAATGCAAGGGTCTTCCGAATGGATGCAAAGGAAGCTATTCAGGACGACAATGTGATCACAGGTACTTTTCTCATAAATGATGTCTATGCAAGAGTACTTTTTGATTCAGGAGCTGATAAGTCATTTGTAGATAATAAGTTTTGCAAATTGCTGAATTTACCTGTTAAAACCCTAAGTGTGAAATATGAGGTGGAATTAGCCGATGGTACCTTAGAGACCGCGTCAACCGTGTTAGATGGATGTTTCATATCCATTAGGAACCATTCTTTCCCATTGTCCCTACTTCCTTTGAAGTTAGCCGGTTTTGACATAGTTATAGGTATGGATTGGTTACCTCATAACCAAGCCCAGATAGTGTGCAACAAGAAGCAAGTGGTGATCAAGACTCCGTCTGGTGAGCCACTCACCATTCAGGGAGACACCCAGTATGGACTGTCTGAGCAAGTGTCTATGCTCAAGGCATCTAGATGTTTGAAGAAGGGTTGTGTCATTTATATGGCACATGTAACTATTGATGAGCAGAAACCCAAGATTGAAGATATTCCAGTCATTTCTGAGTACCCTGAAGTTTTTCCTGAAGAACTACATGGGTTACCCCCAGATAGGCAAGTAGAATTCAGAATTGACATCATCCCTGGAGCAGCACCTGTTACGAGAGCGCCTTATAGGTTGGCACCAACAGAGATGAAGGAATTGAGGACACAACTAGATGAATTGCTAGCCAAAGGTTTCATCAGACCTAGTTCGTCTCCTTGGGGAGCGCCAATTCTATTTGTCAAGAAGAAGGATGGATCGATGCGTCTGTGCATCGATTACCGTGAGCTTAATAAGCTCACTATCAAGAATAGGTATCCTTTGCCCAGGATCGACGATCTGTTCGATCAACTACAAGGGGCAAGCTACTTCTCTAAAATCGATTTGAGGTCAGGCTATCATCAATTGAAGGTTAAAGATGAAGATGTACACAAGACTGCATTTAGGACTCGTTATGGTCATTACGAGTTCCTAGTGATGCCTTTTGGGCTCACTAATGCACCTGCCGCATTCATGGATCTCATGAATCGCGTCTGTAATCCTTACTTGGATAAATTTGTCATCGTTTTCATCGACGACATTCTCATTTACTCGAAATGCCAAGCTGACCATGAGAACCATCTCCGTTGTATTCTTAAGCTACTTCAACAAGAAAAGCTCTATGCCAAATTTTCGAAGTATGAATTCTGGCTTTGTGAAGTCCAATTCCTTGGACATGTTGTTAGTGAGCGTGGTATCCAAGTAGATCCCGCTAAATTTGAAGCTGTCATGAATTGGCAAGAGCCAAAGACGCCTACAGAAATTCGTAGCTTTCTAGGGTTAGCAGGATACTATAGGCGATTTATTGAAAACTTCTCAAGAATTGCAGCACCCCTGACTCTACTCACCCACAAGAATAACAAGTTTGATTGGGGGCCTAAGCAGCAAGAATCTTTTGATATTTTGAAGCATAAGTTGAGCAACGCTCCGGTATTGACGTTGCCTGATGGGATTGATGAATTTGTAGTTTATTGTGATGCATCACACACCGGTATGGGATGTGTGCTTATGCAGAAAGGCAAAGTCATTGCCTATGCTTCACGACAGTTAAAGGTGCACGAGAAGAATTACACCACCCATGACTTGGAGTTGGGTGCCGTTGTATTTGCACTAAAACTGTGGAGACATTATTTGTATGGAACCAAATGTGTGATCTATTCTGATCACAAGAGCCTTCAACATTTGTTCAATCAGAAGGACTTAAACATGAGGCAGCGATGGTGGATGGAAACTTTGAATGATTATGATTGTGAGATCAGATACCATCCTGGCAAGGCAAATGTGGTTGCCGATGCCTTAAGTAGAAAGGAAAGAGTGAAACCTATAAGGATCAATGCTAAGAGCATTGAGAATAGTTTGAATGAAAGGTTGTTAGCTGCACAGATGGAAGCGGTGTTGGAAGCTAATTATCCTGATGAAAAGCTAGGAGTAACTGAAGAGCAGTTATCCTATGGCAAGGACGGAATCCTAAGGTTAAATGGACGAATATGGGTTCCAGTTTATGGAGGACTTCGGGATGTTATCCTCCAGGAAGCCCACAGTTCTAAATACTTCGTTCATCATGGAGCTGATAAGATGTACCAGGATCTGAAGGCAAACTATTGGTGGATAGGCTTGAAGAAGTCTATAGCCGCCTATGTAGCTAAATGTTTGACGTGTGCGCAGGTCAAAGCTGAACATCAAAAGCCGTCAGGTTTGCTACAACAACCTGAACTTCCCACATGGAAGTGGGAGATGGTGACAATGGATTTCATCACCAAGTTGCCAAAGATAAAGAAAGGAAATGATACTATATGGGTGATAGTAGATAGACTGACTAAGTCAGCACATTTCCTACCCATTAAGGAGACTTATAGCTCCGACATGTTAGCCCAATTGTACGTAGATAAGATTGTATCTCTGCATGGCGTTCCAGTGTCAATTATCTCTGATAGAGATACCAGATACACATCACATTTTTGGAAAAGTTTCCAACAGTCTTTGGGCACGCGCTTGAATTTTAGTACAGCTTACCATCCTCAGACGGATGGGCAGAGTGAGCGTACCATCCAAACTTTGGAAGACATGCTTCGTGCATGTGTGATCGACTTAGGTGGTAGTTGGGATAAGCACCTGCCATTGATCGAGTTTTCCTATAACAATAGCTACCATACAAGCATTAAGGTTGCGCCTTTTGAGGCATTATATGGTAGAAAGTGCAGAACGCCTATTTGTTGGGCAGAAGTAGGAGAAGCTCAGTTATCAGGACCAGATATAGTCCTTGAAACGACGGACAAGATTGTCCAGATTCGTGACCGCCTGAAAGCTGCCAGGGATAGGCAGAAAAGTTATGCTGATAAAAGGCGAAAACCTCTAAAGTTCGAGGTTGGCGATAAAGTTTTGCTTAAAGTGTCACCCTGGAAGGGGGTGATGCGATTTGGTAAGAAAGGTAAGTTAAGCCCAAGATATATAGGACCATTCGAGATTATAGAATGTGTAGGAGCAGTGGCTTACAAGTTGAACTTACCTGAAGAGCTCAGTGGTATTCACAATGTATTCCACATCTGCAATCTGAAGAAATGTCTAGCAGGTGAATCGCTAGTCATACCACATACAGATGTGCATATAGATGAGAGCTTGAAATTTGTGGAAAAACCTTTGTCGATTGAGGATCGACGGGTTAAGAAGCTTCGGAGGAAGCATGTGCCAATTGTCAAGGTTAAATGGGATGCCCGCAGAGGTCCCGAGTATACATGGGAGGTAGAATCCTCAATGAAAGAAAAGTACCCTCATTTATTTCAATGTTCCATACGACAAATTATACATGGGAGGTAGAATCCTCGAGGTCGAGATTTCTTTTAAGGGGGTGAGGATGTAACACCTCGTAAATTCATGCCCAATAAAATTAAGACACGTGTCACGTAAAGCAAACACGTCATGAACTCGGATCAAGTTAAAGATGGATGGCAGGATTTAAAAGTGTCGACATGTTAATTGATACCTCTGAACGACCTCGTTATAAATCCCAAGACCCAAATTATTATTATAAACATCTGATACATTCAAGACCGAATTATTTTGATAATGTATAATTCAAATTGGCACAAGAAATGGATCCTATGTTCCATACGACAAATTCTACGTGCAAACTTTCTCAAAAGAAGCCAAAATGTGTAAGTGCATGGCAAGGCCATGCAAAGTCTGGTCAAATGGTCCCATTCTGTTGCAAAAAGACCCAAGATTCGAGTTATAAAAGATTGCATGGTCAAAGCTTAAAAGTTTACAATTTTTTTGTCTTATGGTCATCGGATACGGACCGTATGGCCTTAGGCTTACGGTCCGCAAGCACTGCAACTGGGCGACACAATTAAAGGTCGGTTACGGACCGCAAAGCCAAGAGCTTACGGTCCGTAAGAGACGCTTACGGTCCGCAAGGCTTAAGGCTTACGGTCCGTAAGACCGTCGCTGGCAGCAGAAAATGGACAGCTGCCTGTTCAGCCTGTTGCACTGCCTTACATGAGTGGTTTTTGAATTCTGGGGCTTGGCAACTGGTTTTGGCATTATAGGGACACATGGATACATCAGAGTTCAGTCCTAGACTATTATGGCAAGATCTTATGACTTGTTCTTGAGTATATAAGGAGTTGAAGTTGCAACAAAGGGGACTTGCTCATTCAAACTCATTTCAAGGACTTCTCTGGAGCTCCTCTGATCAGCAATAAGTTCCTTAGGCTACCTAATCATCCTTAGGACATTTGTAAGTGTCCTTAACTTCCTGATTTCAGTTTTAATTAGCTTAATGACTATAAGTCAAACCTATCGTAATTAAGGTTTGACTTCGAGATTAATCAATAATTGTTCAGTCAAATCTCGAATTTAAAGTACCTATAAGTTGGTAATTATGTGGGTAATAAACCCTTAAAAAGGGTACTCTCTGATTCCCACTCTAACTAGGTCAATTGTCGGGTCAAACTTGATATTAAAAAGTCAACAGAAAGCTTATTTTCAAATTAATGCATAATTAGCAATGTAGAACCCATGCAACCTGTTTTATCATTAATATAACTTGGTAATTAATGTAAGAACATGTCTAAACATGTTCAACCCGACAATTTTCAGTAGAGACCCGGTTCGGAACCGAAAGTCGCATAATTTAACTTTTGTTTTGACTTTCAGTTCTGACCCATTGTATCATGTTTTAGAAATACCTTAGAGCCTTATTAGGACCAGGTTTCATATAAGTATAACCCTCTGTGATTATACACCTTGGTTCAATAGTTATCCGATTCATATGCATGTTTTCGTTAATTGCTTATATGTTGACTATTATGCCCATGTGACCTTAAAACGTGATTTTTGAAAATGTAAAAGAATGGAGACCTTAGTTACTGATTTATAAAATTGCACCTAAAATTTGACATCAGTTTGAGGTCTAGATTAAGAGTTATGCTCAATAGCGTAATTAGAAAGCTTTTATTAATTAAACGGCGTAATTAGCATATAGCCTAGTTTAACCCACTTTTTGATATCAAAATTTTTTACCACTGATGTAGTATAATATTTTGGGATTTTTAAAGATTTTTAATAAATTTTAGGATGAGCATAACATAGGGTTGCAGCTTTAATTCGGTTATTGCCGGTTTTGCCCTTTTGGGCTATAAAATGAGTTTTACAAATCTTTTTGACCCCAAACCTTTTGCTACTGATTTTATATGATAAATAAATTATTTTAAACCTTCTGGAATAATAAAAAATATCAGCTTTCTATATAGAACCCGGAAATGGCTCTAAACCGCCTTTTTAAGCATTTTTAACGCATAGTATGCATCAAAACTATTTTAAACATATAAGGTGGGATGCCTACTGATATTTTAAGTAAATCATTATATTGTAACAGTGAGCAAAAGTTTTTAAACTCAGACTTCAGTTTTGACCTTTTCGGCTTAAGTGAAATTAACAAAATGCCCTTTCGGTGCATAGTATGGTTATAATTAATAAATTTCACATATAGGCTATACCCTACTGTTATAACCTATTAAATTAAGTATTTTTACTGATCACATCAGACCCGAAACTCAGATTTATATTTAAACTCTTTTATAACCTTTAAAATGACCAAAATACCCCTACGGGGCGTAATTTGAGTTTAAATCCGTTTTGGGCATAATAGAAGATAACTTACTGATGTCACGACATATTTAAGGCATATTAACTTAGGAAACTTGTATATGACTCATATGGTTACCCGTTACGCACTTTTCGCGTTCGGATCGGCTTATGTAACTAGTTTGCATATATTAGCCGAAACGGGTCAAACCATATCGTTTTCATCTCAAAATCCAGAATGTGTTTAAGTTATCCATATTAAACAAGCATACAAGCTTGTCGGGTCAAAACCACATTCTAAACCGGTCTTCGCCTTATCATGCGTTTGAAGCGTATCTTCCTTTAAAACTAACCGGTCTAAGTCTAAGCTTAATTAAAGACCCGTTAGGTTTCTAATAGGTTATTAAAAACCTTCGTTCCAGATTTAGGAGCCCAGTAAAAGCTATCTGTACTTGCTGATTTGATATACGGTTGGGATTGAATTTATATTTAGCTCAGGTAAATACTTTTAACTTATTTTCCCTTATACGGGCTTGGGGTACAGTATATAAAATATCGCTTGGTCGGGCATTGAATCTTTAATCGAATGGAGGTTAAATCATTGAAATGTCTCGTTTGAAAATGTTTGTTTACTTAAAGCCTTTGGGGGGTTAATGACAATGTCCCGGATATCCTTGGCATCATTCAAAGAAATGGCCACGACCTTAACACACGGGTGTAGGCGTACACCCGTTAGTGTATTTATAAATAATAAGGTATAACCGCCGGTTTCGAGAATAACCCACCGCGGGACTATATCATGTGGTGTGTCAATTAATCTTTAACCCGGTATTCAACCCGGGCTACTGAACGTATAAGAAACATGTAATCCTTTTACAATATTATATATATATATATATAAATAATTATCCGAAGTTATAAAAAGTTTTGTGCCACGTGCATTCAAATCAATTTTATTAAACTTTTCAAAATGAGTCAGTTAATTGTATTTACCAGTGTAAACTGACGTATTTTCCCAAAAAGGTTAAGTGCAGGTACTACTCGAAATAGGATGGCTTTCTCCGAGCGTCCACAATAAGTCTCGCAAGCTTGGATGTCATAAAACTGTTGAACAATGTTTCCTTTTTATTTTGATCCGCCTGTGGATCCGTTTCAACTATTTGTGATACTTAATATTACAGTTTATTAAAATTGAAATGAATCTATCTTTTGCTTCCGCTGTGCATTTAAATTTGTGTTGTTTGACTATGATGATATCAACTACGTCACGATACTCCCCACCGGGCCCACCGGTAATACATGGAAATATCGGGGTGTGACAGTAATTGGCTGGTAGCTCGAGGCGTTAATAAGGAATCTTGCAAGTTCTAAATGTCTAAAGTCTGTTGAACAATGTTTATATTCCTGTTTTTAGATCCGCCTGTGGATCCATATACAACCGTTGTGTAATATTTTATTATACTTTCGAATCGGTTTGTATTATTATTACTTTAGACTTCCGTTGTGCATTGAATTGTGATTATTTGACTATGATGATATCAACTACGTCACGATAGTCCCCACCGGGCCCACCGGTAATACGTTGAAATATCGGGGTGTGACAGGTTGGTATCAGAGCCAACATTGAGTGAATTAAACACTAGCCTTTTGTGTTTAATCTCAATGACACAGTAGCACATTCCTTGACTTCCGAGTCTAGACATGAACTAGGAACGATCTCATCCCTGTTATATGTATACATTGTTTTCGATATTCGTGTACTTCAGGAACATGTCGCCGAGCAAAGCTGCCATTGGTGGAGGCTCTCCAAATTCGAAGTTTAAGAATGTAAAGCTTCGTACTACAACTCGAATTAGCATACGACCAGTATGGAGAAAGGACCTTTTGAACCCATTAACCATATTTCAAATTCTATACCCAATACTTTTGAAACTTCAAATGAGAAGCCAACATCGGAGGAGTTCATACCAGTTGTCCCTGAAGATCCCGCTCCAAAGATAATACCTATGGACCCAAAGGACTCATATTTCTTACCTCCAAGTCTTGGAATCCCAAACTTGGATTATACCTGTCCTGACCTTATTCATGAATCATATTATTCGGTAACCATAAAATCCTTGGTTTCCGCTTTTGCAAAGATCCCTAAAATAGAAGATTTCGACTACACACAAAAACCTTCAGTACCCGTACCGCACTCAGGGAACCAAGGAGAAAACTTTCAGAATTAGAATGAAGAAGGAACTTCCTTGTTATGTTTCATTTCTATAGTAGTCCCTATAAGGACATATATATCTTTTAAGTCCCCGCGTGGGCGAATTTCTTTGTGTAAGACCCGTTTAGGGCAATTATTGTATTTTTGAGACTTTCTATGAAAAGTTTCCTATTTTGAAATTTACTTTGGTATTAAACAGTATACGTATGTATTATGTCCTAAAACAGAACGTCATTTCAATTCATGATTACTCTGCCATTATAATCCTAGCCTATATGTCATTTTCGACATAGCTAAAATGGTAAAGCCTTTTTAAGATAATAGATCATTGTTAACACCTAAGAACGTGTTAACACTCTTGACAAATGTGGTTCGAGAAAATCACAATAGTCACCCTTATATTGGATTCTTCCAATTTCTTATCTAGCCTAGTGATTTAGAAATCATGGCTCAAATCATCAGATAATATGATCATATCATAAACATCCCTTAGTGATGAAATGTCTACGGGCTATATCTATTGTCCTAAAAGACAAAAGACAGTTGTAGTCTTTGACTCTCTGCCAAGAAAGGTAATGAACTATGTTCAAACCTTAATGCCTCGATCCTATAAGATCATGGCTTATAAATTCAAAATTGTCCTCGTGACAAGGCCTTTTGTGCCATTTCAATATCCTTAATAGCTTATAGCTGGATTAATTATAATGAAAATTTAAAATAAACCTGATTATCAAATTAACCAAATATGGTCTATTAATACCATGGTTAATGAATCATCGAAGATGATGATTCCAAAATAGACTCCTAAGCAAAGTTATTGACAATTGTTTTATAGAAAACAAACTTCAGCATGTCTGAATTAGATGAAGTCAACAGTCATCCCAATATGAGGAATGACAATACAAGGATGGATGTAACGGCTGCAGAATTACAGGCAATGATAGATAAAGTTGTCACTCAAGCCATTGACAGACAATTCAAAGATTCAAGTGGTGCTCGTAGTGGGACCCAATCTATGCCTCACACAAAACCACCTTCTAAGATACATACGTCTTATAAGAATGATTCTCATCATTCTTCAAATCAGAGAAGTGTTCCATCCAGACAAATTGTGCTCAATCAGGAACCACATGTTAAGACCTGCTCTTATAAATACTTTGTCTCTTGCAAACCAAGGGACTTCACAGGAGAAAAAGGGGCCATCGATTGTATGACATGGCTGGATGAGATGGACACAGTAGTAGACATTAGTGGTTGTGCAGAGCAGGATATTGTGAAGATTGTTTCACAATCATTCAAAGGAGAAGCGTTGGCATGGTGGAGGTCATTGATCCAAGCCACGGGGAAGATCCTACTTTATAACTTGTCTTGGGATCAATTTGTTACACTGATCAAGGAAAATTTATGTCCTCAGCATGAGGTAGAAAAGATAGAAACAAACTTCTTGACTCTGGTCATGAAGAATTTAGATTGTCAGGCATATATGACAAGTTTCAACACTATGCCCAGCCTAGTTCCCTATTTAGTCACCCTTGAACCTAAACGCATAGCGCGTTTTATTGGAGGCCTAGCACCAGAAATTAAGGGAAATTTTAAAGCATCTAGGCCTACCACATATAGGTCTGTGGTGGACTTATCCTTATCTCTCACTTTAGATGCAATCAGGAATAAGTCTTTTAAGGCTTCTGGCGAGGGAAAAAGGGAAAGAGAAGAGGAGAACTCTCATCGATCTGACAAGAAGAAAAAGGGAAGTTCAGAGCACAGGAAAGATTCTGAGTTTAGGAAAAACTTGAGTCAATCTAATAACAGACCTAAATGCAGTAACTGCAGAAAGCATCATTCTGGAAAATGTACAATCGACCCACGTGCTAAATTGTGTGGAATTTGCAAGACCAAGGGTCACAAGACTTTAGATTGCAAGGAGTTGAAGAACGCGACCTGTTACAACTGTAACGAGGAAGGGCACATCAAAACCAACTGCCCAAAACTTATAAAGAAGCCTGAAGAGGCCAAGAAAACAAACGCATGAGTCTTCCAGATGAACACCCAGGAGGCAGTACAGAATGATAACATCATAACAGGTACCTTTCCTTATCAATGATGTTTATGCGGAAATTTGTTTGATTCTGGCGCAGATAAGTCTATTGTGGACAATAAATGTTGTAAACTGTTGTATTCACCTGTTAGGACTCTAGATGGATACTTTAGAGACTGCTTCAACAATTTTAGATGGATACTTTATATCTATTAAGAATCACTCTTTTCCGATATCCTTATGGCGAGCTTTCAAGCTGTCCAAAATAATCAATACGATAAAGACAGATGTGACATTTTAATCCCCTGTAAAAAAAAGGTGATGGACTAGGTCCAAACCTTAAACGCCATTGATGGTCTTTTTATGGCCTGGGCTAAATATAATTGATATATATTTAAATAACATTCATTAGGAATGTTCGTACTATATTAGCCTGTATGGTTAGTATATGTTAGGTCATCAGGATGATGAATAACGATTGTTGTATTGCTGTATTGCCACTGAGTAATTGTTTCATTTGGTGTTAAGGAACCAAGTCTCGAATATGACAAACTCGGATAAGACAACCGTCAATTGCACCATTGATGATGCGACACATGCTAATGATGCTACAATTGTGAACCTTAAAATTGACAAAGATGTTCTCCAAGCTATGATTGACGCAGCTGTTGGAAAAGCTGTGAGAAAGGTCATGAAAAAGTTCAAGGAGCCCAATGCTACTTGCTCCAAATCTCATTTAAGACTACACTCCCTTTCTCACGAGAAGGATCTTGTTCATGCCTCGAATGCAAAGGATGAACTAAAAAGGAAAAGGAAGGAAGATAACTCCCATAGTTCTAAGAAAAAGGGTAAGCAAGAGTCCAACAAGAAACCTCTATGCAAGACCTGCAAGAAGCACCATCTAGGGAAGTGCAGGTTCGAATCAAAATCCCAATCGCAACCTAGGGCTTGTGGGATCTACAAATCAAGAGAGCATAAAACGTTGTAATAATTAATTACGTATCGAAATTTAATGCAGCACCTCTTGAACTGTTACTGTAACACCTCGTAAAATCACGTCCAATGATGTATTGACACGTGTAATAAACCCTAATAAAGTCAAACGTTGAATTTAAGGGACTAATTTTTCGAAAAATCGAAAAATTTGATTGCGAAAGGACTAAAAGTGTCAACGTGCTTAGTATAAGCCTTCGAATGATGTTACAAGGTGTTCCTATTCAAATATGAGCCACTTGTCGATCAAGAGTAGCCGTTTGCGTAATTAATTGAAAGTTTGCGCGATGAAGGGTTAAAAGCGTCAACATGTTAATTCTTACCTCTGAGAGACCATTTAACAAACCGAGAACTTCATGATGGTTGATTATACTCTCTAGGATGCCAAATATTGGCCATCTAAGGTTTTTATGCCTTTAAGTGACGTTACGCGCAACTTTGCAAGTTTAAGGGGTTAAAAGCGTCAATATGTTTAATTATACCTCTGAATGACCTTTCTTGTAACGCCCTAACACGTTTTAACCTAAGATTCGCAGCGGAAATACAAACCTAAAATTTTCTTTTCATGATATTCTTTCTTTCACTTAAATACATTAATCCCTTTCTATAATTTTATTAAAATCTAACATACATATATCGAACTAAGTAACCCCATACACACCCACGTACAATCCAAGTCTTGACTCGATCTTCTACCGCTTACACTTCATGGCGAGAAGTCCATAAACCTGTACAACCTGCAGTCACCACATACAAACACATTATTAGCAACCGGTGACCTCATACTTAATTTTTAACGCGTACGTAATAAGGCATCCACATCTCTTGGTCTCGCTTATATAGATCCATTCGCCCATCCTTTCCAACACTCTTGTTATACTTCAAAAAAAAAAACAATCCTTCAACTTCCATTATGCATAAACCTGCACTTCCATTCCATTCTCAACAGAAAACGATTAGCATTATTAGACCCATTTAATATATGCAGGTCCACCTATACTCTTAGACAAGTCTCATTCGTTCGTGCATATAGCCAAATACTAGTTCCCTCATACATACCTTTCTATTCATACATATACTTACAATCAAATCCATAACTATATGTATAATTTCTTATCATATTTTCCTTGCATAATATTCGATAATTAACATTATGAATAACGTACATTACCAAACTAAAGGGTAAGTCCGGAATTCACTTACCTTGTGCGTCCGTAATTGCGTTCGCTTACTTGAGTCTCCTTAGCCCGTTAGCCTTCCACGCTCTCAACCATCTTGACCTGATTCCTATACATTCATGTCATTATATTCACATTCTTATTAGCATATATGCTTATACATATAAACAACCATATCACATTCACATCTCATATATGCCCTTCGTTAATCAATTCAAACAAGCATAAAACATACTCAACATCATCCCTACATAATCTTCACATGAACTATATATGTTTACCCCTTACTAGCATACCCTTTCACTTATTATTGTCTTTTAGACATTTCATCAAACACTTGGTGTGCGTACTACTTTCTAAGCATAATGTACAAGTGCTCTAAGCATGTTCTTCCCTATTTCATCTTATGAACCATCACATTCAATCAAAATCTCATAATCATAAATTCCACATCAAGTTTATCTATCTCAATCTATCATATAACACCTTATACATCACAAGATCCCACTATAACATCTACAAGTTCATCATGATCATCATCTTCACACTCATGCAATGGGTTTCATTCTAAATCACCCAATAACTTGAAATTACTCATAACACAAGTTCTATTTGGTGTTTCTAACACCTCTACATGCTTAAATTCATACAAATTCATGGATTGATCATAACCCACTTCAAACAAGATCATCAAATCTAAGTTTTAAGACATACCTGATGATCCCCTTGTGAAGGCGATCGTTAATTCATGTTCCTTCCTGAATTTGAGCCCCAATTCATCCTTCAATTTGATGAATTTGATGATGTAGGGTTTGGCTCCTTGGAGCTTCTTCTTGAACGATCCAGAACACACACACGAGGTGTGTGTGTGTGTGTGTGTTTTCATTTAATAAAACAACTTTCAAGTTGTCCCACTTTGGTCCCTCATGTTTCGTTTTAATTAATTAAGGCCACAACCCTTCGTTTAATACCAACGATACTAATATTCAACTAGGTTAGTCATTCCTAGTTAATATTCATTTACGGGTTAAATTTTACCCCTAACGGTATTTTTACCCGTTCCTTTATATTAACCGGGTTTAAATTACCAAACCCATTTTTGGGGTGTTACATTTCTACGAACCCGAAGCCTTATGATGTTTTAATAATACTCCCAAGAATGCCTAGTATGGATTAGATAAGGCTTCGATGCTATTAAACGATGATATGCACGAGTTTGCGCATTAGAGGGACTATTTGCGTCAACTGCAAAAGTATACCGATTCGTATGGTATCGAACCTTCCGGAATATGATCATAAGTAAAACATGCCCTAAATATCCTTTATATAGCTTAGAAATAGGATTTGAGGTGTTTGGTGCGCAAAAATAAACTTATTTGATCAACAGGGACTAAAAGCGTCAAAAAGTGCATAAGTTTGCATTTTCGCGCATATCTTACGTTCTGAATATATCCGAACATCCAAAAATTTATGTAATCATTAAAATATTTTACTTTAGTGTTTGGCTTGATAAAATTCCATTCGTCGTGTAATTTGTATCGTTTTTCGCGTCCGTTCGTGTTTCATCGTAATTAGCCGAACAACGCAACCGTATGACCAAACGAACCGACATCCGGCATATTTTTGAGCATGTTTTATGTTCCCTATGTTTAGGCATCATTGTAGAGCCTTGAAAATGGCTTAACGGGCCTTAAATGTGTCAGAAATGGCATTTAAAAAGTGCAGGGACTAAAACTGTAACTTCTGAAAGTGTTTGCTGATCTGGTCAGTCATGGCGGGCCGCGTAAGACTCTTCCTGAGTCTACGCGGGGTGCGTAAGCCCATCAGACTTGCAAAAACCAGTTTTTCATTTGCATCAGCTGGTTTCTGGTTTAGCACTTGGTTTTTCCAACTCTAGGGGCTTGTTTTGGGCACCCATAGATTACCAAAACAGTGGGTGGTACTTGTACGGTCCAGATTGAAGCACGGGTTACGAGAAACGATCCTAACGGTTTTCAAAATCCTATATATACCCACTTGTTTTGGCTTTCATTTCACACCATCTTTCCAATCTACTTGCTCTCTGATTCTAAGAGGATCTTGAACTTTTTGAGAACCTCCTTCAGTCCATTGGACCCTTCGTAAGTGTCCTTTCGTGACTAGTTAATATTATTTGGCTTAAAAAGCCGAAAAGTCAAGCGTTCGCAATAAACGCTTTGACTTTTAAACGGTCGAGCCATTGTTCGCAACGAACATGGCTACGTGATCGTAATTAGGTAGGTATTACAAAGGGGCACCTCCTAATTACCAAGTTTGCTTAGTTAATTGTCGGGTCAAAGTAATTAAAATAAAAGTCAAACGAGTCGGTTTTTAAATAAAATTCATAACTAATGATGTAAAGGAAATAAAATCAGTTTTGTCACTTTAATAACTTGGTAAATATTAATTGAATATCTCTAGGCATGTTCAACCCGGTAATTCTAAGTTTAGGCTCGGTTCGCAACCGAAAGTCGCAAAAGTTGACTTTTGCTTTGACTTTCAGTTCTGACCCGATTTAGCTTAGTATAGATATGCCTTAGGGTTCCATTAGGACCATATTTCATGTTAGTATAACCCTCTGAGATTATACTATATGCAACAACAACAACAACCATACCCAGTAAATCCCACAAATAGCAGAGCTACTTATAGGGTCTGGGGAGGGTGGGATGTAGGCCGGCCTTGCCTCTATCCCTAGGGATAGAGAGGCTGCTTCCAGAGAGACCCTCGGCTCGAAAACGAACAACAAACCAACACAGCAAGTCAAAGAACATAGAAAGAATACAGAAATAAGAAGTCGCCTATTTCCAAGAAAGTGATCAGAGTGTTACAATATAATGTAAATCATGTATCATAGCATACGACATCATTTGGGCATAAACACAATGTAAATCATGTATAATAGCATACAACATCATTTGGGCATAAACACAAGAAGGCAATCACTGGAAAAGTCCGTTAAAGAATAAGAAAAACCTACGTCCCAGAAAACCACCTGATTCATATGCATGTTTACGTTAATTGCTTAATTGTTGACCATTATGCCCTTTTGATATTAAAACGAGATTTTTGAAAATATGAGAGGACAAAAACCTTTATTACTGATTTATAAGAATGTCCTAAAAATTTGATATCAGTTTGAGGTCTAAAATGGGAGTTATGCTCAATATCGTAAATGAAGGCCTTTTTATTAATTAAACGACATATTTAATATAAATCCTATTTAAACTGAAATTTTGACATCAAATATTTTACCTACTGATGTAATATAATATTTTGGGATTTTTGGAAATTTTTATTAAATTTTAAAACGATCATAACATAGAGTTCTCGCATAGGCTCGGTAATTGACGATAACGCCCTTTTTGCTAATATAATGAGTTTTATACATCCTTTACATGTCAAACCTTTTTCTACTGATTTTATATGATAAATAAGTTATTTTAAACTATAAAGGCTGGTCAAAATCTCAGATTTCCATATTTAAACCGAATATCGTCAAATACCGACTTTTATGCGATTTAGGCGCATAGTATGGTTTAAAACCATATTTGGCACCTAAGGCTTGTTACCTACTGATGTTATGAATAAATTTTTACAATTAAACAGTAATTAAAAGTTTTGAACTTAGATTTCCAAATTTGGCCCTTTTAACATATGTGAAATGACCAAAATGCCCCTACGGTGCATAGTTTGCCCATAAATGATAAATTTCACATATATATGATATCCTACTGATATAAGTTATTAAAATAAATATTTTTACTGATCATTTTAGACCAGAACCTCAGATTACTATTTAACCTCTTTTATAATCTTTAAAATTACCAAAATACCCCTATTGTGCTTAAATTAATTTTAAATCCGTTTTGGGCATAATGGAAGGTATCCTACTGATATCACAACATATGTAAGGCATATTAACTTGTGGAACATGTTCATGACTCATTTGGTTACCCGTTATGCATTTTTCGCGTTCGGTACGGTTTATGTAACTAGTTTACATGAATTAACCGAAACGGGTCAGACCTTATCATTTTCATTTCAAAATTCAGAATGTGTTTAGTTTACCCATATTATACAAGTCTCCATACTTTTCGGGTCTAAATCACATTCTAATCCGGTCTTCGCTTAATCTTGCGTTTTGAACCGTAAACGTTTCCTTAAAACTAACCGGTCTAAGTTACAACTTAAATAAGACCCGTTAGGAATCTAATAGGTTAATAAAACCTTCGTTCCAGATTGAGAGCCCCAGTAGAGGTACTTGTGCTTGCTGATTAGAATATACGGTTGAGTATAAATTGCATTTTAAGCTCAGATAAATACTTTTAACTTATTTTCCGTTATACGGGCTTGGGATACGGTATTATAAAAATACCGCTTGGTCGGGTGTAGAAACCTTTTAATCGGAGATGATTAAATTGCATAATCCTGATTTAATTAGTATTGCTTGATAACAAATGACATTGGGGGTTAATGACCGTGTCCTGGATATCCTTGGCTCATTTAAAAAGTGTAAATGGCCACAACTTAAGCACAAGGTGTAGGCATACACCTCCTGTTGCATATCTAAAAGATATACTCACTCGTGAGGTAACTTATTATGAGTTATATTTGTGGTGTGTCGATTAATCTTGATCGGTTTGTTTAATCACCGGCCCTAATGTTGGACAAACATGTAAATCTGATACAAGATTGTTATTAATATAATTGTCCCAAGTTATAAAAGAATATTTATGCCTTGTGCATTTAAATCAAATTTTTATACACACTTTTCAAAAGAGTCAGTTAATTGTATTTACCAGTGTAAACTGACGTATTTTCCAAAAAGATTAAGTGACAGGTACTGTACGTAATTGGCTGGTAGCTCGGGGCGTTAATAAGGAATCTTGCAAGTTCTAAACGTCTAAAGTCTGTTGAACAATGTTTATATTCCTGTTTTAAGATCCGCCTGTGGATCCGAGGAGGTCGATTGATGTTATGAGAGTAATTAGGTTATGTGTCTAACCTTAGAACCTCTACATAAGTCTCATTATATATGCACCCAAGAGGAAACCCTAATTAGTTAATAAGGGTAATAAGGCCCATCAACAATTACCAACTAATTATCTAATAGGTTGTTATATATTTTGATCTATATAATGTAAATGATTATAATGGCTACTAGATTAAATATAAAATAATATATATTCAATCTTACAACAATGTCATTAAATTGGAGGCTAAACTGGTCCTTAAAGGGAAAAAAATTCATAGCTAGGTGAAGGGGGGAATGTGCGAAATTGAGAAAGTGTTAGGTTCTGGATTGATCACTGACATGGGGATAAGCCGCTGATGTTTTGTTGGCCTAATTTGTTCTTGTTGGAATCTAATAATGTTTGTAAGGTAGCGGATAAAGTTAATAAGCATGGCAGTGTGGTCGAGTGGGATTGGAATTGGTCGAGACCTCCTATGCTCCAGATTGGGGAGTGGCTGGATTGCATTACGTCAATGTGTAATGTGTCGCTTTCGAATCAGCGCGATTGTTGGCCGTGGTCCGCGGATGATAAGGGTTGCTTCTCAACGGTTTTCGTCAAAAATATTTTGGTTGAAAGTGTGAGCAGACCTAACGTGTTTGTTTTAGATAAGTGTAGTTGGTTTCCTGCTAAATGCTTCTTCTTGGCTTGGAGGGATGAATTAAATAACATCCCGACGAGAGATGCATTGATTAGAAGAAATATTGCGGTGGAAGACGACTCGTGTCCTCTTTGCGGAAATGCTAAGGAGAGTGTAGATCATTTGTTTATAGTATGTGGGGTTTTCTTGAGAGTTTGTGGCGATTTATGCAAGTGGGTCAACATGCCACCTTGGTTTGCTTTCACCTTCAGGGATGTTTTGTATTTTCACAAGATGGCGATTTATGCAGTAAGCAACAAGAAGTGGTTTATGGGCTGATTATCATTGCAGTTTGGGCTATTTGGAAGGCGAGAAATGCAAAGATTTTTGTGGATGGTAGAGGGAAAAGCAAAGACATTATGGGCGACATTAGGTCTTTGGGATTTATATGGTTCAAATGTAGGTTGAAACACAAAAATATTGTTTGGAAAAAGTGTTGTAAATACTCGATGTATATGTTGTAGTCTGGTTTGCGTTGGCCTTCCTTTTGTTTGGGCGGCGTGTTTTTTAATGAAGTTTACTTAAAAAAACATATTTACATAGTACTTAAATCGACATTTTTTACATGATTTCTCTTATAATCTTTCAAACACTTTAACTCCTAATAATAAATTTCCGTTGAAGACATTTGTACTAAAATCGACACACTCCGACTTGTAGCATTCATTTAGGGGTTGAGTCCAATTGAAAAAACCACTAGAATTAAAGTGTTGTTCCTCTTAAGGTTAAGAGTTTGTACTTTGTCGATCATAAAAAACTTGTAGCATTCATCAATTGTCAAGCTGTTCATAAAAAACTCGTAGCATTCATTAATTAGACTTGTAATTTAGCATGTGAAATTATTAGAGGAGAGATTATTATAATTTCATAAGCCCTATGTAATTAAACCCAAGAACTAAACATATTTATGATTTCTCATTAATTTATTAACTTGTGTCCCACGATCTACGAATAAAATAGAAAATCATGTTGGGTGTGTAAGGCTAAAGAGTGTGGTCATGACCATTATGACCCTCCATATACACGTCATGTCATCCCGCTCTAATCTTGTCCACCATCCAAAACTACTACCTTAAGGGTGTGGTTATGACCCAAACTACTATCTCCATTATTTTTTAATATATTTTTGTCTCAAAATCATTAAATGGGAGGGTCGTGATAAACGTGGTCCAATCCACGCAAACTATCATCAATCAAAGAGGGGGTAGTGTACCAATTAATTAATGGTCCTATGTGCCAAATAATGTCCCAACCCATACCCCACACCTCATAGTGTGTGTGAGCATAAGGCTAAAGGGTATGGGGGCCTGCTTAGGCCCGGCCTGGCCCGGCGCCGGTCCCCCATACCGCCCCCCTCAGCCAGGCTCGTCCCAACCGGCTCCCACACGACGATCTCGCCGTGCCTCCCTTCTCTCACATATACCTATACATACATACATATATATACATAAAGGGGCTCATTCACCACCCCCTAGGTCCATCCCCTTCAAGCACCTCCTATGTGGCGGTGACGTGACAGCCCATCCCCTCCAGTCTAAGGAGAGAGATGGATGGAGATCATTAGTCACATCTGTTATGTTTTTATTCAAACTAGATTTTTCCCCCGCTCGCGTTGCGGGGCACTAAGCCGAATATTTCTCTACTTGTATATACTACTCATAACACGATCTAAAAAAAATACATTTAGTCAACAAATTAAATTAAAACACTATAATATTTTTGCTTAAGAAAAACAAAAATGATAGGAAAACAATAATTTTAAACTGAGGGCAAAATTGTAATTTTTCAGGATAAATGAGCGTGTGCCACACAGCCGCCTGACACAAATAAAAATTACACCGAGTCAAACAATTAAAACAAATCACTACTATAGTTTTGTCAAAAAAAAAAACTAAAACGATGGCATGACTGTAATTTTACACTGGGGGAAAAATAGTAATTTGACTGTGAAAGGAAAGGAAAACGATGGCAAAAATGTAAATTTAGATTGAGGGCAAAATTGTAATTTGGCTGGGTGGGGAAAAAACAAAACTAATGGCAAAACTGTAAATTTAAACGGATCAAAATCGTAATTTTGAATCGATGGCAAAATGGTAATTTTTAGTTGGGGGCAAAAGCATAATTTTTTTTCAACTGTAGGTAAAAATGTAATTTTGAACTGATGAAAAAATCGTAATTTCAAAGCGGGGATAAAATCGTAAATTGGTTGGGCCAATGGGGGAGTGTCAGACAGCTTCCTGACACTATTCCCCCATCCTGTGTCTGCAGTTATACATTGGGGAAAAAATCGTAATTTTACTGGGAAAACAAACAAAAACGATGGCAAAAATGTAATTTTAAATTGAGGGGAAAATCGTAATTTAGCTGGGAGGAACAAAACAAAACTAATGGCGAAACTGTAAATTTAAACGGGGCAAAATCGTAATTTTGAACCGAGGGCAAAATTGTAATTTTTAACAGGGGCAAAAGCATAATTTATTTTGAAATGAAGGTAAAAAGGTAGTTTTAAACTATTGTCAAAATCGTAATTTTAAAGCGGGGACAAAATCGTAATTTGATTTGACCCAAAGCCTAAAAGCTATGAGGTAAAATTAAAAAAAAAGGAAAAAAGAGAAAAAGTCAAAAAAAGAAAAAAAAAAGAATACTGTTCATCCGAGTTCCTAAATGTTATATAGATAAAAGACAAAGGGAAAATTATCGTAGAGAATTATAGTTTTTTTCTATTAATATATTTGTATAAATGATTGAAAATCAATGAACATATATGTCGTATCCAGTGTTTTAAAACCAGTATGAATCGGTCGGTACGACCCGGTACGATAAAGGCCGACAAAATCCGAATATGGTATGTCTTATGTACCAACGGTAAATTCGGTTCTACCGGTTCAAACCGTTGAATAGGTTTACATTATATGAAAATTTGCTTTTTTATTTTTAATGAAATACGATATTAAGGTAATATTGAACTTCCATATTTCCGGTAATTAACATAGTGTCTTCCATTCTAATATTTCAACACTCTTGAAATTATTACATACGTCGGCTAATGTAATATTGTTTATAAGTAATAATAGTGGGAATGTCACTTTGCAACTAGTTTCTAATTGATATCAGATCCAATTATGACGCTTAGATTCAGACGCTTATCATGAACCACAACCCATTCCGGGTTTCTAACATTTTATTCCATTCAACGAAAAATAGCTGTAGAACCTATAAGGTCACAAACATGCTAAGAAAGTCTAGAAATTCCATATGAAGAGCCAGGTTTATCAAACCATATGAAAATTTCATCAAAAACATTGGTTCGGTTCATTAGGGTATTGGCACTTATTATAGCAATCTAAAGAAAAAATCCATAGAAACGAAGCATTAAAAACTTATCATTACCTGCGCTTCGCTGCGAAGGTTAAAGTTCATAAATCGTAGAAATTGACTTACATGCTGTTATTAATATTAATTAGCCCTTTAGAAATTCCTGACAACATAAGCATCATAAGAAAAAAGGGCCTTATATTATAAAGGGTATAAAAAGTGGTTGTGAGTAGAGGAGAGAGAAAATGTTACTGTTCATCTGTATATTTGGGGGGACACTGTTTACCCGTTATAATTTTTTAATATATTTTGAAAGTGGTTGTGAGTGGAAGTGAAAGAAAAATGTAATGATAATATTATTTAATTGAAAGGAAAGAGAAAAAATATTTGTTTTTAGTGGAAATATATTGATATAGGAGTTGTTTTTTAGTGAAATGTATGTATAATTTGATGGATTGAATGTGAATGCTCTAGTTAGATTTGACTTTTCTAGATCATATTTAAATTCCATAGAAACCATTTTGACCATTGCTCCCCTTCGTTTGAGTTGTACCTGTATCATCAAATCTCTTCCCATTGTTATTTCTCAATATTACTATATGTTACAGCCTACAAATGACACCATCTTTTTTATGTAACTCTTTCTGCATATAGCACCTTTGTTATAACATAAAAGGTAAGGAATATGTGGTAAATATGGAAATTAACAAAAGAGTAAAATGCACGGATAGTCCCTGTGGTTTGGTGAAATTTCACCTTTAGTCCCCAACTTTTGGAAATTACACTGGTAGTCCCTGTGGTTTGACGATTTGTTACTCGGATAGTCCCTGGAGTGGATGTCCGTTAGTTTTCTCCGTTAAGTCCATGTGAAATTACAAAATTGCCCTTATTAATAAAAAACGATAATTAAATCAATAAAAGAAATAAAAAAAAAGGTGGGCCCCACCTTCCACTTCTTCTTCCTCCTAAAACCACCACCGCCCACCACCTATTGAAACCGTCACTTGCCACCACCTCCTAAAACCACCAATTGCCCCCACCACGGAAAACCACCACCCTCCATCATCACCTTTTCTCCACCAACACGACCCTAAAATCAACTACCACCTCCTAAAAAAAACCCAAATCTGTAGTAGAGCCATGGATATCATCAAGTCACCCACAAAGATTTAATCTTTTCACAACAAAACCGAAACCCAGCTAATGTGTAAACAAAATCAGGCCAAATCAAACCTGGATTGGAGCAAAATCGGGCCAAAATGAAACTGAAACCTGCAAAATCAGGCCAAATCGACAAATCATAACAAGTATAAAACAACGCCACACCGGTTGCCGCCGGTAACTCCTTCGTCCACTTCGTTGGAATCACGATCCACCACAAGGCAGTAAGAGTATGACGTGGCGTTCATTTGTGACGGAAATTATATCCGTCCACTGCCTAATCCGATTAATCCAGCAGCTCCGACGAATAATCCTTCATTATTGTGTCCACATCCGATGGCGATATTCTCAACGGTTGTAGATCCTTGAAGCATTAGCGTCTCCGTCACGAAATCTTCGACGGTGTAGGATCCGTCGCCGTACGACACTTTGTACAGGCACGTGCGAACGGTAGAGATGGTGGTTGCCGGATCTGAAGGTGGTTGTGTGGGGGTTGTGGCAGGTGGTGGTGCTGGTGGTGGCAAGTGGTGGTGGGGGTTTGCCTGAGAAAGAGAGAGTAAAGAGAGTCAGTGTGTGACTTTTAGAGTGAGTGAGTGTGTTTATATATATGTGTGGGTGTGAATTATTTCTTATATTTTCATAAAAGGAAGGGGTAGTTTTGTAATTTCATATGGACTTAACTGAGAAAACTAACGGACATCCACTCCAGGGACTATCCGAGTAACAAAATGTCAAACCACAGGGACTACCAGTGTAATTTCCAAAAGTTGGGGACTAAAGGTGAAATTTCACCAAACCACAGGGACTATCCGTGCATTTTACTCTTAACAAAAATATATATATATATATATATGGCATACCTTACCAATTTAAAGACAGTGTGGAACCAGCTGTTTTTTGATTGGTAGAGAAATGTTAAATCTTAACCTACACAGAAACAGTAAATACACCCAAGTTGGTTTAAAGTTTTACAACTAACATGATAAATAATAATGTTTGTGATTGTATGTAACATCCCGAAATTTCAAAACTTTATACTAGAATTATAAAGTGTATAATAAACAAGAATAAACTAACTAGGATAAATAACCCAGTTAGTTAGAAGTCTTGTAGTAACACAGGAATAAGTTAAAAAGCCAAAGATATAAACTAAATAAGAGTGGAGGGGCCTAGGTTGTCAAAATTGAAACTTTCATTACTAATAATTAGTAAAATAAGAACCAAACACTCCATTTGGAGTTCCTAGTCGATCAAGAAAACACAGGGGGCGACACCCACACCCACCCCTTCACAACCCTAAATTCTACTAAAATCTCAAATTGAAGGCTCAAATCATGTCATAATCGAAATCCGAGCATAGAATCGTGATCTCCTCGTCAAGAAGGTCATAAGGTATGTCAATTTAGGTTGTTTTGATACAACTCAAATTCTTGCATGTGATTGAAATCGAAGGTTGAGCTTGATTATGTGTTGTAAAACATGAAATTGGAAGTAATGTGAAGTCTAGGGACAAACCCTAGATGATTTCTTATCAAAATCTTGCATGTTAGTTGTAAGGATCAAAATCACTATAGTGGGTGATTAGTAAGTTAGTAGAACTTGATAAACACTAGGATTAAGATTCTTGTTCTAGTGTAAACTGAAATTGTGAGCTAATCTCTGAAATTGTTGATGTTAAAATATGTGTATATTGACTAGTTGAAGTTAAATTGAGTGATAATTTCAAGTTATGAACTTGGTTTAGATCATGTAGAAATCTGACCCGCAAGGTGTTTGATAAAACGCCTAAATGAGGGTTAAAATGTTAAAGATTGCTAAAAACGCAGATTTGTATATGTTATGAATTTATGCGTTAAAGCTTATGAAAGAGTTCTAATCTTGTTACGAATTGAACTCTTTAGGCAAGGAATCCGGAACGTCAAGTGGACACGCCGGAGGTGATACTCGCGGAAAAGGTGTGCTTTAAAGGTACGTGGCTTTAGCCCCGTTAAAATTATGTGTAAATAATTAGTTTTGTTATGTGAACGGTGTCGTAGTGAAATGGATGCGTTTGATGCGTTGTTAAAGTGGCGAAGTACACTCGACCATCAAACGGGTCAAAGCAAAGATTTGGTATATAGTTTGGCTAGTTAATGAAGTGATGGTTTTCACTAAATAGCCAAACGGGTCAAAAATGATGTTTTCAAAAGAATCACGAGAGTAGAGACTTGAAAGTCTTATACCTCGTTAAATGATGAATTGTACCATACCAATGATTTGGTGATATTAACCTAAGTATAAGAACCCGGAATATGGGTCAAACAATAAATGTTAAATGAAAAAAAGGGTTGTTTGAAACGGAATGCTTGAATTCCAAAGAAACAAGTATTAGCCTTAAAGGAATCGCAAAGCCATGGAATTGGCGCGAATACACCAAGTATGTGAGCCCGGGTGATTGGGTAATTATGTCTAAAAGGTCTTAAGAATGGAAAAGAGGTGCTATGCACATACACTAATGGGTTGGATAATGAAAATAAGGAAATTGTGAACCAATAGTCGGTATCTCGGTTTCCGCGATGTGAAATTTACATGGTTGAATCCGTAATTTTATTACGGACTTGTAGGAAAAAGAATCGGTTAAAACGGACTAACGAGTAGAAAGTTATGGTCTTTTAAAGTCGAAAAATAGTTAAATGGCAAAAATGCAGAGCCCACCGTAAATTACGGTCCCACCGTAATTTACGGTGGAGGTCTGAAGTCTTACGATGAATGCTTCCTGAGTTACGGCAGACCAGGGTTGTTCAGAGTCTACCGTAACTTACGGTGACACCGTAAGTTACGGTGGAATCCTGAAAACTTGTATTTTGCTTGTTATTTTGCGATGTTAGAATTCGTTTATACGTAATGTATTGATGTCAAAACTAATGTTTAAGTGTTTGACCCTAGGTATGGATGAGTTTCTCCCGGATGGTGATCAAGCACTTTGTCAAGAACCGAACACGTATTTTGAAGCTTTCGCGTTAACTTAACTTGTTTTAGACAATGATTTTGATGTCAATGAATTGATAACCAAGTCCTAAGGTCTTGAACTAGTCGGTAGTGACTAGTAGAAGTTACTTTAAACTTTCGTGTTGTACTTAATATGATTATGTTCGCCATTTCTAATCAAAAATATTTTGTTAAATTGGGTTTTTAGTATAAACTCATGTATTGTTTTAAGTAATCTCTTTATAAAAAAAAAAAGGTGTTACATTGTATGTAAAACCTAATAACTTACTGAGCATGTTGATAATGGAAGAGCTGCATATCAAATTTTGCCTCAAGATATTCTCAAAAAAAAAATCCTAAATGCCCCCTGCACCATTTCTGCGATCTTTAATCGACTTTTGCACCAAATTGACATGTAATAAAAATGTGTCCGGTAACCAAAATTGACATGTAAATAGATGGCCCGCGGCCCCGCGCGATGCGGCAAAAAAAAGTAATGCAATGAAGGGATAAGGCTTGGGACCTTATGGTCTCAAGTTCGAATCCTGAAGCACACCCGAGTTTTCTATTACAGTGCATTTACTCCAGAGAGTCCTGACTCTTGTGGAGGATGCAACTGCCGGGGATGCCGGTGGACTGGAAATTTTCTCGGGGAGCGCCAAGCCAAACTCTGATGCCAAGCGTGGGCCCGGTTAAGACAACATAGTCTTGTGCCAGAGTGGGGTGGAGGGTCTGCTAAGCGGGTGCGATACCTATCGCCTGTTGTAGAATATCGCCATTAAAAAAAATAGTTTTAACTGTTAAAAAAAAAAAAAACAAGGTGCAACATACTGCAAAAACTTGAATCACACATTTGGAAAACTCTGACCCATCATCAATACCCTACAAAATAACATCTTGCATTTCAATTATAGCGCCAAAATGTCGATCAAACTTCCCATCATCAATATCCTACAAAATAATGAAAATTGTAGTATATAAATTCATTAACACAGACAACATGTTATAGTTTTTTTTGAAAGGCAAGGAACGACATTCCAACTACCGTGACACCGGACGCTATGGCCAATGTCGACTACTCGACAGCCGTCAGCACCTTGGCTCTCCCAGATGCGCGGAAACCCGATCTTCACCCGTCCGAAGGTACGACAGTGGAATAATCGGTAAAACCTCGCCTCCCGTCCAAGACGAACCGGCGCCACCCGTATTCGACCTCGACATGCCAACTACCGTGACACCGGGCATTGTGGCCAAGGTCGACTACTCGACCGCTGTCAGCCCCTTGGCTCTCCCAGATGCGCGGAAACCCAATCTCCACCCGCCCGAAGGCACGACAGTGGAATAATCGGTAAAACTTCGCCTCTCATCCAAGACGAACCGGCGCCACCTGTATTTGCCCTTCACCTGGATGCCGCAGAAAATAATGGGGAGAATGGGAGTCGAACCTAGGTCATAAGGTATACCAAGTATTTCCCCAACCACTCTACCACTACCTCATTGACACATGTTACAGTTTATTAATTAATATTATAACAATAGGCATATACATTATTAAAGAGAGACTCAAAACTTGAAAGTTGCATATAGTCACCAACACTATCCCTAACAACTCCTTCATCAACATCACTTTCATCACTCTTCAGCTTCTTCTTGTGTTCCGACTAAAAAAATTACAGTAGCGACCAGAATTCAACTTCAAGTTATAAGATAGTGTTAACAAACAATTTAAATATTGCAATTCGGATCCCGCGTCCAAGGTTTACTCTCGGGGCACCCTCGGTGACCCCGTGCGGGGACCAATTTTGCCGAGAGGGGAGGTGCCGCCATCCAGGCGGGGAGTGAAATAGGGGACCAATTTCGGGGAGGAGGCACTGAAGAGGGGAGGAGAGAGAAGGTGGGCCCCCCATTCAATCAACCAATGAAAACTCTTTTTTTTAATAAAAAAACAAGGCACCTAAGAGGGGAGTGCCGCCATCAAATTGGGGTGTGAGAGGAGTTTAAGAGGGGAGTTGACGTGGCATAACCTGATTGGGTGTGCGTAAGAGAGGGGACTCCCCTCTTAGGGGAGTGCCCCGCTCACCCTAATATTGCTTCCCTTCTAAAATAAGGCTAAAGCTCCACCATAACGCATCACGAATCTCAAATGCGTCTTATTTTATTATATTATATAGATATAGATACAAATAATGTGATTTAACTTTTATAAAATCTAAAACTCGCACACCCCATCACATGACACACCAAGTAAAATAAAAATAAAAGAAACTAGTTTTTGCCACGCCCGCGTTGCAGGGCACTAATCCGAATATTTCTCACTTTCCTAACATGTACGCCTGTATTTTGCTTACTTGTACATGCTACTCATAACACGATCTCAATAAAAGTTACATCGAGTCAACCAATTAAAACAAAAAATGGGCCAAAATGGTTAGTTATAGTGACCATGGGGGCCAAAATGGTTAGACTTAGGGGTCAAAATGGTTAGTTATAGAGACCATGGGACAGATATGTTAAAAATTCTTATTTTGGGCTAATATAGTAAAAAGTGATATAACCACAGGAGTCAAAAACGTAATTTACACTAATATATAAATAAACAAAGTTACTGTTCAAAGTACTCAAATATTAATATAAAAAATAAATAAATAAATAATAATAATAATAATAAAATAATAATAATAATAATAATAAGGATAATTAGCCTGGGTGTTTAACATAAAGTTAAGAATTTATAAGATGACATAAGCAGTGACATATATAAACCGTGGAACCCTTGAGGACCTTCTTTATAGTTCTTTTAAACACCAGATATTCAGTCCCTACATCTATGTATATATACCAATCACCTCATTTAACACTCATCATATGAAATACATTAGCATCCACCACACTTAACTACAATGGCTGGTTCAGATGATGTTATACTGCTAGACTTCTGGGTGAGTGTGTTCGGTCTGAGGGTGAGAATTGCTCTAGCTGAAAAGGGTATTCACTATGAATACAGAGAAGAAAACCTGCAGAACAAAACCCCACTTCTCCTTGAAATGAACCCGGTCCATAAAAAGATCCCGGTTCTCATCCACCAGGGCAAACCCGTATGCGAATCCAACATCATTGTTCAGTACATCGATGAGGCGTGGCACGACAAGTCTCCGTCATTGCTGCCTTCTGATCCTTATCTCCGAGCTCAGGCCAGGTTCTGTTAGATATTTTAGTGTAATTGAGATTAACTTTGTGACCAAAAGGAATTATGATATACATCGAACCAGTTAGGAGGTGCGGGTGTGCACGCTTGTTCGAGTTGTTATAATTTCAAACATTCGTGCGGAGCCCCAAATGTGGGTTCCAAGGGGGCAACGCCCCCTTGGCGAGGATCCGAAGACAGACCCCCCGGGTGACGGAGCTTGACCAAGGGGCGGAAAGTCATAGGACCCAATTTATATATTGTATAAATATTTAGGCAAAATAATTTGGGGGATCCTATATAATTTTAAAATTTTCGGACGAAAAATAGGAAATTTTACACCTCTAACTGGAACATTCGGGAGGGCGGGTGCACCCCCACTTTACACTAAGCTCCGACTATGGGTCCAAGGGGCAGAGCTCTGACTTATTTTAATTAAATTGCTTTATACAAAATGTCTTAGAAAAATTAATTTTATAAAAATTTTCATAATTTTTGTAGATAAAAAATTAAGACAGTTTAATTAAAATTCAAAATTTAAAATATATCTGCCTAGGAGCAGTTATCTGCAAATTATCCCCAAAAATCGTAATTGTGTTTTTGGTCAAAAAAATTCTGGTTCATACGAATTCCAGACACACACATACTGTTGTTTTAATTCTCGAAATCAGAGTTATATCTGATTGAATTATTCGGTAGAATTACCGAAATAATTTGATCTGAGAGTGAATACACGACTCTCTAATCGTCCGGTTTCATAAAATTCACCAACAGGTTCTGGGCTGACTTCGTTGACAAGAAGGTATATGAGGCTGGGAAGAAGATATGGATGACAGAAGGCGAAGAAGATCGACAAGTGGCGAAGAAAGAGTTGATAGAGGTGTTGAAGGTGTTAGAAGGCAGCTCGGGGAAAAGCCGTATTTGGTCGGGGAAAGCTTCGGGTTAGCGGATATCGCAATGATTCCGTTCAGCATGTGGTTCCATACGTTGAACGAGATTGGGAAGATGAACATCGAGAGAGAATGCCCGAAGCTGGCTGCTTGGGTCAACCGCTGCATGGAAAGAGAGAGCGTCTCCAAAACTCTTCCTCATCCTCATAAGTTTTACGAGTTCATCCTGGAAATGCAGAAGAAGAAAGGCCAATGATTATACAATTCAAGGGAATGATAATAAAACTTTAGTACTTAGAATAAGACACTTCGGCGTGTCTTGTATTCATATCGTTTCGGTGTTAATGTATGTGTGTTTGGAATATTGTAATATTGTATCCAATAAGTATTTATGAATAAATGTCTGTGGCACACCAACTTGGCTATTTGCACACAAAACTCTACATGTACCTACGCTGCGTATAAACCTAAACGGAATAGTATTGAAACGGTATAATATATTCGAATCGTACCAGAAATTTCAAAATATTTAACGGTATAATATTTTTATGTTATAGTATTCAAACCGCACCCATACTTGGTATAGTATTTTAATTTAAGCGGTATAATATATTTGAACCGTACACGAGTATTTAAAAATAATTAACGGTATGATATTTAAACGTTTATACTATTCGAATCGCACTAGACATGATATAATAATTTAATTTAAACGATAACAATATAATTTATTGAAACCGTATATATGTTTTTCAAAAAAATTTAACGTATATAATATTAACGGTATAACATTAACGGTTATATATTTTAAGCGATTTAACGTTGGAACCGGGTGAGAATTTATAACCAGTGGCGGACCCAGGATTTTTTTCCAATGGGGTCCAGTTTTTTCGATACTTGGATTTTTGGGTCGGGTCGGGGTGATTTATTGAGCTTGGAACCTTTAAAAAAAGATAAATAAATAACAAAACAACACATGTCTAAGCACAAAGGCATAAATTGAGTAAATTTTCATTCATTTTAACATTTTAAAAGTGTATTTTAACAAAAAATCGGCTGGTATTAGACTTGAACCCATGACCTCTTTGTTAGCAAACAAGGGATTAACCACCACAACATCTTTGCTTTTGATACTATGGGGTCCAACTAAATATTTTTATGTGGTCCTTACAAAAATTAATATACCGAATCTACTAATTTTTTAAAAAAGATTGGGGTCCGTGGACCCCGACCCACTCAATGTGGGTCCGCCCCTGTTTATAACGCAAATACATCAAAATAACGGAACAAAATTCTGATAGGTTATATACGTTGCGTATAGAGCTATACGCGGTGTATGTAAACCCTAGTTGTCTGTGTGCCTATGATTGCTGGGTCAGGCGCTGAATTTCATGCAACCTATACGCTGCATATAGCTCCATACACAGCGTATATAAACCCTAAATGTGCAAATAGGTATTCTTGGTGTGCAAATTGTTTAAGCCATAAATAATTATATCATTCTATCGACGTTCAAAAAGAAACACAATTTGAAAGATATTACAATTTTTTTGTTATTTTACTGAATTTAAAATAACTTAAGATTTTAAAATAAATACATTGTGTATTGTGTATAACTCATTAAAACACATATTCATACTAAAATTGGAAACAAAACAAAAAAATAATTAATTCAATGGTTCGAATGTAATCCAAGGTTTTTTCCGCTTCCCCGTGTACAATCTTTTTCCTTAGACCATGTATACTGGGTATGTTGTTGGTTAAACCACATGTAAACGCATGCTTTACATCATCCCCTTTCCATGTAGTTTGACATTTTGAGCAAGGTTTGTATAAGACCGTGGGGTATGGTGGGCTTGGGTTGGGGCTTTGGTTGACACGTGTCTTTGGGTATAATTTCAAATCCAAACCCACGCCCATGGGGTATGGTGGGGGCTTGGGTTGGGGGCATGAGTTTGGTTTGGCCATTGAGAGCACGCCATGTCACCTTGCTAGCCCGCCCCACGCCCGGGCTGAAACCCACACCAAAGGGGCCACGCCCAAACCCATGCCCACCCGGGGTGGTGGCTTGGGCGTTTTCCCCCAACTCACGCCCAAACCCCCGCCCCATACCCCATGGTCTAATGTAGTGAAAAGGGGAGATAGAGAGATGGTGGTTGGTTGACTAGTGTGTTAACCAATTCATCTTTTTTTCCAATTTCAAACTCGTTAATTTTATATGTCTCGTCACTATACTATTTTACCTAATTTTTAGGCTTTGATAACGTGGACGTCACAAGGCAAAAAAAGTCTCACCATTACACATTGTCTTACGTCTTATACATCTAGCTCTCCAAAGCAACTGATAGAGATGATTTAAGGAGTTTTATTTTATTAAGATTGTTATGAGATGTGTATCTATGTGGATAAGATACGTTGTATGTGTCCTAATTAAACAGAGAAAACTTTGATAAGTAATTACTTTAAATAGAGAAAGATTTAATAGCGATTAAAATAAAGATTTTATATCTTAATTATAAATGAAACTTAAACTAAGATGTAGTTTAAGTATTGGTAATTTATACTATATATCATGTATGAGATAAAGAACATTTTAAAATATTCAAAAGTTAAAAACTTTTTTTTAACTTTAATGCATAAAGTAAATTCTTAGTCTTTCCTCGATGATGATCCAATCATTATCTACAAAACCAAACAACGTGAGACTTGTTACAAGAAGGAGAGGCTGGGGGTTCTCCTTGTAACCACCCTTCGGCGTGAGAATAAATATCGTTTAAGAAGAATAAATGAGTATGTGTGTGTTTTAAGAGTAAGAGAATGAGAAAGTCAATCCTTAAACATGTGGTTGAAGGCCGATATTTATAGCCGAAGAGTGTGAAAAAAGAGATGTGTTGATGGGCCTTGGGTTGGATTTCTCCAACAACGGATATCCTCTTTATATCCTCTGACACGACTGTTAGTGTTTACAGAGCATAAAGACGTTCGCTCACGGTAATTGGAGCCATGTGGCCTAACATTTGTCCTTATTGTCGAGTTTGTCACCAGCTGCGAGTGGATATCATAGAACAGTGAACGGTGTAACCTGGTTGGTTCCACGTCACTGTCCTGTTGTACCTATTGTCCCCTTCATGATTGGCCATCGTGGGAGTTGTCTGGTCAGGGTCTGGCGCAAGTTGATTGGCTACGGCTCCTGCCACCTGTGTACTATTTGTACTTGTATTAGCTGTCGTTGTGTTTGGTGCACCGTCGAGGGCTTGCACGGACGTCTAGTGACCATGAATAATTATTATGCTAAATCTGGTTATGGTCTACCCCGCGAGTGTGCTATAACTACTTGCGTAGGATTTGAGACCATACCCCTTCATATAGCAATAGCTTAGCTTTTATAAGCTAGATTTAGGGTTTCTAACTACCTGCACACGGGTTGTACGCTATGGGTGAGGCCGCACCTTCATTGAATGGGCTTTGATGCAACCCAAGTTAAATCATTTTGTCGGTCAGGCAAGGAAACCTTCTTGACCTAGTACGAACCGTATTCTTGGATGTTTCTCCAATCCTACTCCAGCTCTTCACAAATTCATACGAATGATGTGTGCAACCGCAACTTCCATTTTGGGTATACCCCTCTTTTGTGGCAAATTGGATATGAATCAAGATCCGAGTGTCTCTCCTTCCTCAAGTCCAAGTAATCCGAACTCACTTTTGGATCAGAATACTTCATTGGATCTTCGCTTTACCATTTTATGGATCAAACGACTTCATTAGGCCTAACGTTTTGTTGGATCTTCTTAGTTTCATTATATTAATAGAGTTAATTACTATTTTCGTCCCTGTGGTTTGTCAAAAATCACTATTTCAGTCCATTAGTTTAAAAATTGCGATTTCAGTCCCTGTAGTTTCACTTTTGTAACTATTTCAGTCCACCTCCGTTAACCACATCCATTTATTCTGTTAAGTACACGTGAATTGACCATAATGCCTTTATTAATAAAAAACAAAAAGATATCTAAATGAGTTAATTACTGTTTTCGTCCCGGTGGTTTGTCAAAAATCACTATTTCAGTCCATTAGTTTAAAAATTGCGATTTCAATCCCTGTGGTTTCACTTTCGTAACTATTTCAGTCCAGTCTCCTAACACCGTCTATTTTACCGTTAAGTTTTTAATGAAATACCTAAATTTACCCTTGTGTTAATTAAATATGGACTTATATGATTTTATTATTGGATTTATATGATTTTATTGTTGTATGACAAATGGACTTAAATTAGATTGTAGGGTTCGCCTACCATGGCTTCAGTAGAAGTAGAAGTTTGGCACTAATTTTACATATATGGTTCCAAAATTTTAATTTTGGATTTTAGAATGAGAAAATGTCCAGGTGAGCATTATTTTTCAAAGTTATTATGTTAATTGATGCTGCTAGGAAGATATTAATTGGGGTTGGGTAATGGGTCGTCGGACATTAAGAAGGTGGGGTTGTGATGCCGGAGAAGATGGCCGGAAACTTTTGCCAGAAATGAGAGCAGGGATGGAGTGGGGTGGGGTAGCGTGGGGTTGTGTTTTACCAAGTGGGTCCTAGAATACAGTCTTTTAAATTTCTATGGTTTTTTATTTAATTAACACAAGAGTAATTTAGGTATTTCATTAAAAACTTAACGGTAAAATAGACGGTGTTAGAAGACTGGACTGAAATGGTTACGAAAGTGAAACCACAGTGACTGAAATAGTGATTTTTTACAACCACAGGGACGAAAACAGTAATTAACTCATTTAGATATCTTTTTGTTTTTTTTTTTAATAAGGGCATTATGGTCAATTCATGTGTACTTAACAGAATAAATGGATGGGGTTAACGGAGGTGGACTGAAATGGTTACGAAAGTGAAACGACAGGGACTGAAATCGCAACTTTTAAACTAATGGACTGAAATAGTGATTTTTGACAAACCACAAGGACGAAAATAGTAATTAACTCATATTAATATATAAATTAAGTATGGTCATGTGACTTACACATGAGGGCATCTTTATCATTTTATCTTTCAGGAGCTATTTTGCAATGAATTATTATTCAGGGACTATTTGTAAAATACTGAAAAATAAAAAAAATAAAAAAAAACTCTCCCTCCTCTCTCTCTCTCGTCAACTTAATGGGGGGGGGGGGGGGGGAGTGAACTTCCGAATTATTAAGTTGTAACAAAAAATACAAATAAATAAAATAAATATAGAACACTTCTGAACTTCTGATTTCGTAAGGTAAGACAACATCAATGAGCCAATGATCTTTAGATGAAATGGTGGAAGGCCGACATTTCTCTTGGGAGATGCAAGTTTAACTCTTACTTGATGCAGAGTGAGGCACTGGTGGGCGACGATAGGAGACCCATGGAAATTTGGGCTCGATCCTTGAGCCAAACGAGTTTTACTAGTAATCTCACTGTCATGCCTACGGGCGGGTGGGTTAGCAAGTTTTCTCCGGAATTGGTGGTGAACTCGGGTTACTCTCGGAGTACTCCGTTTGGTCCAGTGAGTGTCTCGAGAGTGCTCGAGATTGATTCTGTTGGCCGTTTAAAAAAAAAAAAAAAAAAAAAGCCAACATCAATATATGAGTAGCCAGGCCCGAGCAGACTGCCAGACTCCTAATCTCGTATCTGGACTACTAGCCCAAATCGGACCAAACAAATGGGCTGGTTGTTGCTGGACTGATTATGGATAATTTGTTGATTTTTTTTTTCTAAACTGAGCCACTGGGGCCTAAGTATTTTGCTGCCCTGGGCCCTCATTAAAAAATTTCCGAAGTTGGGCCGACTCTCCACAAGATATATAATATTTGAATCTCCAGCAACATTCAAATTTCATAGTTCTATTACCATCACATCCTCTGCATTTTACATCTAAAATATATTTTTAAACATTATCATTATCATTTTCAATTATCAATTATCAATTATCATTATCATCATCATCATCAATCTGTTTAAATTAGAAGCTTGTGAATAGTACCAGGTGCCACATGTCAACTCTTCATTTGTTTTTTTTTTTTTTTTTTTGACTCCTTATAAAATGTGTATATAAAGGGCTGGTCTTCCAATTTCTATATATAAGTCATCATCATTATCATCATACTCAGTAAATCTCACCAATAGCAAAGCAAAGGTAGGGTCTGAGGAGGGTAAGATGTAGACAGCCTTACCTCTACCATGTAGGAATAGAGGGGCTGATTCCAGTGAGACCCCCGGCTCGATAGTAGTTTTGCATCAAGCCTTGGACATAAGGCACATAACACTCAGTAATTGGGACAAAGACCGATTAGTGCATTTACCCTTTTGTCTTTCAGCCAGTGGCGGACTTATAGTACAAATAGGGGTAGCACGGGCTACCCCTCAACTCCGTCTCCGTAGTGTAAAAATAACTCTTAACTCTATTTCTGTAGTGTAAAAATACCTCTCAACTCTGTTTCTGTTATATAAAGGATACCCCTGATCCTAAAAAAAATTAGGATACCCCTAACTTTTTGGGCTAGTTCCGCCACTGCTTTCAGCTATCAACGCCACCACATGATGCATGATTAACCGTCCTCAGCTTTTAACGTTATTTTCACGAAATTAGTAAAATAATGTTAAAATTAGTGCACTTTCACTTTTGCCCCCCGATAGCCCACACATATATACATTATATGCGCATACCGCAGTTTCTATATATAAGTGCAGTTGGTAAAGTGGTTGCCTGCCTAACTGAACTCTTCCTTCACGGTGCAGGTTCGATCCCATAACAAATAAATTTTTTCCTGATTTTTTCCATAATCCGAATAATTTGTTGAATACGGAAGGATTGGGGTGTAGAATTGTACCGTTTGGAACGAGGTTCATTTTTAATGATAACAAGTGGTTTTTCCCCGCGCTACTTGGCGGGAACTCATTTGGTATCCGTTGACGTTGAGTTCGTTTTGGTACCACTACTTGCAGCTAAAATAATAAACTAAAAAAATAAAGTCGTGATATGCCCAAAAGAATACGTGTTTTAAATCAATCGAAAACCACAGAAAAGAATACCGATTCCAATACTACCGATATTGTTCTGTTGAAATCAGTTCAGTTAGTCCCGTATCAACACTCGTATACTTTACGATAAAAAATGTTTTTTTCTATATTTTTATTGATACTCGTATAGTTTACAATTTACGAAGCGAAAACCATAAAAAGAATATCGGTTCTGATACTACTGATATTTGTACTGATATTATTCGGTTGAAATTGGTTCGCTAAGTCCCATATCAATATTCGTATTGTTTACGATACAAAAAAATGTTTTTTTATGTTTTATTGGCACTTGTATAGTTTACAAAAGAAAAAAAAAACAAACTAAATCTCATTGTCGGTTTTGGTTCGATTTGGTACAATAGCAATACGGTATCCATTTTCAAAAAAAAAATACAAAATAAATATAATATTAAAATTTTAGTTTTACTATTTATCACCACTTCAAATTAATATGTATATAATAATAATAATATTATTAAATAAACATTAAATATCAAATATTAAATAAATACGGCACCGGTATTTGAGGTTTTCGGTTCGGTTTGGTACAATAGCAATACGGTATCCATTTTCAAAAAAAAATACAAAATAAATATAATATTAAAATTTTAGTTTTACTGTTCATCACCACTTCAAATTAATATGTATAATAATAATATATGATTTTTCTACAAGTATTGAATCATATTGTTATTGAACATCGATAATTTGTTTGATTCTTTTATTTTCTTTTTGAGATCTTTGGTTGGACAACACTGCTGTATTAAATTGTGATTATGATTGCTTATTTATCCTTTTTTTTTCTGCTAAAGATTATGATTGCTTCACTTGAGAAGATGACATTCTATGTTTTGCTAATTAATCATCTTAGTCAATATCTTAGTGTAGGTGTTTAGCGTTTGTTAATTTTCTCTTAGGCTATGCGGTATGGTGATGGTCCATCCTTGGAGGATGATCCGCCACGTAGACATCACACGTAGATCGGGTGTGAGGATGGGGCAAAGAGGATGGAGGTATGGAAATGGGGATGGACCTAAAATATATGTATATGTTGTATATATATGTGTGTGAGGGGGTTTTACCCTGTAGTGGACCGGCTTGAACGTCCGGGAGAAGCCGGGGAGGACGCCGCCGGTGGGGGAAGAAATGGGGGAGGAGCGGCGCCAAGCCACGACGGGGGTGGGACGAACCCCCACCGTCTAGCCTTACCATTTTGAGTTGAATGATAGGTTTATTTCTAATAATATATGTTGTTTTAGGACTCTAATGAACTAGAATTGTGATATTTCTTCTTTCTTGAATTTACAAATTTTAAATATGAAGAGTAGTTATTAATTAAAAGAATAAATTACTATCTTGCCTAAATAATAAATCAATCGCTCGGTAGAATTATTTATACTTTGATTACAACTAAAAACATAAATATTAAACTTACGTGTCTAATGACTCGATCCGTTTTTATCAATATAAAAATTACTAGATTCGTATTATATATAAACTTCTCGCTCCATCCAAGTCATATAGGCCCTACCCATAGTCCCATACCATCTTAATGTTGACATCACTTGAGATTAAAACGTGTTGACTTGATAAAAAGGTTTGTGAGATGTGTATGGTAACTCATAAGAATACATGATGTTGTATTAACCATATTATATATAACAAAAATAATTAAATTCCTATTAAAATTAACAAAATTGGAGAGGGTTTATGCTTACAAAAAACAAAATTAGGGCATGCTAAAATTTTACTATGTATAAACAATAATAAAACCGTCACAACTAGGACCAATAAGGCTATACAATACATACATACTTATCAATCAGATTTTGACTTTTTTGGCTCTTCTTACAAATCCTTAAATAAATATGACTAATTAGTTCAACTCATCAAATGATGATGAAGAAGAAGCTATGTAATGATTCTTTTCACTGTACACGACGTGGGAGCGATAAATTATGAGATTTGGTTTTAAGTCGAAGTTTCTAACGAATAGATCTTTGTTTGATTCCAAACCGTCTTCTATAGGCAAGACATCTTGAATCGGCTTTGGTATGGGTTCATCTTTCATTATACTTCTCCAGTATTCTCTAGGATTGCTTCTTGCTTCATTTGTATGCACAATCTGATCATGAAACCCATGACAAACCACACAAAATTAGGGTTTATTTACTTCTTTGTTTATCTAACGAGTCATATTATTTATAGAAGAATACACCTTGATGTAAACGAGAAGAGAAATCTAGCGTACTCTAGATGACGTAATGCTATGGATCTAAATACCACTTTTGGGTATCGTCCAATTAATCACTTGGTGTGTGTCAACTTACGAGAAATAGAAGTTTATCATATTTCTTCGTTCTAGTTAAAAATAATTAAAAATAACGGATTAAACATAAGCGATTGTGATGAATTGCTATGAAGATGAAGTTAGAATGAATGCTTACCAAGAGAAGGGAGAAGAAGATGATGAAAGTTGAGAGAGATTTCACCATGTCTTTATCTTGTATGGTGTTGTTCCATTGCTAGGGCTTACTATTATTTATAGATTGATAATAGTTTGACCTAAAACTCTTTATATCTAAATTGTTGGTCCCATGTTAAGTACTTGTAGGGCCCCATATGCATAATCTAGATATTGATGCCCTCAATGTTTAGACTTTCTATTTGTTAAATTATAAAAGAATTGTCTAAAAACTATAATTTTGTAATAATTGTGATCTAGATAACAACATAAATTTAGATTATTCAACACAACCATGTTAGCTGAGGTGTCAGTCAGGTTGGTTTTGGACTTTATGTCTAACAAAATCATCCAACAAATTTGTTTTTTAAACTTAGAATAAGAGGTCAAAGCATTAACACTATGAACTTGTTTTCTGAAAATGATATTAATAAATGTTTGTGACTACATGATGTTACACAGAACTCTGAAAACAATCTCTCAAAATCCAAAAATCAAATGTGTCTCCCTCTATCTTACACACACATATTATAAAAATAAGCCAAAATTACAATGATTGTCATATCTATTTAAAAAAAGAGTTAATAGCCAAAATGGTCCCTGAGGTTTGCTCACTTTTGCCACTTTAGTCCAAAATTCAAAATTTTTAAATTTGGGTCCCTGAGGTTTGCATTTTGTTGTCATTTTAGTCCAAATTTCAAAAACCCCTTTTTTGAGTATTGAAACCTGATTTTTTTGTCTTTTTGTGCAAGGGTATTTTGGTCATTTTAATTTACTCTTTTAATAAATTAAAACAAAATTAATTACATATTATATAATATATAATATATATATATAACTCTCTCTCTCAAACTAAAACACAGACTCTCTCTCAGCTCTCTCTCTCTCTCTCTACACAGATCCGCCATCTCCTTCTTCCTTGGAGAAACCCTAGTTTATACTTACCACAGCTTCAAATCAGATCTTCCCTATCTCTCTCGACACTCACAACCACACCCTCTGCCTCTCCTCTCGAACAAACGGCCGGAGCTGCAAAATCCGGCGAGCCGCATAGCACACCCACCTCCGACAAACCCCCAACACCCACCTGCAACCCCCCTAGTCCATCATACTCACACAATAGCGGAGAAAGAGGCTGAGTGGCGATGAAAAACAGCGGCTAGGCCTCTTTTCCGATGACGGCGACGCCGCCGTCTGAGACGGTGGTGGGGTTCTGTTGCAGCGGCAAAGAAAGAGAGTGAAGTCGGAGACGTCGATTTTCCGGGTAAGCTCGAACACCCTTAGCTTTTTCTTTCTTTTTCCGATTCATTTGTTTTTCGCTTCAGGGGAGCCGATCAGGGTGGTGGCAGGGTGACTATGTTGATTGAAGATGACGATGTTGGTGGCAGTGGTTATGGTGAAACTCAACTTTAGGATTCGGATTTATCTAGGGGGTGGGGGTGTTGGGACGGTGGTGGGGGTGGGGGTGGGAGGAGAAGTAGAGGATGAGGGTTGTTCAGCTGGTTGCCGGCAGTGGCGGTGGCTTTTGATTTGGGTGGTTGCCGGCTTTTGATTATTGTTGTTGTTCAGGTGGTTGCCGGCAGTGGCGGTGGCTTTTGATTTGGGTTATGGCGGATGTGGGTTGTTTTAGGTGATGGTGGAGGCGGTGGCTTTTGATTTGGTGGAGGTGATGCGGTGGTGGCTGAAGAAGAGTCTCCAATGTTGATGGCGGTGGTGTTATAGAGAGAGAGAGGAGAGAGAATCAGAGGTGTGTTTAGAGAGAGAGAGAGAAATTGTTTAGAGAGAGAGAGAAATTGCAGAGATTGGGTTTTTGGAATTTTATTATAATTTTATTTTTAATTTTATTTATATATATATTAATGCTTAAGATGGACGATTATACCCCTACATAAAAGGACAAAAGAATCAGCATTCAACAGTCAAAATATGGGTTTTTTGGATTTTGGACTAAAATGGCAATAAAATGCAAACCTCAGGGACCCAGATTTAAAAATTTTAGATTTTGGACTAAAGTGGCAAAAGTGAGCAAACCTCAAGGACCATTTTGGCTATTAACTGTTAAAAATATAAGTCTTATGATATTATGATCCAAAGTTCACGCGCCAGTTCTTTACGCATAAGTGATGCGCAGTTTGTCTCTCAAGTAACCTTATTACATATAAGAAAAAAAAACTATTACATATATTAACTGTACTTCTGTACACTAGATTTGTTTTGAAAAGTATTTTTAATTAAGACTGAGTGTAGTGGGGCGACTCCCCACCCCAAGTCGCCCCAAGTCGCCTGGAACACCGCCCCCGGGGGCGACTTGGGGGGCGACCCCCTCTTGCCCGACTCATTCTCGTCGCCCATTTCAAATGTTTGATTTCCAATATAGCCGTTGCCAACGGTTATGTTGGCTAAGCTTATTTATTTATTTTTTTTAATAATCCAACCTTTATAAAATACCCCATATCAAACACATTTTTACCACAATTTTCTCTCAAACTCATCAAAATTTATACCAATTTTCTCTCAAACTCATCAAAATTTATACCAATCTTCTATCAACTCATCAAAATGTATCCCCACAACATCCCTCCTTTCAACCAAAATACACAATCTTCCAATCCACAACCCGATCTGACGGACCCAAACGTTTTAAATAACCCCGCTTTTTACGCCTATTTCAATAATATGCACGTTGCTAGCCCTACACCGCAAGTATACTACAACAATACGCCCATACCGCAACATATGGGGTTCACCACTTGGAACACACAACAACCCGGTGGTTTTCAAAACGTTGGAGGATCGAGCCAACAAAATGGTATAAATTTTTTAGATATTTTTTTTGTAAAGAATATGTTTATTTTTTTTTTTTAACTTTGTTTGTATTCCATCTAGTGGTTGATTTAGGTGACGAAGAAGTTCCGGAGACCCAGTTCGATGTCGGTCAAAAAAAGAAACGTTCGCACAAGAGGAAAACAACGGGTGAAGAACGCTTGAAAACCAAACCGATACCATGGACTTCCAACGAGGAAATGAGCTTGTCCAAGGCTTGGCTAGAAATAACCGAAGACCCGAAGTGTAGTAACTATCAAAAGGAAAAAACATATTGGTCTCGTATTTACAACCTTTTCCTCAAGTTGGAAGGTCAAGAAGATGGATACCGTGATGCCGATGGTGTCGGCGCGAAGTGGCGTAAAATGCGTCCTTTGATTCAAAGTTTCAACCAAATATACACTCGCCTAAGTAACTCGCGTGTGCGCCAAAGTGGTTCCGACGATGCGATGCTCCAAGCAAACGCCCAAAATGAATTCCGAGGCGAACACAATAAGGCGTTTCCTTATCTTGCTATTTGGTTAATTTTAAGAAGGAGTTCGAAATTTAACACAGTCATCGCTGTGACAACTCGAGTTTCCGACATTCTTTATTCGCATTTATTGCACGTTGACTCTGACTGTCTAGTTGTTTGACTCGTCTGATTTGTAACGATACACTTTGTGTGATAATAAAAGTATTATGTTTGCTTGGTTATGTGTTGATATTATAGCATGAGACTTAGTGTATTTGAAATAACATAAACTACTGAACATATGAAACAACTCGACGAAACAGAGTTGTGATTCGCCATGATCATACTCGACGAAACAAGCATGTTTCGCCAAACCGAACTCGACGAAACAGACTGTTTCGCCGGACCAGTTTCGCCAAAAGCCCAGTACGGCCCAGAATGTTATTTCCGTGTATAATTACGTGAAACGGTTCTAGTTTCACACCCTTGGCAAAATAGAAACCCTAGAACTCTCTCCTAAGTGTGTCGGCAGCTGTGGGTGTCTCCCCAAGTCTTTGAGCGATCAAATCATTATTTCTTTCATCTCGGTTAGTACGGGTTCGTTAACTCGGTCCTATTGATGTTTTGATTACTTGTTATGTGCTTATGTAAATGCTGAGTTATGAAACAGATTATGAATATATGTGTATGATGATGTAGATTTCGATATACATGGTTAATCGGATGTGTAATTATATGCGAAACCTAACATGATCGAATACTCAGTTCTGGATGTTGTTAATATGTTATAATTCTGAATCCACATTAGTTTCGGATAGGGCTCGATGATATGAGGTTGTATGTTAATCAGTTTGAGATGCGTTTAAAACTAGGGTTCATACTAGACGATGATTACGTGAGGATTGTGTTATGATTCTGTGCTAAATGATTTCGGTATGATTGCTACTTGATGGCGACGGCTGTTAGGGTTTCTGCATGTATTTGTGTACGTAACTGACATCACCTCGAATCTGTCTTGACGAAACCGATCTCTTGGCGAAACAGAAAGTGTTTCGCCAAGGACGGTCGACGAAATAGAATCTTGTTTCGCCAAACAAGATCACGGCGAAACAGAATGTGTTTCGCCGATTTGTGTTTCGCCGAATGGTGTGTTTCGTCAATATGTGTGTTTCGCCATTATGTAATCAGCACAGTAACTTACCTTATTTCTGTTAAAAGTTAACATGGTTAGTTAACTGCGGTTAAGTGTTAACTGGAATATCTAACTGCTGTTAAATGTTAAACATGACTCGTATGATTGTGAATATGTACTACATGCTTATACGTGTACCTCGTGACTACAAACTGATTATGTATACGTGCATACTTTAGGACGTGATTGATTTACCTTGAGCACATACTTAGCATACCGAGCAAACCAAGGTGAGTTCACACTCTTACCAAGGCATGGGATTCCCCAGTTGGGTTGGGAATGGGATTGAATGATTACCTGTACTTACATTACCACTAGACTACTTACCACGGTCCTCGGATTGGGAAGGATACCTGTGTCAAATTCTACATAAAGCCTACGTACTGTCCTCGGATTGGGAAGGACACCAGCACTAAACCTACGTAAAACCTACGTACTACTGTCCTCGGATTGGGAAGGACGCCAGTGCTAAACCTACGTACTACCGTCCTCGGATTGGGAAGGACGCCAGCGCTAAACCAACGTACTCGCTACGTACTGTCCTCGGTTGGGAAGGGCACTTACATAAAACCTGCGTAAACCTATACTTACTACTATCCTCGGATTGGGAAGGATGCTTATGATTTCGAATAGTCTAGGGGATATATATAACAGGGGAAGCCCCCACCAATAGAACGTACTATCGGCCCAGTAGAGCCACATGTTACATACGAACTTACTATTACGCATTTACTTTCTGTGAACTCGCTCAACTAGTTGTTGATCCTCTGTTACATGCCTTGCAGGACCTTAGGTACTTATGGAGCTTGCACGGGAGGCGCAGTCGTTGTGGACAAGGATCGTGAATACTTGATTAGACATTATGACATTTCACACTTTATTGTGTTGGGTTTATTTATACGCTTCCGCTAAGCAGTGATAACATACTTATGTTTTGGAACACCTCTCATATGGATTGGTTTGATTAAATTGCAATTACTTTTACTTTATACATTGTTCTATATGATTGGTGGCTTGATCCTGGTCAGTCACGCTCCCAAGCGGTGATACTACGCAGGTGGATTTTGGGGGTGTGACAGATTGGTATCAGAGCCATTGGTTATAGAGAACTTGGTTTTAATATGGGGAAAACGATTTTATTAAAACCAGACTATAACCGGAACAGTGCTCTCAACGATCCACAACGACGCTTCGCTCCACGTGCAAGACTCGACATCCTAGGTAATAAGGTTTATGTTTATTGCCTACATACTAGAATTACATAGAACTTTGCTCGTGGTATGCTTAGATTACAATGCTCACTAATTGTTGTTGCATGAGAACACTTGTGTGCTCACTCTCTTCTGTCATCGCACTATTCGCGAACCTATCTCACTTACGTTATCTTTACTATGAAGATCATGTCTGGACGTATCAACATGACTCAGGACCAGTTGACGGCCCTCATTAACGAACGAGTTACTGCGGCAGTTGCAGCCGCACAAGCAGGAGGTATACCCTGCAGTTACAACTCACACTAGGATCCTTAGATCCTACATTCCTAAATCAACTCTCGTGTTTAAACTTGTGCTAATTCTTTTACACAACAGGTCAAGCACCTGTTTGCACTTTCAAGACTTTCATGGACTGTCGTCCAACCACTTTCAGCGGCACTGAAGGAGCCGTAGGCCTCCTGCACTGGTTTGAAAAGATAGAGTCTGTGTTTGAGATGTGTGAATGCCCTGAGGCACGCAGGGTGAAATATGCTACCGGTACCCTCGAGGGTTTAGCCCTCACATGGTGGAAAGCACAGGTCTAAATACTGGGGTTGGTTGCTGCTAACGCCACCCCATGGAACAATTTCAAAGAGATGATCAAGGAAGAATACTGCAGTAGAGATGATATTCATAAGCTGGAAGTCGAGTTTTTCAACCTCAAGATGACGGGGTCTGAGATCGAAGCGTATACCAAGAGATCGAATGAGCTTGCATTACTGTGTCCTACTCTGGTGGACAAGCGTATTGAACTTTATCTTAAGGGTCTGGTGCCAGAGATCCAGAGTCATGTGACTTCAGCAAATCATGCCACTTACCAGCAGGTTGTTCAGTTGGCTCACCGTCTCACTGATCAAGCGGTGGAGCAGAACCGGTTGCCCAAACGCATCAACGCTACCACTACAGCTACTACTTCGGTTACTCCTGCTACTCCCAGTGACAGCAAGCGAAAATGGGAGGGGGATTCCAGCAAAGGATCAGCTCCAGTTCAGTCCCAAGTTCAGCAACGAAAGATTGACAACTATCAGAGCCCTAGTCAGCACTCTTCGGGCAGTCACAAGCAGGGTGGTTATCGAGGGAACCTCCCAAAGTGCAACATCTGCAACAAGCACCACAATGGCCAGTGTAACAGGGGTCGTTGTCAAAGGTGTTTCAGGACGGGCCATGAGGCCAAGGATTGTAGGAGCCCACAGCCTGTAAATCAGAATCAGCCGCAGCAGCGAGCACGGCAGAATCAGCAACAGGGCAACAAAGGATGTTTTCAGTGTGGCGTCGAAGGTCACTTCAAAAGACACTGCCCTCAGCTAAACCGAAACCAGAACAACAACAACAACCAGGGCAATGGGAACAACAACAACGGGGGAAACAACAATGATGGGAACAACGGCGCAAGGGGACGAGCATTTGTGATTGGGCAGGGTGATGCCAGGAATGATCCCAATGTGGTTATGGGTAAGTTTCTCCTCGACGACTTTTATGTTACTGTACTATTTGATTCGGGTGCGGATACCAGTTATATGTCTCTGAAAGTTAGCCAAATGCTTAAACGCGCACCAACACGTTTGAACACTAAACATGTCGTAGAGTTAGCTAACGGTAAAAGTTTAGAGGCCACACACATAGTTCAGGGTTGTAATCTTATCCTCGCTGGTCAGACTTTCTCCATCGATCTCATCCCTATAACTCTGAGTAGTTTCGACATTGTCATCGGTATGGATTGGTTATCCCAAGAACAAGCAGAGATACTATGCAGGGAGAAGATCATTCGTATTCCCCGTTCTGGTAAAGAACCTCTCGAAGTTCAAGGCGACAAGAGTGGTGTCGTGAGTGGCATCATTTCCTTCCTGAAGGCTCAGAAGTGTTTACGAAAGGGCCACACAGCTGTTTTAGCTCTCGTTACGGATACATCGAAGAAAGAGAAAAAGATTGAGGATATTCCGGTGGTACGCGATTTTCCTCAAGTATTTCCAGAAGAGTTACCCGGGTTACCGCCTCATCGTCAGGTTGAATTTCAGATCGAGCTCGCTCCAGGAGCAGCACCCATATCTCGAGCGCCTTATCGTTTGGCTCCAACTGAATTGGAAGAACTGTCAAAGCAGCTACAAGAACTCTTGGAAAAGGGTTTTATACGTCCTAGCTCTTCGCTTTGGGGAGCTCCAGTGTTATTCGTAAAGAAGAAAGACGGTACGTTCAGGATGTGTATAGACTACCGTGAACTCAACAAGGTGACGATCAAGAATCGTTATCCTCTTCCGCGCATAGATGATTTATTCGACCAGCTGCAAGGGTCGAGCTACTACTCCAAGATAGACTTAAGGTCAGGGTACCATCAGCTGAGAGTCCGGGATGAGGACGTCTCTAAAACAGCATTTAGAACTCGCTACGGCCACTACGAGTTTATGGTCATGCCATTCGGGCTAACGAACGCGCCTGCCGTATTTATGGATCTTATGAACAGGGTGTGCAAACCCTATCTCGACAAGTTCGTCATTGTTTTCATCGACGACATCCTGATTTATTCGAAGAGTCAGGAGGAGCACGAGCATCATTTACGACTTATACTGGAACTTCTGCGAACGGAACAGTTATACGCTAAGTTTTCCAAATGTGACTTCTGGCTTCGTGAAGTCCACTTCTTAGGCCACGTGGTAAACAAGGATGGGATTCATGTAGATCCATCCAAGGTGGATTCGATCAAGAACTGGCCTGCACCTCGCACACCAACAGAAATACGCCAATTCTTGGGTTTGGCGGGTTATTACAGGAGGTTCATCAAAGACTTCTCAAAGATTGCTCAGCCACTTACACTACTGACGCAGAAGGGTGTTGTTTATCGTTGGGGTAATGCACAGGAAACAGCGTTTCAGCACTTAAAGGATAGACTTTGTAGCGCGCCTATCCTCTCACTGCCTGAAGGCACGGACGATTTTGTAGTCTACTGCGACGCATCTATCCAAGGTCTTGGATGTGTATTGATGCAAAGGGATAAAGTTATTGCTTATGCTTCGCGCCAACTTAAGATTCACGAACGGAATTACACGACACACGACCTAGAGCTGGGAGCGGTTGTTTTTGCACTTAAGATATGGCGACACTACTTGTACGGTACCAAATGTGCTATCTACACTGACCACAGAAGCCTCGAACATATATTCAAACAGAAGGAACTGAATATGCGACAACGACGATGGGTTGAACTGTTAAATGACTACGAATGCTCAATCAGGTACCACCCAGGCAAAGCCAATGTTGTGGCTGACGCCCTCAGCCGAAAGGACACTGCGCCTAAGCGCGTACGAGCTTTACAACTCACTATACAGTCTAGTCTTCCTTCCCAGATACGAAATGCTCAGGTGGAAGCATTGAAACCAGAAAACGTCAGGGCAGAAGCCTTACGCGGCTCAAGGCAACGCTTAGAACAGAAGGAAGATGGTGCTTATTACGTAACAGGACGCATTTGGGTCCCACTGTACGGCAACTTACGCGAGCTGGTAATGGATGAAGCTCACAAGTCTCGCTACTCGGTACACCCTGGTTCGGATAAAATGTACCACGATATTAAGACTACATACTGGTGGCCTAGCATGAAGGCCCACATAGCCACATACGTTAGCAAATGCTTGACTTGTGCGAGAGTCAAGGCAGAATATCAGAAACCGTCAGGACCACTCCAACAACCTGAGATACCACAATGGAAATGGGAGCAAATTTCCATGGATTTTGTCACTGGCCTACCTAGATCTCAGCGCGGAAATGATACTATTTGGGTGATCGTGGATCGGCTCACAAAGTCTGCTCACTTCTTGGCTATCAAAGAAACAGACAAGTTCTCTACCTTAGCAGACGTTTACTTAAAAGAAGTGGTCTCGAGGCACGGGGTGCCCACCTCCATCATCTCTGATCGTGACGCATGTTTTACTTCAGAACTGTGGCAAGCAATGCATAAATCTTTTGGCTCTCGTTTAGACATGAGCACAGCTTATCACCCTCAGACAGATGGACAGTCTGAGCGCACTATTCAAACTCTAGAAGACATGCTTCGGGCGTGCGTAATTGACTTTGGCAATGGTTGGGAAAAACATTTGCCACTTGTGGAATTTTCATACAATAACAGCTACCACACAAGCATTAAAGCTGCACCATTCGAGGCATTGTACGGGCGTAAATGCCGGTCACCTCTCTGTTGGGCAGAGGTGGGAGATAGTCAGATCACAGGTCCAGAAATGGTAGTTGATACTACTGAAAAGATTGCTCAAATACGACAACGCATGGCGGCAGCACGTGACCGTCAGAAAGAATACGCCGATAAAGATAGAAAACTGCTCGAATTCCAGGTTGGGGATCGAGCGCTACTCAAAGTTTCGCCCTGGAAGGGTGTGGTTCGTTTTGGCAAACGCGGCAAACTCAATCCACGATACGTCGGACCTTTCGAAGTTATCGAGAAAATAGGCAAAGTGGCCTACAGACTGAACTTACCACCTGAACTCAGTGCAGTTCACAACGTCTTTCACGTGTCGAATCTGAAGAAGTGTACGTCAGATGAGACCCACATAGTTCCCTTGAAGGAACTCACTATCGACGAACGGTTGCACTTCGTCGAGGAACCTGTTGAAATCACGGACCGGGATGTTAAGGTCCTCAAGAACACGAGAATCCCTCTTGTACGAGTTCGTTGGAACTCCCGTCGTGGTCCAGAGTATACCTGGGAACGAGAAGATCAAATGGAACTCAAGTATCCCCAATTATTCGGAAAACGTGCAACCACTACTGAGGCTGAAGCTACAACTTCAGAATTTCGGGACGAAATTCCAAATCAACGGGGGGATGATGTGACACCCCAGGAAAACCAGTAAACGATACAACTCACCTAGCTTCCTCAGTAACCGCATGCTAAATTTCGGGACGAAATTTCTTTCAAGTTGGGGATAATGTGACAACTCGAGTTTCCGACATTCTTTATTCGCATTTATTGCACGTTGACTCTGACTGTCTAGTTGTTTGACTCGTCTGATTTGTAACGATACACTTTGTGTGATAATAAAAGTATTATGTTTGCTTGGTTATGTGTTGATATTATAGCATGAGACTTAGTGTATTTGAAATAACATAAACTACTGAACATATGAAACAACTCGACGAAACAGAGTTGTGATTCGCCATGATCATACTCGACGAAACAAGCATGTTTCGCCAAACCGAACTCGACGAAACAGACTGTTTCGCCGGACCAGTTTCGCCAAAAGCCCAGTACGGCCCAGAATGTTATTTCCGTGTATAATTACGTGAAACGGTTCTAGTTTCACACCCTTGGCAAAATAGAAACCCTAGAACTCTCTCCTAAGTGTGTCGGCAGCTGTGGGTGTCTCCCCAAGTCTTTGAGCGATCAAATCATTATTTCTTTCATCTCGGTTAGTACGGGTTCGTTAACTCGGTCCTATTGATGTTTTGATTACTTGTTATGTGCTTATGTAAATGCTGAGTTATGAAACAGATTATGAATATATGTGTATGATGATGTAGATTTCGATATACATGGTTAATCGGATGTGTAATTATATGCGAAACCTAACATGATCGAATACTCAGTTCTGGATGTTGTTAATATGTTATAATTCTGAATCCACATTAGTTTCGGATAGGGCTCGATGATATGAGGTTGTATGTTAATCAGTTTGAGATGCGTTTAAAACTAGGGTTCATACTAGACGATGATTACGTGAGGATTGTGTTATGATTCTGTGCTAAATGATTTCGGTATGATTGCTACTTGATGGCGACGGCTGTTAGGGTTTCTGCATGTATTTGTGTACGTAACTGACATCACCTCGAATCTGTCTTGACGAAACCGATCTCTTGGCGAAACAGAAAGTGTTTCGCCAAGGACGGTCGACGAAATAGAATCTTGTTTCGCCAAACAAGATCACGGCGAAACAGAATGTGTTTCGCCGATTTGTGTTTCGCCGAATGGTGTGTTTCGTCAATATGTGTGTTTCGCCATTATGTAATCAGCACAGTAACTTACCTTATTTCTGTTAAAAGTTAACATGGTTAGTTAACTGCGGTTAAGCGTTAACTGGAATATCTAACTGCTGTTAAATGTTAAACATGACTCGTATGATTGTGAATATGTACTACATGCTTATACATGTACCTCGTGACTACAAACTGATTATGTATACGTGCATACTTTAGGACGTGATTGATTTACCTTGAGCACATACTTAGCATACCGAGCAAACCAAGGTGAGTTCACACTCTTACCAAGGCATGGGATTCCCCAGTTGGGTTGGGAATGGGATTGAATGATTACCTGTACTTACATTACCACTAGACTACTTACCACGGTCCTCGGATTGGGAAGGATACCTGTGTCAAATTCTACATAAAGCCTACGTACTGTCCTCGGATTGGGAAGGACACCAGCACTAAACCTACGTAAAACCTACGTACTACTGTCCTCGGATTGGGAAGGACGCCAGTGCTAAACCTACGTACTACCGTCCTCGGATTGGGAAGGACGCCAGCGCTAAACCTACGTACTCGCTACGTACTGTCCTCGGTTGGGAAGGGCACTTACATAAAACCTGCGTAAACCTATACTTACTACTATCCTCGGATTGGGAAGGATACTTATGATTTCGAATAGTCTAGGGGATATATATAACAGGGGAAGCCCCCACCAATAGAACGTACTATCGGCCCAGTAGAGCCACATGTTACATACGAACTTACTATTACGCATTTACTTTCTGTGAACTCGCTCAACTAGTTGTTGATCCTCTGTTACATGCCTTGCAGGACCTTAGGTACTTATGGAGCTTGCACGGGAGGCGCAGTCGTTGTGGACAAGGATCGTGAATACTTGATTAGACATTATGACATTTCACACTTTATTGTGTTGGGTTTATTTATACGCTTCCGCTAAGCAGTGATAACATACTTATGTTTTGGAACACCTCTCATATGGATTGGTTTGATTAAATTGCAATTACTTTTACTTTATACATTGTTCTATATGATTGGTGGCTTGATCCTGGTCAGTCACGCTCCCAAGCGGTGATACTCCGCAGGTGGATTTTGGGGGTGTGACAATCGCCTTCGATCCATTTAAAACTCGTGGCCAACCGTCGGCTAAGCGGTCAAAAACCTCATCCTCAAACGACCAACAAAGTACCGGTTCGGACGCTCGGTGCCAAATAAATCTCAACGACATTGAGGAAGACAACGAAGAGCCACATGAAGAGGCCGAACCGTATCAACCACCACAACGACCGGTTGGCCGAGATAGGGCCAAAAAAGCCGCCCAGACGTCTTCTAGCGGTGCACGAATCGACTACACCGAAACGTTCGAAAAAGTGACCAATAAGTTAGACGGGTTGTTGCAAACGAGCCAACAACGGATCAACTTAAAAAAAGAACACGGGGACCGAAAGCTAAAGCTGAAAGAAAGTCGTCAAAAAGCACTTGATTTGCAAATATTAACAACCGACACGACAAACCTTACTGGAGCCGAGCTCGCTTTAGCCGAGCAAATGAAGCAAGAAATTCGAGAAAAATATAACCTTTGTTGAAGTAATTTTTTTATTTTGATTGAAGTAATTTTTTTTTTAGTTGATGTATTTTTTTTATTTTGGTTGAAGTATTTTTTTTTTTAGTTGATGTATTTTTTTTATTTTGGTTGAAATAATTTTTTTTTTAGTTGATGTATTTTTTTTATTTTGGTTGAAGTAATTTTTTTTAGTTGATGTATTTTTTTATTTTGGTTGAAGTAAAAAAAGACTTATAAAAATATGATTTTTTTTATATCTTTTACATAAAAAAAAGACAAAATAAATGGGTGCCACGTGTCGCAAGACGCCCCACCCAGCAAGGTTGCCCCACTACCCCTTTTTTGGTCAGAATCCTCTTATGTGACGTGGCGCCACGTGTCGCAAGACGCCCACTCAACAGGTTGCCCCACTACACTCAGTCTAAACTGTCTAACAATATGCAAGACACAAGACACGTGTTTCCTTAAAATGAATCTACTTATTGAACTAACATATGTAGCGAAAAATCAAGGATACACATTATGGTCATTTCATGAAACTCATTGAGAAAAAAAAAACTTACGAAAGAACATTTTGAGAAAGCAAAAAACAAAAAAAAACACCAAGTGGATTTAAAAAAAATATGTAAAATGCGACTTTTATATACGTAACAGATGTTTACATATGTAAATAGCAAAGTTTACGTAACTTTCTTTTTAAATATCCATTTGGCAATTTTTTTTTAGTTTTTGCTCAAAATGTTTAAAAACGTGTAAACTATCTCCACTATTTTTTTCATAAGAAAAAAAAGGTTTTTTTACATGACTTTCTTGACTAAAGTGGATTTTCAATTTCTACTTTATATATATATATATATATATATATATATATATATATAGGGTAGGGATCCTAAGAGAAGTCCACCCTATATGAGAAACTTGAGAAGCATTCTGGACCACACATTTTTCTAAGCCTTTCGTAATATACACATATGTATAGTTTAAAAATGACTATATACATATATGTATATTGAGTTATACACATATGTATATAGTCAATTTTAAACTATACATATGTGTATATTACGAAAGGCTTAGAAAAATGTGTGGTCCAGAATGCTTCTCAAGTTTCTCAACTAGCCTATCACTTCTCACATGATCCTTATCCTATATATATATATATATTCGCATGGGGATGAAGATCTGACGGCTGGGGTTATCGCGTACGCAATGTACGATAAACCATTTTGTACGTTAACTGGTCTCTAATCTCTATTATAAATTTGTGGAATAAACTTATTTTTTAACTATTCTAATTTATATATTATATTAGATATATAACAAATATAATTATATTTCATAAATCATTTACTAAGATTTGCATCACTTTAACCATCATTATCTTCCATCGTCAGAATGAGAAATGAAAAATGGCATAACACGATTGGAAGTCAACTTTGTAATATAACCCATTAGCTAAAAGGCAAACAAAGCATTTTAGTGGTCCCTTGGTGCTTATCATACATGTTAGGTTTAAATTTGACAGCAATATCGGCACTAAGTGGGGTGTTTCTAATAAGTTACGATTTCTTAAGGACCATAATTTAAAATATTCGTTTCACGAAACAGTTTTAAAATATGTTCAAGGGGATTAGGGGTGGTTCACTAGTGATAGAAACTATCACTCACACTGTCCAATAAGATCGTGTCATGTCATCAACCAAATTTCTATCACTAGTGATAGAAATGTAGGGGGGGTGGTATCACTAGTGATTCAATTATATCACTCCCAAATTTAATTTTTATTTTTATAGAATTCTGCCACATTTAATCCCAAAATTAATGTCCATGTGTGGGGTGGGCGGCAACATGTACACGTGTTGCAAATGCATGAACTATCAGAGCAGGGGTGGGCGGCAATATGCAGCCTTTTCAAAAGTTCAACGCGTTTTGTTTATAACGCGTTTTTTAAACGCCGGCGGCGGTGTAGCGTGATAGTTTAACGCGTTATCGAGCTCCATCACGTACCGCCCCGAGTCCCCTAATGACCCTCAAACTATATTCCTTTTTCATTTGACATACACTTATATTTTCACGTGACAACTTGGTACATATAGCCGACAAAACATGGGATCACCATATTCTAGTTGACTCTTGGAAAATGTTGTTTTACACCACATGTGAAACCCTTAACTCCCCACTACAAGTGCTTTGTGACATTATTCCACTATTTTCCAATCAAGTGCCATATTATATATATATAGAGAGAGAGAGAGGAGAGAGAGAGAAAAAGACATACATATATATTAAATGTTATCAGCTTATTTTTGTTGTTAAAACTTTTTAAGCTATGAATGGTCGTAGTCAACTTTATGGACATATCAAAAGTTATGTGTTGCATAGCGTTTTGTTCGAGTGCATAATTAAAAAAGGGTTGTGTTAAATACACCCTAAAGTCAACTCTTTTTTTTTATTTTTTTCTCACAAATTAACTTTTCAGCTCCATCCACAAGATTCATCACTTCATCCACAAGATTCAGCTCCATCTTCATCGGTTCATCACTTCATCCACAAGATTCAGCTTCATCTTAATCGGTTCATCACTCCACTTCATCATGCTTCCAGTTCCATCTTCATCGGTAGTTTTGAAACTTGAAAAAGAAAAAGGACATGATAATAGTTATATTCTAATTTATTATGTTAGTGAAAAAAAATTAAAACTGATAAGTGATGTCAATATAATTCATGTATGTATGTATCCCTATGAAATTATAGAGTTAACTAGGTCATCCGGTTGAACCACCCGGTACAACCCGGTTCTACCGGTTGAACCATTTTTAAGGTCATCCCGGAATGATTAAAAACCGGTTTAAACATTGCTTTTGACTTTATAATAAAACATAATTATTACTTTTAACTTTATAATAAAATAATATAATAAAGTAGTTAATCATAACTAAATCATTACTAAATTTGACTTTTGGGTATATTAATCTTTATCTTGGGTATATTTATCACACCCCTTAAAAAATCCACTAGCTAGCTTTAAGGTCAGCTTTTCACAATTTGAGACATGTTTAGCGTTATTGAGAGTTTGACTTGAATCTCGATTAGATTTCTCTAAGATCATTCACATTGGAGGCTTCATCTCTATTTATATAATTCAATTAAAAAAATATTTTTTTATATTTTATTTATTTTTTAAAAACCTTTATCATCCAACTTTCTATCTCTATCTCTATCTCTATCGTACGCACAAACACTTATTTTATTACTTTCTTCTCTTTCATACACACTCACAATGAAAATATAAAGGGTTGAAATGAGCATCTAAATATAAAGCATGTACTTTGTTTTCTATAGATGTTTCTCTATTATAGAGATTCCAATGTGATTGTGTTTTTGTTGTTTTCTCTATTTTTTACTTTATATTATATAGAATATATGAATTTAAAGGCTCCAATATGAATGCTCTAAAGGGACTACTCAACAATCAAAAGGTTCGATCACATAGTGTCATAGTGTGAAGAGAGGAGGACAAAGCCCCTCCACATCACTACCTCACCCCCGCACTTGCTCACACTAGTGTGTTGCCCTTTTTGATGTCAAGATTTTCATGGGCGTTGCCCCTCTTGTTCAACATGACCATCTTGATTTTTGTGGTTTTGCCTTGTGTAACACCCCGTGTTTTCGAAGTCAAAGTCAAAGTCAAGGTCAAAGTCAACGACCAATTTCGCGCAACTAGACTTGTAGTAAATTTCTTTTGTGTGTTTAATTTAGTTGTATTATGTGGAGTAAGTGTCAATAATTACAATAATCGACGTGTGTTATTCGCCATTCAATCGACTTACGGCTGTGAACTGTAGGAAGTAACAATGCGATAAAGTTAACTAAACGATAATCAAACTATGCTAATCAAATCGACATCGAATCGCAACTCGAAATATGCATTTTGGTTATTGTTACGTGTGTGTGTGTGTCTTATGTGTTACTTGTGCATGTTTATTTATGTTATGTGTGGTAATCAATCGAAGCGCAATCGAAACTCGAAACACAATCGAACTCAATCGAAATCGAACTATGACAATTAGTGGAGAAGAGACAGCGCGAGATATGAATAAGTTGGGATTAAAAGTAATTTGACTAGGAAACTCTATAGCATTCGAATCGCTCGCGGTCGAAATCGAAACGTCAAAAATCGTTGCGCCGAACACCCGAACCAAGTGTCATCCGGCCGGATAAGCCATCTGACCGGGCTGACACTTGATCTGGTGCCATATGTCATCCGACCGAGATGACATCCGACCGGATAAGTGACCCGGGCGAGATGCCATCCGACCGACCCACAATTTCCTCTTTGGGTAACTCTATAAATACCCATGTCACTCTCAAACTTTCTACTTTTGGCAACTCTCTGACCGAACAGCACGCTCTCCTTACCTTTTCTTCGATTTCTCTCAATTCCGGTAAGATCTCGTCCTAAATCTTGTACTTTCTTAATCTACACGCACTTCTACACCTTTCTATCTTTCAAATCTTAACTTTTAACCGTGAAATCACTAGATTTGAGGTGTTCTAGGATGACGTCATTATGTGTTCTTGAAGAACTTCATGTTTTGGCCTCAATCCACCAAGAACAATTTAGATCTAAACGATTTCCACACGAATACACATAGATCTTGCATAGATCTGAACATAAACATAGTGAAAAAGGTTTGAAAGATGGTTTCTAACTTTCTTTCAACTCTTTTACACTCAAAACCGATAGAATCGGGCCATGTTCTAGTCTCCTACTCATTCTTAGTGTTGTGCTAGTTCAAGATCTGGATCCTACTCACGAGACCACCGATTTCGGGTTAACCAAGAACAACCATCTCGAACCGGTTAACTGGTCGGACTAGGGTGATTCCTGGACGATCGGGTTACTTGGGTCAAGATGGAGTTCTGTTGGTTAACACGTTGTCAAAACGCCTCGATAAAAGCAACAAACAATCAAAACGACCAAGTGAAAGACGAACGGAACAACCAGCACGGAGTGCTATCCGACCAGACTACTGTCCGACCGGATAAGCCATCCGAACGGCTTACACCTTGGGTCCCCCACATAACCAACTTTATCTGAAGTTTGAGTATTGAACGCATTGTTATCCGATCGGACTACATACCCGACCGGATTACTCTTCGTATCATGAGATACTTGGACTTAAACAATTTTCAACATGTTCAATGCCCTAAGGATTCCACCCGACCGGACAACTTGTCCGACCGAGTGACCGCCCTGCTGAGAACTTGTTCTCGCTGAAGTATCAACCTATCGGATTGTCGTCCGATCGGACAGACCGACCGATCGACCGACTTGAAGGGTAGAGATACTTCAATGTTTTCAAAATACTACAACGAAAACTTCAAAAGCCAAGCCATCATACACAAACACATCAAAGGAAGAAACAATCCACTCGAATAGTCATCCGACCGAACAACCTGTCCGAACGGATTGTCATCCGCACGGCCGGACCATCCGATCAGATTACCAATCCGACCGAGCTGCTGTTCGAGCCGCTCACACCTTGCATCGTTTTACGCGTCAGTTAACATTATGCTATCGTTCTGATCAGGCTAACCCTACTCTCTAAGCGCTCCCTTCAATCCATCATCGCTGTGAGTATACTCGATCCCTTTTTTTTGTCACACCCCGACCACGTATAACATACAAAGCGTGGCGGAAACATCGGGGAGTGTTGCAACAGAATTAATTGTTTCATAACCATGGCATACAAAGTTGTATTTTATTTATTAAACAAGAGTGTTACATTGTCTTAACAGGAAATACAGAGTTTATAACATAATTAAACATAGTCTAACTCCATTTTATGTCTCTAAGGCACAGGTCCGCCCTAGTATCATGATCAACATCCTATGGAAAAGCACCTGAAAACACATGTGAAAATAGGTACGTCAGCATAAAAATGCATGTGAGATACATAGGTTTGTGAAAATAGGATTCATGACTTGTATTTGAGAAAATGTTTAGTCATGAACCTTGTAATTTGCTTTGTCTTGTAAATCATTTGAAAACAATAAGATCAGATGATATGTATAAGTAAATGTCAGGTTAAATAAATAACCATGTAAAAATGTGTTTGTATAAGATAAGTTGTTTGTAAATCAATGTCTTGTGAAAACTATGTTATTTGTATAAAATGTTATATGTATCAAACTGAAATGATTTAAATAACGTTACGACATGTAATACCATACAAACACTTATATATAGGAAGTACCAGTGGCGTATCCACCATGCTTGTATCATATTACACACGCATCGTTACTTAATCACTTAATCAAACCAAACCAACCAATGTAAGAAGTCTATGTTTAAACCAATTGTCAAACATGTTATGTGTCAAATGTAAATCATGTCAAATGTCTATGTCAAATATCCATGTCAAATGTCTATGTCAAATATCCATGTCAAATGTCTATGTCAAATATCCATGTCAAATGTCTATGTCAAATATCCATATCAAATGTCTTTGTCAAATGTCTTTGTGTAAAATGTCTATGTCAAAATGTCATGTATGGCAAGTGAAATGTCTCAACTAAACCATATGCACAAAAACAAAATATTGAAGTAAAACATGGTTTAAATCAATCTTATGTCTTTGTGGAAAAATGCATGCAAATATTGAATATGAACATTTATGAGGTATTGTGAAAATGCATACATCCAAGCCTTGTGACTGTGGTGATAAACCCTTTAAACAAATTAAAGGTCTATCTGTATTATATCATCGAATTCGGTCATTCCTTTCATCCCCTTTCCCTGGGATGTCCGGAATGGGAGTTGTCAATTCCTATGGTACCACTACCTACTAACGAACGGCGTGATCATTGTTAATGAATGTATTGTCCCATGTAAACAAACCAAATGTCATACCAAAATGTAAGCATGTGAAAACAATGCACTAAGTATGTAATCAAATGAACATACATAGCGTGAAATGTCATGTAAAACGATGTACTAAGTAATGCACACAATGGGCACACCTAGCATGAAATGTCATGTAAAACGATGTACTAAGTAATGCACACAATGGGCACACCTAGCATGAAATGTCATGTAAAACGATGTACTAAGTAATGCACACAATGGGCACACCTAGCATGAAATGTAATGAAATCATGTACTATAATGTACTAACGAACATAGCAGGTATATGATGTGAAAACATGTAAAGCATGAAAGTAACAAGTAGGCACATGTGTTCCACCCCAAAACAGTTTGGAAAACAGTAAAAGAGGGGTTCTATGTACTCACTTGAGATTGCTCAGCTGTCTAAAGATAACCACCAAGTAATGCTAGAGATCTCGGAATCAAACGGCACCTAATATAGGTAACTATGTTAATAAACCGGACCTAAGTCGGAAGATCGGGTAGCATGAGGGTTCGTAAACCAAACGAGTGTAGAGACTCGTGTAATATGGTTTAACAAAGCCTACATACTAAATGAAACCTAACATAATTGTTTACGACCCATTACGACCCGTTTGGGTAGCTTATGCTACTTTAACGCATCGTGCGCGTGAAACGCGTTCGGACCGCCTAACTAGTCCTATGACAAGTATTATATGCCTAAACATGTTACATAATCAGTTACGTGACAAAAGTTTAGGTTACATATGCTAAATTACTAATTATACATGAAAAGGGTATTCTGGTAATTTACCTAAGGCATATAAACTACCTATCATACAACTACTCAAACGATGTGACCATAAGGTATAACCTCGGAAGGTTATTCCTTACACTATGGCCACCTAATGTATTTGGTCGGATCCTAATGATCGACCAAACTGGGTCGGGTTCGAAGGTATAAGCGATTTATCAGATCGCTTACCCTACGACCCTAGACAACGTGGTAATCAGTAGGCATAGTCCCAAGGGACTATAACCATCGTGATTACAATCACGTTGCGAAGTTCAAACGAACTTCGCATTGACCATTACTGGTCAACGCAGAAAGTCAAACAAAGTTTGACTTTCAGACTCGAAAAACAGTAAAAGAACGAAAGAATACTTACGAAGGGTCCCCGAATGCTAATCGTGATCACAATAACTCAGGTATGAAACAATGGTTCCAACTTAGAGTCACTTAGATCAGATTCTTGTAAGTTTTGCAATGGGGGTGATGGGGTATTTATAGTTTTCGGTCCACCGTTGGGATCGTTTCTTGGAAAAGGGGAAATGATCTAGCCCGTACACTTGTCACAATGTTGTGGTGACTGATTTTGGACACCATAGGAGCTTAACAAGTGTTACTTGACCTTTGGGAGTGTGTTTAAAAGCTTAAATCAGCTGAAAATTGGCTTTTCCTGATCTGAAGGGCCAATGCGGCCCGCTTCAGGATCAGGTAAGGCCAATGCGGGCCGCCTGAGGCTTCTGATCTGCATATATGTTTCAGAAATGACAGTTTCAGCCCCTGCACGTGTTTAAGGCCATTCCCGACACTTCTAAGGCCCGTAAAGCCAACTTTAAGGCCCTAAAATGTTGCCTAAACATTGTGGACATGAAACATGCTCAAAAATATGCCGGGTGTTGGTTCGTTTGGTCGTACGAACGCGATGTTCGCTTAATTACGACGGAATGCGCACATGCGCGAAAAACGATCCAAATGACGCGACGAATGGATTTTTCTTATGGCGAACACTAAAATATAATGTAGTCATGCTTTCATAAATTTTTGGATGTCCGGATGTATTCAGAACGTAAGTTATGCGCGAAAATGCAAACTTGTGCACTTTTTGACACTTTTAGTCCCTGAATGACCCAAAAGTTTATTTTAGCACACCGAACCCCTCAAAGCCTATTTCTAAGCTATGTAAAGGATATTTAAGGTGTGTTTAACTTATGGTCATGTTCCGGAATGTTCGTTACAGTTCAGATTGGCTTACTTTCGCAGTTTGTCAAGTTTAGACCCTGTAAGCGAATTAACTTGTTTTTGCCATACCAAAGCCTTCAAAACTTATTTCTAAGTTATGTAAGGGTTATTTAAGGTATGTTAAGTATATGTTGATGTTCCGGAGTATTTGTCGCGTTAAACTGAGTACGTTTACGCACCAGTTTGCGTATAACTCTCCAGAAAGTGATATAGAGTTTGAAATTACATAAAAGTCAAAACATGAAAAATGTAAAACACAACCAAACAAACATTGTGATCAAATAACATTGTTTTATTGATAACAGAACTGTTCATAGTGATTACAAGCACAGTTGTTACAGTCTCCCCTACTTGTGGAAATTTCGTCCCGAAATTTATTTAGAGGAAACTCGTGGAAAAAGATGTGGATATTTCGCCTTCATTTGATCTTCGCGTTCCCAAGTAAACTCAGGTCCACGTTTAGCTTCCCAGCGAACTTTGACCAAAGGAATGCGCTTGCGTTTAAGCCACTTGACTTCACGTTCCATGATTTCCACTGGTTTCTCAACAAATTTCAGTGTTTTGCCAACACGAATTTCGTCAAGCGGTATGGAGAAGTTCTCATCAGCTGAACACCTCTTGAGATTGGACACGTGAAAAGTTGGATGAACATTTCCAAGTTCAGGAGGTAACTCAAGTCTGTAGGCTACCTTTCCGATTCTTTCGACGATCTTGAATGGTCCAACGTATCTAGGTGCAAGTTTTCCTTTCTTTCCAAATCTGATCACACCTTTCCAAGGTGAGACCTTAAGTAATACTCGATCACCGACTTGAAATTCCAAGGCTTTGCGTTTTGGGTCCGCGTAAATCTTCTGACGGCTTCTAGCTGCCTGAAGGTTATCATGAACTTTCTTGACCTTGTCAGTTGTCTCTAAAATGAGGGCAGGTCCAGTAAGTTGAGCCTCGCCAATCTCATTCCAGCAGACTGGTGAACGACATTTTCGACCATAGAGAGCCTCGAAAGGAGCCATTTTGATGCTAGTGTGATAACTGTTGTTGTAGGAGAATTCAATCAATTTAAGATGTGAATCCCAGCTACCACCAAAATCGATCACACAAGCTCTTAGCATATCCTCCAGAGTCTGGATTGTTCTCTCAGATTGACCATCCGTTTGCGGATGATAAGCTGTGCTCAGATTAAGTTGGGTCCCCATGGCAGATTGCATGGTTCTCCAAAAATGAGAAGTGAAACGAGCATCTCTGTCAGAAATGATGTTCAACGGAACACCATGTCGAGCTACAATTTCATCCACATAGATTTGAGCAAGTTTGTCAGCAGGAAACTCCTCACGGATTGGCAAGAAATGTGCTGACTTTGTAAGACGATCAACGACTACCCAGATGGCATCATGACCTTTCTTTGTGCGCGGGAGTTTGGTAACAAGATCCATAGTAATGTTTTCCCATTTCCAAACTGGGATCTCTGGTTGCTCCAATAAACCAGAAGGACGCTGATGTTCAGCCTTAACCTTAAGACAAGTAAGGCATTTGGATACGTATAAGGCAATGTCTTTCTTCATACCAGGCCACCAATACTGAATACGAAGATCCTTATACATCTTATCTGAGCCCGGATGAATAGAATAACGAGACTTATGGGCTTCATCCATAAGCAAGGTACGAAGATCATCCTGGCTTGGGACCCACAAACGGTCCATGAAGTAATATGATCCATTGTCCTTCAGTTCAAGAGCAGGTGTTATGTGATAAGGAAATTCCTTATCCATCAAACCTTGTGAAACACAAGATTGTTGAGACTGAGAAATGCGTGCTTGAATATCGGATCGAGCTTGAATAACAGATTGAACACGTACACAATGAAGCTTAGTACGTTCCTTACGACTCAATGCATCAGCTACGACATTCGCCTTACCAGGATGGTAGCAAATTTCGCAATCATAGTCGTTTAGAAGCTCAACCCAACGTCGCTGTCTCATGTTGAGTTCTTTCTGGTTGAAGATATGCTGAAGACTTTTGTGGTCAGTGAAAACCACACATTTTGTACCGTACAAATAGTGTCTCCAAATCTTGAGAGCAAAGACAACTGCACCCAACTCAAGATCATGAGTGGTGTAGTTCTTCTCATGTATCTTCAACTGCCTCGATGCATAAGCTATGACTTTGTTCCTTTGCATAAGAACACAGCCAAGACCCAATTTCGATGCATCACAATACACAACAAAATCATCATCACCCTCAGGCAATGATAGAACAGGCGCATCGCAAAGCTTCTGCTTCAAGTGTTGAAAAGCTTCCTCTTGTTTGTTTCCCCAATAAAAGGGCATTTTCTTCTGAGTTAGAGCAGTTAGAGGAACTGCAATCTTCGAGAAGTTTTCTATGAAGCGGCGATAATAACCTGCTAGACCAAGAAAAGAACGAACTTCAGTAGGAGTAGTAGGCGTATCCCAATCCTTAATCGCACTGATCTTGGAGGGATCTACATGAATACCTCGTTCGTTGATAATGTGCCCCAAAAATTGAACTTCTTTAAGCCAAAATTCGCACTTGGAGAATTTGGCGAAAAATTGCTCTTTCTTTAGGAGTTCCAGAGTAAGACGAAGATGCTGCTCGTGATCAGCTCGCGTCTTAGAATAAATCAAGATGTCGTCAATAAAAACAATGACGAACTGATCCAAATAAGGTTTGCAGACCCTATTCATTAAGTCCATGAAAACAGCCGGAGCATTAGTCAAACCGAATGGCATGACTGTGAACTCGTAATGCCCATAACGAGTGCGGAACGCTGTCTTCGGAATGTCTTCTTCATGCACCCGAAGTTGATGATATCCAGATCGCAGATCAATCTTCGAAAAATAAGAAGCGCCCTGTAACTGATCAAAGAGATCGTCTATGCGAGGTAGGGGATATCGATTCTTGATGGTAAGCTTGTTAAGCTCACGATAATCGATACACATCCTAAAGGATCCATCCTTCTTCTTGACAAAAAGAACGGGAGCACCCCAAGGTGAAAAACTAGGACGTATAAAACCTTTGTCAGAGAGCTCCTGAAGCTGCTTAGACAACTCTTGCATCTCAGACGGTTCAAGACGGTATGGAGCTCTGGCAATTGGATTTGCACCAGGTACGAGATCAATGCGGAACTCGACTTGGCGTGCTGGAGGTAGACCAGGTAAATCTTCAGGGAATACTTCAGAATAATCCCGAACGACAGGAATATCTGAAATAGACTTACCCTTGCCTTTATCTTCTGTAACATGTGCTAAGAAAGCCACATAGTTCTTCCGCAGGTATTTCCGAGCTTTAAAACAAGACATAAGCTTGAGACCACCGGTAGGCTTCTCACCATGCACCTGTAGGATCTCGCCTGTTGAAAGCGGCACACGAACGATCTTCTCGAAACAAACTACCTCTGCGTGATGCTTGGATAACCAATCCATACCCACAATGACGTCGAAGCTTCCAAGTTGCATAGGCGTGAGGTCGATAGGAAAAAGATGATCGTTAAGATTCAACTGGCAGTTGCGAAGAACAGAATCAAGAACAATGGGTTCACCACTAGCAACTTCTACTGTCAAAGGTTTTCCTAGTTTCGTTCTAGACACGCGAAGCATTGGCTCAAAGGACAAAGACACGAAACTCTTATCGGCACCAGAATCGAAAAGAACATATGCAGGCTGATTATTAATAAAGAACGTACCGTTCACCACATTATCGTCAGCCTGTGCCTCTTGGGCATTCATGTTAAAGGCTCGGCCTCGAGCCGGAGCCTGATTCTGGTTCTGGTTGGCTAGCCTTGGGCACCGATTTCTGTAGTGGGTCAGATCCCCACAATTGTAACAAGCACCCGGTGGGTATTGTAGTCGTGCAGCTTGACCCTGTTGCTGAGCAGGAGGCTGTGCAACTTGTTGAGCCGGGTTTTGAACTGCGCGATTCTGAGCAAACCGACAAACATCGGCAAGATGACCTGACTTCCCACAGCTAGTACAGAAACGGCATGGAAGTTGCGGCTGGTGGTGACTGTTGCATCTATTGCACAAAGGTGCATTCCCTGAATAGGGTTTCTTCGCTGGAGGCTGTGCGGGTTGGTTGGGAGCTGCCTGGTTAGCTTGGGCAGTGACAGCATAGTTTTGGGAAGCCTTACGCTTCTTTGCCCTCTTTGATGAACCAGAAACCTTTCCATTCCCGTTTTGACTTTTCTTGCTATCCACTCTGTCAGCCGACTGTTTCTTGTCCTTGTCACCCTTCCGGTGTAACTTATTCTTCCGGATCTGCGACTCAGTCAATGTCGCAGATAACTCGATCTCCTGACGAAGTGTGGCAGGGTTACTACCAGTAAGAATGTCTTGTACCAAGTCAGGTAGGCCATCGATGTATCTTTCGATAGCCTTGTCGAGTGGGGTGACCATCGTTGGGCAAAGCAGACTCAACTCTTCAAACCGATCAGTATAAGCCCTATGCTCACCACTATCTTGTTTCAGCTCATCAAATTCCTTCTCCAACGCTCGCTGCTCATGACGAGGACAGAATTCCCTCATCATAAGGGCTCTAAGTTCAGCCCATGTCTGTGCGAGAGCAACTTCTGCACCCCGGTCTCTCATAACCCCGTTCCACCATGTCAAAGCCCTCTTCTGAAATACGCTCGAGGAGAACTCGACCTTGCGATTATCCAGACACTGCACATGGCGAAAAGTATTCTCTATGCTCTCGAACCACTGAAGAAGCCCAGTCGCTCCCTCAGAACCACTAAACTTGAGTGGTTTAGCCTGGTTAAAATCCTTGTATTTGCATGGAACATTGTTGTTGTTGTTGGCTTGATTCCATTGAGCAAAGAGATTTGGAAACTGAGCAGCCATCTGCTGCGCAATAATTTCTGCCAGTTCGGCAGTTGCTATCTGGTTCTCGCGTCGAGGAGGCATTCTAAAAGAGGAAAACATGAAAGGAAACGAGTGAGATGATTGGATGAAGAGAATGAGATGAAACAAAATCAACAAGAGCAAAGATGGTGGTCATTCGTTCGTATCACAAAGCAAACAAACGACACACAGTGACTAATCAAAGTAAATGGGTCAAAAATAATGTATAGCGAAGACATGCTCGCCTATAAGTGAACACTCACTCCAAGAATTCCCAGGTAAGCACAACTGGTCTCGCGTCTGATGAGATGTATACGAAGTGCTTGCCTAGACAGAAAACCCAGAATACAGGCATTCACCCTTCCAGTTTGCACGTGTTCACATTATTTAAAACTCAAAACTTTTGACGAGATTTTGAAAATTTGAAGGCACAAGGCCAAAAACCAAACTGAAAAGGGTTCAAAACCATATAACAGAGGGTTCAAAACCTTATAATAAATCATTCAAAAACAGATGATTGTTTTTCAAAAATCGTTTCGGAAAAATTTCAGTTCCTTGTTTTGATAATCACCTAAGGATAGGTGATGTACATGTTTTAAGATCTAAACACAAGATAACTTGTGTTAGGGTCCTAGAAAAGTTATAGTCTAGGTCAAAGCATTACTAATAACCTAATTCCCTATAACCATTAGCTCTGATACCAACTCTTCTGTCACACCCCGACCACGTATAACATACAAAGCGTGGCAGAAACATCGGGGAGTGTTGCAACAGAATTAATTGTTTCATAACCATGGCATACAAAGTTGTATTTTATTTATTAAACAAGAGTGTTACATTGTCTTAACAGGAAATACAGAGTTTATAACATAATTAAACATAGTCTAGCTCCATTTTATGTCTCTAAGGCACAGGTCCGCCCTATTATCATGATCAACATCCTATGGAAAAGCACCTGAAAACACATGTGAAAATAGGTACGTCAGCATAAAAATGCCTGTGAGATACATAGGTTTGTGAAAATAGGATTCATGACTTGTATTTGAGAAAATGTTTAGTCATGAACCTTGTAATTTGCTTTGTCTTGTAAATCATTTGAAAACAATAAGATCAGATGATATGTATAAGTAAATGTCAGGTTAAATAAATAACCATGTAAAAATGTGTTTGTATAAGATAAGTTGTTTGTAAATCAATGTCTTGTGAAAAGTATGTTATTTGTATAAAATGTTATATGTATCAAACTGAAATGATTTAAATAACGTTACGACATGTAATACCATACAAACACTTATATATAGGAAGTACCAGCGGCGTATCCACCATGCTTGTATCATATTACACACGCATCGTTACTTAATCACTTAATCAAACCAAACCAACCAATGTAAGAAGTCTATGTTTAAACCAATTGTCAAACATGTTATGTGTCAAATGTAAATCATGTCAAATGTCTATGTCAAATATCCATGTCAAATGTCTATGTCAAATATCCATGTCAAATGTCTTTGTCAAATGTCTTTGTGTAAAATGTCTATGTCAAAATGTCATGTATGGCAAGTGAAATGTCTCAAATAAACCATATGCACAAAAACAAAATATTGAAGTAAAACATGGTTTAAATCAGTCTTATGTCTTTGTGGAAAAATGCATGCAAATATTGAATATGAACATTTATGAGGTATTGTGAAAATGCATACATCCAAGCCTTGTGACTGTGGTGATAAACCCTTTAAACAAATTAAAGGTCTATCTGTATTATATCACCGAATTCGGTCATTCCTTTCATCCCCTTTCCCTGGGATGTCCGGAACGGGAGTTGTCAATTCCTATGGTACCACTACCTACTAACGAACGGCGTGATCATTGTTAATGAATGTATTGTCCCATGTAAACAAACCAAATGTCATACCAAAATGTAAGCATGTGAAAACAATGCACTAAGTATGTAATCAAATGAACATACATAGCGTGAAATGTCATGTAAAACGATGTACTAAGTAATGCACACAATGGGCACACCTAGCATGAAATGTCATGTAAAACGATGTACTAAGTAATGCACACAATGGGCACACCTAGCATGAAATGTCATGTAAAACGATGTACTAAGTAATGCACACAATGGGCACACCTAGCATGAAATGTAATGAAATCATGTACTATAATGTACTAACGAACATAGCAGGTATATGATGTGAAAACATGTAAAGCATGAAAGTAACAAGTAGGCACATGTGTTCCACCCCAAAACAGTTTGGAAAACAGTAAAATAGGGGTTCTATGTACTCACTTGAGATTGCTCAGCTGTCTAAAGATAACCACCAAGTAATGCTAGAGATCTCGGAATCAAACGGCACCTAATATAGGTAACTATGTTAATAAACCGGACCTAAGTCGGAAGATCGGGTAGCATGAGGGTTCGTAAACCAAACGAGTGTAGAGACTCATGTAATATGGTTTAACAAAGCCTACATACTAAATGAAACCTAACATAATTGTTTACGACCCATTACGACCCGTTTAGGTAGCTTATGCTACTTTAACGCATCGTGCGCGTGAAACGCGTTCGGACCGCCTAACTAGTCCTATGACAAGTATTATATGCCTAAACATGTTACATAATCAGTTACGTGACAAAAGTTTAGGTTACATATGCTAAATTACTAATTATACATGAAAAGGGTATTCTGGTAATTTACCTAAGGCATATAAACTACCTATCATACAACTACTCAAACGATGTGACCATAAGGTATAACCTCGGAAGGTTATTCCTTACACTATGGTCACCTAATGTATTTGGTCGGATCCTAATGATCGACCAAACTGGGTCGGGTTCGAAGGTATAAGCGATTTATCAGATCGCTTACCCTACGACCCTAGACAACGTGGTAATCAGTAGGCATAGTCCCAAGGGACTATAACCATCGTGATTACAATCACGTTGCGAAGTTCAAACGAACTTCGCATTGACCATTACTGGTCAACGCAGAAAGTCAAACAAAGTTTGACTTTCAGACTCGAAAAACAGTAAAAGAACGAAAGAATACTTACGAAGGGTCCCCGAATGCTAATCGTGATCACAATAACTCAGGTATGAAACAATGGTTCCAACTTAGAGTCACTTAGATCAGATTCTTGTAAGTTTTGCAATGGGGGTGATGGGGTATTTATAGTTTTCGGTCCACCGTTGGGATCGTTTCTTGGAAAAGGGGAAATGATCTAGCCCGTACACTTGTCACAATGTTGTGGTGACTGATTTTGGACACCATAGGAGCTTAACAAGTGTTACTTGACCTTTGGGAGTGTGTTTAAAAGCTTAAATCAGCTGAAAATTGGCTTTTCCTGATCTGAAGGGCCAATGCGGCCCGCTTCAGGATCAGGTAAGGCCAATGCGGGCCGCCTGAGGCTTCTGATCTGCATATATGTTTCAGAAATGACAGTTTCAGCCCCTGCACGTGTTTAAGGCCATTCCCGACACTTCTAAGGCCCGTAAAGCCAAATTTAAGGCCCTAAAATGTTGCCTAAACATTGTGGACATGAAACATGCTCAAAAATATTCCGGGTGTTGGTTCGTTTGGTCGTACGAACGCGATGTTCGCTTAATTACGACGGAATGCGCACATGCGCGAAAAACGATCCAAATGACGCGACGAATGGATTTTTCTTATGGCGAACACTAAAATATAATGTAGTCATGCTTTCATAAATTTTTGGATGTCCGGATGTATTCAGAACGTAAGTTATGCGCGAAAATGCAAACTTGTGCACTTTTTGACACTTTTAGTCCCTGAATGACCCAAAAGTTTATTTTAGCACACCGAACCCCTCAAAGCCTATTTCTAAGATATGTAAAGGATATTTAAGGTGTGTTTAACTTATGGTCATGTTCCGGAATGTTCGTTACAGTTCAGATTGGCTTACTTTCGCAGTTTGTCAAGTTTAGACCCTGTAAGCGAATTAACTTGTTTTTGCCATACCAAAGCCTTCAAAACTTATTTCTAAGTTATGTAAGGGTTATTTAAGGTATGTTAAGTATATGTTGATGTTCCGGAGTATTTGTCGCGTTAAACTGAGTACGTTTACGCACCAGTTTGCGTATAACTCTCCAGAAAGTGATATAGAGTTTGAAATTACATAAAAGTCAAAACATGAAAAATGTAAAACACAACCAAACAAACATTGTGATCAAATAACATTGTTTTATTGATAACAGAACTGTTCATAGTGATTACAAGCACAGTTGTTACAGTCTCCCCTACTTGTGGAAATTTCGTCCCGAAATTTATTTAGAGGAAACTCGTGGAAAAAAATGTGGATATTTCGCCTTCATTTGATCTTCGCGTTCCCAAGTAAACTCAGGTCCACGTTTAGCTTCCCAGCGAACTTTGACCAAAGGAATGCGCTTGCGTTTAAGCCACTTGACTTCACGTTCCATGATTGGTAATGATAATTGTTATGGAAACTTCTGGACAATCTGTTTCGCTCAGTGACATGCCCCGATATTTTCGCCATCGGTTGGGGTGTGACACCTTGCCCTTGACTACTACTTTATTTTTTTCTTTTTTTTTATATGGACTACGTGGCACCTACATGGTAGAGTGGGGGCTATGTGCCCTCATGACTCCGTATAGTCTTATAAATTTAAATCATGCAATGTGCAAACATAATGTATTTATTCTAAAAAATCTAGGAAATGTTGTTAAAAAAAATCAAGCTCATATGCAAGAGTTGTTATGGTATTCTATATAGAGAGTGAGTAGTGTACAACTTAATATATGATATAGACACCACTAGAAAATAACGCTAATACAACTTTTTAGATTCAAGGTTTTCTTATTGTGTTACATTTGACTTTAATGCAAGTTCTTGCAAAATAAAGGTTGCACTAAAAGATCTAATGCAACTTTTTTCATAACGAATTACAAAATTTCATAGAAAATACAACATTTCTCAAGAAAAAAATTGCAATTTCTATTGAAATTTACAACTTTTGTCATAAATATTACATTTTTTCAAGTTTAGCCTAAGGGTATTATGGTCCTTTTATAGCTTAGGGGTTGTTAATGTAAGTTATCAAGTTCGTTTAATATTTTATTTGTGTATTTACTTAATCTTTTTATTTCTTTATTCACAATTATTTTTTAACAAAATACTTTTTAAATATACATATAAATACATATTTCTTTAACAATTATTTTATAAATGTCTTTTTTTAAAAACATTTGTTTTTTTAACCTTTTTAAAATCGTCTGTTATTTTTAAAATCGATTCTTTTTAAACTGTTTGTTTTCAAAATCGATCTTTTTTAAATTCTTCATTTTTTTTAAATTGACCAGTTCATTTTTAAAAGTCGTTCGTTTTTAAACCGTTTATTTTTAAAGCGTTCCTTTTAGAACCGTTTGTGTAAAGGGTTACTTTTATTTTTAAAGCGTTATATGAATCGTTTATTCTTTTTAAAATCCTCCATTTTTTGGATTATTTGTTTGCTCGAAATTCGTTCATTTTTAAACCTTTTGTTTACTAAAATCATTCGATTTTTAAAACCTTATATTTTTAGCATAATTTTTAATTAGCATTAGTATTTTTTATAAATGTTGTTTTTTTAAATCTTCGAAAAACCTGTTCGTTTGTTTAAAATTGTTCATTTTTTACCTTTCTTTTTTTATACAGCTGTTTTTTAAACTTTGTATTCTATAATTTATTTATTTGTTATCGACAGCAAAAATAAACTTCGAAAAAACAAACGATTTTGAAAATCAAAATAATTTAAAAATGAACGGTTTTAAAAATCAAAGGAATTTAAAAATGAACAATTTTAATCAAACGAACGGTTTTTTCGAAGATCTAAAAATCGGCATTTATAAAAATAAAGCAAAAGGTACTAAAAATTATGTTAAAAGTTAAGGATTTAAAAGAATATGGTTTTAATAAATAAAACGTTTAAAAAATGAACGATTTCGAACAAACGAACAGTCCAAAAATGGAAGATTTAAAAAAAGATAAACGATTCGAATAACGCTTTAAAAATATAAAGAACGTTTTACAAAAACGGTTCTAAAAGGAACGCTTTAAAAATAAACGGTTTTAAAAAATGAATTTATTAAAAAAATATATGGTATTAAAGAGAATGGTAAAAAATGAAAAGTTCAATTTAAAAAAAAGAACGATATTAAAAACCAACAATTTAAAAAAAACAATTTTAAAATCGTAAACGGTTTTAAAAAGGTTAAAAAAGCAAACTTTAAAAAAATGACATTTATAAAAAAACAAATTGTTAAAGAAATATATATATATATATATATGTGTGTGTGTTTTGAAACGTATTTTGTTAAATACTAACCGTGAAATAAAGAAATAAAAAAGAATTAAGTAATTACACAAATAAAAATATATTAAAAGAACTTTTTAACTTACATAAACAACCTCTAATCTAAAGAGAGACCATAATACCCCTAGGCTTAACTGGGAAAAAGTAACATAGTTAGTGTTAAGGGCCAAAATCATTATAAAATGCAATTTTCAGGTTCTGATATTTCAAAAGATTCATTTTTAGACTAAAAGGGTTAAAGTGGTTAAACCAAAGGGGACAAAATTGTAATTTACTCTAAAATAAATGATGGCATTATTGTAGGAATACCTAAAATTAAAAAATAAAGGATAAGTTGTTGATATTAAAAAATACTAAAACAGTACGACTTTTGATCAACAAGACTGGAGCCGGAGTATTTTGGGAGAGATATGTATGCATTAACTGTTAAGGGTGAATATTTCGACCAATATTTCCGCAAGATTTGATCATCAGGGATATTTAATACGTTTGATATCCTCTACCTATTTCTTATTTGTAACTAAATTATTTTTGCACATCTTATAAAATGTGATACAAGAACCATTGAGTAAGACCAAGTCAAGCTGAAGACTCGTTCTTTCAGTTGGAGAATATGATCGTTGAAGTCGTCGACCGAGTTCACAACCTTCATAAAGGAATATTCCAAGTATCCACGGGATTTCGGATAATTAGTTAGTTCTTTATTACTATAAACAAAGAGGTTGGACTATCGTTTTAGGGGTTACACTCTGCTCATGTTTACTTTCGTACACTTACTTTTTCGTTTTGCAGCTATTACACTCGCAATCACACAATGACTCACACTTCTCTTGTATAACTGATCGATCCAGTTCTCGAGTTGTATCTTTCACATTGTTTTAATAATATTGATTGTGATAAACTACTTTTATAGTCGTCTCCCAATGTTTTGTGCCGACGATCTATATTGATCAAGGGCTTTCCTCGCTAAATCAAGTGTTCTTCTTTGCTTTATTATCATTTTGTTATCAATATCCTGAGCAATATTCCAATATTCTGAGAAGTATTCTTAGCAATTCAATAGTTAATTTATATCAACGCTTAGTATTTTCATATACAAAGTCAATAACAATACTTTATAGAAACACGTCTCATTAATCAAGAATTTGCACACTACCTCACTTAACAAATTTGATCATTAAATTGCTTAGGTAACTTTTGACCAAAAGAATTTGACGCCCATCATAGGGCAAGTGGTGCTGTTTTTCACTATGTGATATCAGTGGCCATTTTCACAAAAAAGGTGAGACAAACAAGGCAGTTGTCAATGTAAGAAAATTCATGAAAATCCTCTGCGACATTTATTGTAGGGGTGAGCAAAAGGAGAAACCCGACCCGACCCGACCATTACCCGACCCGACCCGAGAACCGATTAAACATAAAATATAGAACCGATTCACTACCCTAAATATAGGGTCGGTTCCGGTCCATAGGTCCAAGTCGGGTTTCACCATGAAAAGAACCGAGAACCGACCCGACCCGACCCTATTTTATATGAAAAATTGGAACCGATCTAAATACCTAAGTACTTGGGTTCGGTTCGGTTCTTGGTTTTTTCGGTTCGGTTCTCGGTTTTTTTCGGTCCGGACCTAAACTTGCTCACCCCTAATTTATTGTGAGTTTCAATACTGGATACTAATTATTGTGAAAACAAAGTTAACAAATATGAATCGTTTATATTAAAAAACAAAAACCATCAAACTAGTTTATTCGTATATTTTTAAGAATTTCAACCGTTTACATGCACATGTGTAGGTTCTATACCTAAACTAAACTTACCCATTGTTTTTGAATTTAAAAGAGATAAACATTACATTTCAACTATTCTCTTATATTTCATATAAGTTTTTAAGATTGAAACAATGATTTATTTGTTCCTTACTATCTAAAGAGTAAAGTATAAAGATGGTCCTTATAGTTTACCAAAATTTTGGATTTAGTCCCTAGGTTTTCAAAAGTACAAAAACGGTTCATGTGGTTTGCACTTTGTAACACATTTAGTCCCTAGGTTTTTTCCAAAAGTACATGGATGTTCCTGTGATTTGCACTTTGCAACGCATTTAGTCCCTGACTTGGACATGCTAAAACCTTTAAATTTGTTGGATGAGACTAAATGTGTTACAAAGTGCAAACCACATGAACCAACCGTGTATTTTACTCTTTTCTAAAAAAAAGTGTACTAAGAAAATAGTAATTACCATTGTGATAATATTCTTCTTTTTTCTGAACGGGGATAATATTCTTCTTATAGCCTTACTTTACACATATTGAATGCTAATAACGTATTAAAACTTATCATGACCCAACAAAACAATTATATATACCTCTAATTTTTAACATTTCTATGCAGTTAGGTTTGTACATTCTGCTGTTATGGTTTTCCCTGCATATTGGTGGTGTACTTTAAGCTTTATGGTTTGTGACTTCACTTTAGGGTTACGCGTTTAGTTTAGGGCATGTTTGGCTAAGCTTTTTGAAACAACTTATTGACTTTTTGAAAAATCATAAGCTTCAAAATGATGTTTGGCAACCAGGTTGTATGTGAGGGGAAAAGTGACTTTTCCAAAAAGTCACTCCATACTGACTTTTCCAAAAATCAATAAGTTAATAAGTTGTTTTCAAAAATCTTAGCCAAACATGCCCTTAATGGCAGCCATGTTTCTTCTCTTTTGCTATGTGTCCTCTTTGGGGGTGCTGAAAGCAGCCACTTTCTCTGCTTTCTTCTTTCATATTTCTCATCCGATTGTCACCAAAAACTCGCTACATTCTCAACTTTCAGATCATAGATCTAGCTACGCTCATATCTACGAAGATTGGAAATCGGTATGTATTGTGTTATGGCTTTTAAACAGTATATCTACATTTTATCTTAGATTTTATAGCATTACGGAAATCTCATGGAATTCGTTCCCGGTTAGGGTTTAGAAGCAAAAAACAGAGATTAGCGTTGTGATTATGTTAGATTTAAGATTGTTCACATTACATATTGGAATTGTGCTATGGATTTAACATTATTCCTAAAATCTCATAAAATTCGTTTTTGGTTAAGGATTAGAAGCAAAAACAAAGAATTGTGTTGTAATTTTGTTAGATTTAAGATTATTTAGGTCTTCGATTGGAAATTGGTATGTATGGATTATGCTACGAATTCAACACTATCCTCAAATTTTATTATAGTATATAGCAAATTTGAGATATAATATCAAAGTTTTTATGCTCCTCGCGTGCTAATTTGAGCGTTGCCATTAGATGAATTGTTGTGATCCTACAAGGATGTGGCGAATTCGTAACGCACAGCATGGGAAGCAAGACAGATACCTTGTCTGATAAATGGGGAACATGTGTTTTTTACAATGATGAAAAAGATAATGAAAAACATAATAACAAGAGACAACAATGACAACAACAACAAGATGAAGCAGGTGAGTGCTGACTTTAATTTTTCTTTTAATTTGTCTATATTGCATACTTCTGTTACATGTGTATTGAGCGTCGTTAGTTTTTGTTCTGTTGTATGATCTTATTATCTAGGAGTGGCGGAAATTGGTACATTTTGGAACAGAGTCAGCTCTCCTTCCTTGTATAAAAAAAGCACTAGCTTAGGCTTCCAAATTTGCTACTTCAATTCATCCTTTTGCTTATGAGACACTGTCTTGCCAACTGAGATCTTCAAAACTCTCAAATCTGATTTTAAATATAAAAATATCAAGTTTCCAGGTCTGTTTCTTATCTAATTTTTTTGGTTGCACAATAAAAACCATCCATCTGATTAGATTTACAAAGGTATATAATTTAGGTTCCAACATATGTCAGGTGTTCCTGCTAAAGCCTCAAGGTTTTTGTTTATGCTTTATCCTTATATTGGTCACTATATGGATTTCTGTTAAATTGGTATAAATATATTTAAAGTGATTGTTGTTGAGAAGATTGATTTGGTAATACATGATGTATGTTGAACTTGATGGTTAATTCGGTAGAGCTTGAAACTTGAGAATGGTATGATTATACCAATTGGGATTTCATATTTTCACAACTTACACGTGTCCCGCCATGAATAAGCTTTCGTTTGTTGTTGTTGGTCTAAACTTGGATAAAAAAAGTAGGGTTTATACCATGTCCATTGATAATAAAACTAAGTTTTATTTCATATCTCTTGAATTGATTTCAATGATTTTCAGAAAAAATGGACAAGCTTGTAACCGAAGGCATATCTGTTGAAATGAAAGTTTCACCATCAGGAGGGTGAAGGTCATCTATTCTTCCTATATCACATCATTTTTCATAACCTTTTTTGTTCATCAGTCAAATCTAATTATTTTATAACTTCCAATTACGTAATTCGGGGTATGAATTTGATGCTATGAAAGAAGGAACTGGTGCCCATTTGGCACCTAGCAAGAAGAGCCTGCCCAGTGCCAACTACTGGTGAGGTTCATATGTACATGAAAGTAAGCTCTTTTTCAACACCCCAGGGTATAGTTATCTATATATTTTTTTATTATTTTATAATAATATATCTTTCTGTTTTCATTTTGAACTGTGGAGCACAGGTTTTGACCAAACAACAAAAGTGGTTTATGCACCTTCTTGAAAAATCAAGGGTAAATTACTTTTTGAGTCCCTGTGTTTTATGGGTTTTAACTAGTTGAGTCCAAAAGCAAAAAGTTTAACGACCTGAGTCCCCATAAGCAATTTCTTTAACCATTTGAGTCCAAATTTCTAACACCATCCACCAAGTTTGTTAACTACAAGGGCAATTTAGTCATTTACATACAAAGTACAACTCTTATATGCACAAAGTATAAGGAACAAGTGTCTAATGCATAAATATTTTAATATTTTAATATTATATAAAATAAATCTTTATATATAATGGTATCCACACCTGCATAATTTACTCAGACCTGTTCATCTCTTCTCTCTCGCTCATCTAGACCCTTACGCCACCACCGTTCACACCACCACTGCACCACCACCATCCCCACCGCACCTCCACCACTATCACCACCTTTCGTCCGTCAACCACCACTGTCACCGCCTGCAAACCGCACCGTCAACCACCATTGTCAACCACCGCCTGCATACGAGACCTCCACCACTGTCAACCACCGCCTGCATACGAGACCACCATGTCTCCGTCGCCTCTCCACCTATCCAACAAAATTTCAACAAAACCCTAGAAAAAGAAACCCTAATTTTTTATTTTCCTCAAATTGTTTACTACAAATCAGCAGGCGTCGGATGATGATGAAAGTGAAGCTACTCCGGGTGATGATGTTGTAGAAGAAAGCATACATTAATTAATATAGAAAGATAAGCTGATAGTTGAAAACAGGGATGAACTTGCAATGTATGTATGATTAAACATTTATGATCATCTGGTAGGATGTTTTCAGAGGGAGAGGCATTCTCCGGCTGTCGAGGATGGTGGTGCAGAGGGTTTTGATGGTGATGATGGTGTCGCAGCCGGAATGGAGCTTGGACAGTGTAGTGGTGGGAATTGTATACAAGACTTTTCTCAAAAAGTAAACCCTTTATTCTAACTGCTGGGAATCGTAGCTCCAGAGGAGTATTTCGCAGCCGGAGATGGAGCTTGGACATGAGGGTTTTGATGGTGATGATGGTGTCGAAGGTGGGGATTTGATGGTGAAGATCGGTGGTGGGTGTTGTGGTGGTGACGGTGTAGTGGTGGTGGTGACGGTGGTATTGATGGTGTGGCGACGGTGGTGTTGCTGGTGGAGGTGTGGTGGTGGGTTGGAGGTGGTTTTGGTAGAGAGAGAGAGAAAGTTCTAGAGGTAATGGTGAAGATGAAGATTGTTTATGATCTGGACATATATATATATATATATTTAATAATAAAATGGTTTTTTTTAATATAAAAGGGTGTTTTGGTCATTTTAAAAAAAGTTAACTGAGATTATCTAACTGAGGTTGAAATTTGGACTCAAATGGTTAAAGAAATTGCTTATGGGGACTCAGGTCGTTAAACTTTTTGATTTTGGACTCAACTAGTTAAAACCCATAAAACACAGGGACTCAAAAAGTAATTTACCCAAAAATCAATTAGGGACTTATAGAAAACTTTGTACTGATATTAGAATATATGTTGGTTCCAATATATATTGGAATATATGTTCATTGTTATTTGCAATTTTATGTAAACAAATCCGCCATGTATAAGTTTTAGTTTATTGTTTTTGGTCCCAACTTGGATAAAGAAGTAGGGTTTATATCGTGCCCATTTTTAGTTTATAATTTATACTACTTAATCTTCTGCCGCGTCGCGCAGATGCCTCACTAGGCATAAAATTGCCACCTTGTAGGAAACCATTGCAGCTGGTAGCCGTATGTCAAGAAGCCACTATAGCCTAGGAGAATCTATTTTGCTCAAGTTATGTAACTAACATTCCTAATGTTAGTTATGTAACTTTGTCAGAATGGCAAACGGCTGAACTATATTCCTTCTGTCTTTGTGCAACACTGGGCAGGAGTTGAGATCCAGTGTGCCCCCGCCGCATCGCGGCGGGTTGCTCTTCTAATTTTACTAGAATTTTCAACTTTTATTAATTTTCAACGTACATCCTTAGTTTTCAATTTTTATTAATTTTCGCTTTGTCACATTGTTTAATTTAGATAAAAAAAATTTGTCAAGATTCATAATTTAAGATTCTTTTATTTTTATTTTTCTTTGAGTTTTTTACACAATTAAAGTAATTATTATTACACGTTAGCAGATGTAGTATATATATACACACACATTATGACCCCACAGTTAAAAGTTTCTGATTCCGCCACTGGGTAGGAATGATGACTGCGGCTCAATTTTAGGGATTTCTGGCGCTGATTCACGAAATTCAGATGAGGTCAAGTGATAGATGGTTTCTACAGACTGCAGTTATGTCTGCTGGGTTTTGAATGTGGGCCTTTTTTCCTGAACATTTTTTATCTTTGCAACTTTACTAAAAAAACATGGTTTAGTTTAGGGATGAGCAAAATGGACCCGGTACCGGTACCGAACCGGTACCGGTACCGAATTTACCGAACCGGGTACCTTTTCGGTACCGATTCGGTACCCACTTTTGACATTTTCGGTACCGGTCCGGTACGGTACCGGTTCGGTACCGGTATTTTGCTCGTTTTTACCCTCAAATACCGGTACCGAACCGTACCGAACCGGGTATATTCGGTACCGGTACCCACTTTTGAGGATTTTCGGTACCGGTTCTTTCGGTACCGGTACCGGTTCGGTACCGAACCGGACCGAGCTCATCCCTAGTTTAGTTTTGCTTTTTATTTGAGCCTGATACATATACAATATATAAAACTTTACTAAAAATTGGAGGCCCTTGATTTTTTGTAGCCCTAGGCCCATGCCTAGATTGGTAAGCCTAACGGGCCGCCCTGTTTGTATGTCAACAATTAGGTATAATAATGTTGGTTCATTTGGTTGTGCCTAAATGTCTAAATTGCATTGGGTTTTGAAATTGGGCCATTCCTCACTTTCAGTATTGTAAAGTAAAAAAGATTTTAGTGTGCTTTAGAATGGGTATAAAACAAAATGAAAATAATGTTTGCATCCCACATGATCATACAAAAAACATTTATAATCAACATCTCGCCGCAACGCACGGGTTGACGTGAATTCGTTATTTACATTACTCAATCGTTTTGGTTATCTGTTCTGGTTTGCTAGTTCAATCCAATCTAAACATGTTGGTTTTGACTCGTACCAAACATTACCGTCTTTAATCTTAAAGTCATTCCGTCTATTACCGAACAAAGGATGAATTAAATGAAAAGAAAACAATGATTCATCGAATAAAAAAGTTTAGAAAGCATTGGTATCTTTGACTAGGTTGAAACGTTTATTCCATTGTTAACAATTTTCAACCAACAATTTGAAAAATATGACGACATTTAACTTTTGGAAATTCCATTTCGTGGACAAAACTTTTTGACGGCAACTCTACTATTTCAGAAATTCTTTTTGCATTTGACTCTTGCTTTAATTAGATATGTAATTGTGGATAATGTGAAATTTTGCTTTTGTGTGCACAAAGTTTTCATGTAGTCCCTCAAATGTGTCTTCAACTATTGTTGATTAGCATGATTCTATGGTCAAATATTCCATATCTACAAGGAACATGCTCATCCACACGAAAAAAAAATTATATAATGTGCTTGTATAAAGGTTTAAAAAGATTAATAAACATAAAGTTTAATTAGGGATGAGAATGGATTTGTTTTTTTGTTGGGCCATCAAGTCTTCGCCCCTATAAGTTGCACATGCACCCACAATGATATGCAAATTCAAATCGTCATTTTAGCGGTCATATGTGATTTTAAACCAACCTAAAAAAATCATTTTTTATCTAATCTCAAATTATTTCAAACCTACACCTCAAACTCCATTTTTATATTAAATATATTTTAAAAAAGAATTGTTTGTGTGTGCGATACCCACCATCTTGGTTTGAAATAGTCAGTTGAAAAAAACCGATTTGAAATTCCAAAACCCTCCAATCGTACACCATGGTTTGAAATTTCGAACCATGCCACATATGCACCATTGGAGGTGCTCTAAAATGAATGTTACATATGCGGTGTGATTTTTTAAGAGCATTTCCAAGAGCACCAATGGTGTACAATGTGGCTCATGTTGGAAGATAGGTGGCATTTTGTGGAGGTTTATTGACTTGATACATTATGGATGTTTTAACATACTCTAAGATACTTTTATTACTCGCATATTTCAGAATTTGAACGACTCCTCTTGGGTAGAATAGAGACACAGTCGTCATATTCGTAACGTCTTTGATAGATATAGATGAGGTCGTTTGGACATTTGTTAATTTATGAGTAAATTACAAGTTTTGTCCTTTATGTATGTCCCAAATTGCAGGCGCTGTTCTTTATCTTTAAAATTGATGAGTTTTGTCCTTAATGTTTGCAAATCTTGCACGTTATGTGCAAGGCTATAATAACTCAATATTTGTGTTTTTCTTTTCTATTTGACTATCCGAACATATAACTCAATATTTATGTTTTTCTTTTCTATTTGACTATTCGAACATATAATGAAGTTATTTACCATAATCAATGCATATAATGAAGTTATCTACCATAATCAATGTTAACAAAATTAGAGTTCTTTTGTAAAAATGAGATCATATTTACATAATACATGCAATCTTATTTTACAATTTTTTATCCATGTTTATCAACTCGTAATGTAAGTGACATTCGTTAGTGACACGTTTATATTTCTCTTTTTCTGTTCTGTTGTAGTTGCCAATTGAAACTAATACAAGGCATTTCGTAAATAACACATCGATCTTCAGATATTATAATATCAATGTACAAATATATAGTTAAGTTGCCAAGATTTAGATGAAATGTTAATCAAAATCGTAAAAATATTAAGTTGTTTTTATGATTTCTTCATTGAATTTTTTTTTGAGTAAATTACAAGTTTTGTCCTTTATGTATGTCCAAAATTGCAGGCGCTGTCCTTTGTCTTTAAAATTGATGAGTTTTGTCCTTAATGCTTGCAAATCTTGCACGTTATGTCCTTTAGGCCAAACCCAGTTAGATTTTTTGGTTAAATGAAGGCATGTGCAGGGCACATGAGGGTAGAAATGTCATTTCACCTCCCACTTGTTTTTTCCCTAATTTAAAAAAGGTTTTAGAAAATAAAAAAAATTATATAACCTCTCTCTCTACTCTCTACTCTCTCTCTCTCTAAAACACCCACCCTCACCAGTCACCTCCACCTCCCCCCACCATCTGCCATCACCCACTCCCACCCCGACACCACCACCGCACAACCACTGTCACAAGCCAACTGCTGCAGCAGAGATAACAGTTCTCCTTGACTCAGAGGCAAAGGACTTCTTGCTAATAGCCCCTGTAAGTGTTTGTTTGACCAAATTCAAAACTAAAACATGAGAAAAGTCGTACAAATCAAACAATTTGCAGATATGTAAAAGATTAAATAAAATACCTGATTAACTAAAACATGACCAAATTCAAAACTATATCATAATCTGACCTTCTCATGGAAACTGCCAATTGGTCCATTGCTTATTTGAGTCATCAATGGGTTGACTGATTCTGGATTTGTCCCTGCAAGTGCAAGATCTACCAACTTCCTTTGACCTTCGGCTATTTCACCACCACATCACCTCCGTCCTCCACCCACCACCTCCCTAATCGGCTAATCCCACCCACAGTCAACCCATCCAAACCCACCACCACCACCACCAAACAAAAAAATCCCCAAACCCTAACATATCCCCAATTTCACCCATTTCTTCGATCTAAATTCACGAATCAATCACAATGAGCAATCAAGAGGAATCATTGGACTCGTCAGTCACACTTCAGTTCAGTCGATCGTCACGGCGGAACCCTAGCCGCCGCCTAGGGTTTAGATCTGCGAAGGAGGTTGTGGTGGATTTTGGTCTGCAGCGGCGGAGGAGCACGGCGGCGGTTGTGGCGGTGATGGTGGTGGTGTGAAGGGGATAATGGTGATGATTGTGGCAGTGATGTTGGTGGAGGTGGAGTTGAAGGGGATGACGGCGGTTGTGGTGGGGAGTGAAGGTGGAGGTGAAGGGTATGGCGGCGGTGGTGGAGGTGAAGGGTATGGCGGCGGTGGTGGTGCATCTCCTCCGCATATGGAGAGAGAAGAGAGAGAGAAGAGAGAGAGAGAGAGAGAGAGAGTGAGGGAGGAAGAGAGAGTGCAGGTTTTAATATATATTTTGATTTTCAGATTTTTTTTAAATAATAGAGATAAAAAGACTATTATACCCTCATGTGCCTTGCACATGATCAGTTTTAACCAAAAAATCTAACTGGGTTTGGCCTAAAGGACATAACGTGCAAGATTTGCAAACATTAAGGACAAAACTCATCAATTTTAAAGACAAAGGACAGCGCCTGCAATTTTGGACATACATAAAGGACAAAACTTGTAATTTACTCTTTTTTTTTTAGTTTATAAATTACGCGTCCGTCCGTTTTATTTCATTCCAATCATCAGGGCAAATTACATAAGGATAGCAGGTAGACGAGCAACAAACTGCGCTGTCATCACTTTCTGAATAGAAAACCCTAATCTACTAAAAACAAAGCCTCGCCCCTGAGGGGTCGAAAAGTTGCTGTAGACCACACGCTGAACTCTAGATAAGAACCGAACTGCCTCCGACGCCAATGAGCCGAACGTGTCAAATGCCAGGGTAACAAAGGCATGCTGATTATCCTCACAAGCTTTCGCGTGCTTTTCCACCTTCATTGAATTAAGTGGGTTTATTGTACCATTAAAATGTGTAAGCTGTTGCAAGGAATCTACAAAAATCAGTTGTCGGCCATAAAACCATTTTCAATTATCCACAAGTCAACCTCCAATCACAACTCTTGTATTGTAAACATTTTTATATTATAGCTTCTTAAATGATTGATTATTTCGTTGTGATGCTTCATATCTTAAATATATTTTTTAATTATATTTTAATAAAAAATAAAATAATACATCATATGTAAGTGAGGGATTATAATTTTATCGCAAGTTAATAGAAACACATTTATTTGATAATAATATATAGTTCACAAATAGAATTTAAACTAAAAAGTTATCACGTCATACATCAACTAGCATAGAGGCATCGACATATCTTCCTTAACGTTATCAGTTCGAACATCCTCATATGTATCGTGCAAAATAAATAGGCATATAAAAAGAGGTTTCACTATACGTAAGATTTAGAAACAATGGTCCGTTAGTGAGTTAAATTTTTATTAAAAAAAATATAAATTTTACTCTCGTATAGTGCTTCCAATCAATGAAACCTGCTCTAGAATTTGGTAACAAGATACAATATATAAACTTATTAATCAAGTTGGATATTTTAATGATTTTTCCATATTATGAATTATCATTTCCAACTTTAGAAATATTAAAACTGAAAGCGTTTGACTTTCAAAAGGCAATTTATCTTTTATTGGATTATTATACATTTATATACTATTAATTTGGAATATCTTTGTGCAATACTTGGTTGTATTTTTTGCATAGTTGTTGTTTTATGCTTAGATTATTTGTATTGTTTGGTTTATTTGTTCTACTTTTTGTTTGACATTTATATTTATTTACATAATGTAAATTTACCCCATGTTTTGGAGGGTTTTTCAAAAAAAAAAAAAAAAAAATATTTAATGTTTCACTTTAAACCCAAAACTACTTGATTTTGTAGTTTTAACCCAAAAGTTTTTAGTTTTTCCAATTTAACCTCACAACTTTTTTACTTTCAATGTGTGTGCGTGGTTCTACGATTTTACGTTTTGTTATACGTTTCGTTCTAAATTTTGCGACTTAACATGGGCAACCTACGTGTGTGGTTCAGTGTGTTTACGTCGTCTATTTTTTTTCCCCGTTTAATAAGTTCATCACAACATGCGAGTCCTAAATCGAGTTAGTTATTGTTTTCTATGTTTTATATGTCGGTCTAATTTTTCCACATTACGACACCGCAACTTCAATGTTGGTGGTCGTTGGCTATAGTGTGACATTGGTGCTATTTGTCACGGTTTTACGCCTCCGCCGCAACGCGGGGAGCTTAATACGATATGTTATTTATATGGATACAAGTCATGTAACGTAGTAATTATGATACCATTAATTGTATGAGTTTATTTAATGAATTATTTATTTGTATAAGATAGTAATACAGACTTAACCGATAAAAACATCTTTAACACATTGTAAATGTGAATCTGATCAACAGCATGTCAATTTCATTGGCCGCGACGCAACGCGCGCGAGTCAATCTTCTAGTTTATACTTAACTAGGTTTTGCCCGCCCGCGTTGCGGGGCATTAAGCCGAATATTTCTTTCTCATAGCATGTGCGTTTGTGTTTTAGTTACTTGTACATACTACTCATAACACGATCTCAAAAAAAATTACATTGAGTAAACAAAGTAAAACAAAATACTACCATACTTTTGCTAAAAAAAACTAAAACGATGGAAAAACTACCGCTTGGCATGACGAATAAAATTAAATCGAGCCAACCAATTAAAACAAAACACTACCATAGTCTTGTAAAAAAAATATTAAAACGAATTTTATACTGGGGGCAAAATCATAAATAAACACAGAAAATCATGTCGAAATGTAAATCAACTTAAGTTTATATCGACACGTAAATAAAAATAACGACGTAAAACTCGATTAAAAAGTATTTAGAAAGTTAAGGGATTGTAAAAGTTAATGCTAAAAATTAAACGGTAAAAGTAAAATAGAAAAAAAAAACACAAAAAGAAAAGAAAGAAAGAAAACAAAAAAAAGAAAAAAAAAATTGACAACACCACTGTAGCCCTTTTTGTTTGACATTTATATTTATTTACATAATGTAAATTTACCCCATGTTTTGGAGGGTTTTTCAAAAAAAAAAAAAAATATTTAATGTTTCACTTTAAACCCAAAACTACTTGATTTTGTAGTTTTAACCCAAAAGTTTTTAGTTTTTCCAATTTAATCTCACAACTTTTTTACTTTCAATGTGTGTGCGTGGTTCTACGATTTTACGTTTTGTTATACGTTTCGTTCTAAATTTTGCGACTTAACATGGGCAACCTACGTGTGTGGTTCAGTGTGTTTACGTCGTCTATTTTTTTTCCCGTTTAATAAGTTCATCACAACATGCGAGTCCTAAATCGAGTTAGTTATTGTTTTCTATGTTTTATATGTCGGTCTAATTTTTCCACATTACGACACCGCAACTTCAATGTTGGTGGTCGTTGGCTATAGTGTGACATTGGTGCTATTTGTCACGGTTTTACGCCTCCGCCGCAACGCGGGGAGCTTAATACGATATGTTATTTATATGGATACAAGTCATGTAACGTAGTAATTATGATACCATTAATTGTATGAGTTTATTTAATGAATTATTTATTTGTATAAGATAGTAATACAGACTTAACCGATAAAAACATCTTTAACACATTGTAAATGTGAATCTGATCAACAGCATGTCAATTTCATTGGCCGCGACGCAACGCGCGCGAGTCAATCTTCTAGTTTATACTTAACTAGGTTTTGCCCGCCCGCGTTGCGGGGCATTAAGCCGAATATTTCTTTCTCATAGCATGTGCGTTTGTGTTTTAGTTACTTGTACATACTACTCATAACACGATCTCAAAAAAAATTACATTGAGTAAACAAAGTAAAACAAAATACTACCATACTTTTGCTAAAAAAAACTAAAACGATGGAAAAACTACCGCTTGGCATGACGAATAAAATTAAATCGAGCCAACCAATTAAAACAAAACACTACCATAGTCTTGTAAAAAAAATATTAAAACGAATTTTATACTGGGGGCAAAATCATAAATAAACACAGAAAATCATGTCGAAATGTAAATCAACTTAAGTTTATATCGACACGTAAATAAAAATAACGACGTAAAACTCGATTAAAAAGTATTTAGAAAGTTAAGGGATTGTAAAAGTTAATGCTAAAAATTAAACGGTAAAAGTAAAATAGAAAAAAAAAAACACAAAAAGAAAAGAAAGAAAGAAAACAAAAAAAAAGAAAAAAAAAATTGACAACACCACTGTAGCCCTTTTTGTTTGACATTTATATTTATTTACATAATGTAAATTTACCCCATGTTTTGGAGGGTTTTTCAAAAAAAAAAAAAAATATTTAATGTTTCACTTTAAACCCAAAACTACTTGATTTTGTAGTTTTAACCCAAAAGTTTTTAGTTTTTCCAATTTAATCTCACAACTTTTTTACTTTCAATGTGTGTGCGTGGTTCTACGATTTTACGTTTTGTTATACGTTTCGTTCTAAATTTTGCGACTTAACATGGGCAACCTACGTGTGTGGTTCAGTGTGTTTACGTCGTCTATTTTTTTTCCCGTTTAATAAGTTCATCACAACATGCGAGTCCTAAATCGAGTTAGTTATTGTTTTCTATGTTTTATATGTCGGTCTAATTTTTCCACATTACGACACCGCAACTTCAATGTTGGTGGTCGTTGGCTATAGTGTGACATTGGTGCTATTTGTCACGGTTTTACGCCTCCGCCGCAACGCGGGGAGCTTAATACGATATGTTATTTATATGGATACAAGTCATGTAACGTAGTAATTATGATACCATTAATTGTATGAGTTTATTTAATGAATTATTTATTTGTATAAGATAGTAATACAGACTTAACCGATAAAAACATCTTTAACACATTGTAAATGTGAATCTGATCAACAGCATGTCAATTTCATTGGCCGCGACGCAACGCGCGCGAGTCAATCTTCTAGTTTATACTTAACTAGGTTTTGCCCGCCCGCGTTGCGGGGCATTAAGCCGAATATTTCTTTCTCATAGCATGTGCGTTTGTGTTTTAGTTACTTGTACATACTACTCATAACACGATCTCAAAAAAAATTACATTGAGTAAACAAAGTAAAACAAAATACTACCATACTTTTGCTAAAAAAAAACTAAAACGATGGAAAAACTACCGCTTGGCATGACGAATAAAATTAAATCGAGCCAACCAATTAAAACAAAACACTACCATAGTCTTGTAAAAAAAAATATTAAAACGAATTTTATACTGGGGGCAAAATCATAAATAAACACAGAAAATCATGTCGAAATGTAAATCAACTTAAGTTTATATCGACACGTAAATAAAAATAACGACGTAAAACTCGATTAAAAAGTATTTAGAAAGTTAAGGGATTGTAAAAGTTAATCCTAAAAATTAAAGGGTAAAAGTAAAATAGAAAAAAAAAAAAAACACAAAAAGAAAAGAAAGAAAGAAAACAAAAAAAAAGAAAAAAAAAATTGACAAAGTGGTATTGTGAATTGATATATATAATAATATCCATAAATTGGAAATATTAAATATAAATAAAATAAAGAAAAGGTGTTTCAAAAATAATAATATCATAAAAGAACTTGATATGCTTGTCCCTCCAATATAATTCACACAATTGCTGACTTTTCATCTTTGCATCTCTTCTGAAAAATAAAAAAATAGCCATGGCTTCTTCTTCTTCTTCTTCCAGTTGCATCATCTTCTTCTTCTATGCTCTACTGCTTATACAGGCATGCTTCATAATTTCCACACTTTTGCATATTTTTATTTTTTTATTTTGTTAGCCACCTTAAAACAACAAAAATCTATAGGTAGTCACCAAAATATATTAAAAAGTTATATATCATCTTGATCTTGATCTTTAAATTTAATCTTTTGATCTATGACAGTTTTGCGGTTGTCGGAAAATCGTGGACAAGAACCAAAAGATTGTACACAACAAAGAAAATCATATAAATATATACGGGAAAAATGATCTTGATGATTTGGATCCGGCTCTAAACGTGTTCTTCCACGTAAAAGATTTATATTCGGGCAAAAAGATGTCTATTTATTTTGCGGTTAACGATCCTTCAACAACTCCTCGGTTATTAACAAGAGAACAATCCGATTCAATACCTTTTTCGTCATCAAAACTTTCTTATCTTCTCGAACTCATATCATTAGCCAATGGTTCACCACAAGCGTTAGCGATGCAACAAACTCTCAAACAGTGTGAGCTTGAGGCAACACCGGGTGAGACCCGGTTTTGTGCTAGCTCATTAGAGTCCATGCTGGACTTGACACGTGGAATAATGGGTATGGTCAAACTTAAGGCGTTGACCACCAATATTCATAATTTGTCACACACCCTTTTGCAAGAGTATACTTTTTTGAATGAGCCATTGGAAATTAATGTTTCTAATATGGTTGCTTGTCACACTATGGCTTATCCCTATGTGGTTTACTATTGTCATGGTCAAAAGGGGTACAATAGGGTTTTTGAGATTTCTTTAGGGGGTGAAAATGGAAATATTGTTGATGCTATCGCGGTGTGCCACATGGACACTTCTAATTGGGATAGTGATCACGTGGCGTTTCGTGTTCTCGGAGTCCAGCCTGGCAGCTCGCCGGTGTGCCATTTTCTCCCCGCCGATAACATTGTGTGGATACCGTCACCATAGACCGGTAGATGATGAGGGTTATGTAGTATTGATTGTAAAACATGTTTGTATGTGTGTAATATGTAGAGTAATAGCTAGTGATTTGTGGTTGAATAGCATAAATATGTTTGTTTTTGAGTATTTATGACATGTTTTTATCTATAATATAGTTATTAATATCAAGAATAAATATCATGTATATATTTTATTTTATTTTCACAAATAATCAGGTTTGCATGATCTTTGAAAATAAAATATCTTATCTTAATACAATATAAAGTGAATACACAATATTATAAAGTGAATATAAACTGATTTCTGCTATAATTGGTTTCATATATTTGGTTGTGTAAATAATTAATAGGTTGTTGGGACCTTGATAAGTTGTAGCTCAATTTTTTTTAAAGGCATATTTTATTATCAAACAAACACAAAATTACATACAGATTACTTACAACATCATAAGTTTTAACTCAATTACTAGCCACTGAACTGCTTTACCAGAATTGTTCATAATCCCAAACTTCTTAACCAAAATTTGGCTTAATACATTAATAGTAACACACATTTTACTACAAACTAGTTTTTTTTTTTTTTTTGTTATTTTAGTATGACCGGATTTATTCAATACCAAATGAGAAATTAGAATAAACAAGTTGTGGTGTGTTTTTGCTGAAGCCCACATGTAATTCTCACGGCCCATCTTTGATTTAATTGCAATCCAATTATAGTGTCCATCTCAAATCTTTTTAGAGTTAATTGCCCGGATAGTTTCTATGGTTTACATTTTTTCACCTTTAGTTCTCATCTTTACAAAATAGCTTGTGTAGTCCCTGTGGTTTAACAAACTGTTACTCGGATAGTCCCTGTAATGAATGGGCGTTAAATAATTCAGTTAAGTGGGTGTAAAATTATAAAAATACCCTTGGTTCATCTCTCTCTCTCTCTCTCTCTTTACTCTCTCTCTCTCTATTAGACACACATCTCTCTCACTCTACTCTCTCTCTCCTTTAAAAAGCCACCACCACAACCACCTCCACCTCCACCACTGCCATCACCGCTCAGCCACCACCACTATCACCACTGCCACAACCACCCTCCGCCACAACCACCACCACCGCCATTCAAAGGAAGCTGATCAATCTGGCATCCAAACAATAATCAACTTACATACGCTTGGTAATAAAAGAATAAAATTTAAATGAATTAATTAACCAGTAACCAATAGAGTAAATTGCCAAAATCGTCCCTGAAGTTTGGGCATGTTTGCCATTTTCATCCAAAACAATTTTTTTGGCACAATATAGTCCTTCACTTTTGGGATTTTTTTAGCCAATTTCATCCAAACATCTAATTTGTTTTATTTTTTCTATCAAACATTTGGATGAAAATGACAAAAAAATCCCAAATCTCGGGGACGATTTTGGCAAAAAAGTCAGACGTTTGGATGAAAATGACAAAAAAAATCTCAAAAGTGAAGGACTATATTGTACAAAAAAGTTGTGGCGGAGCAGATGGTGGTTGTGGCGGAGGGTTGGTGTGGTAGTGATGATAGTGGTGGTGGCTGAGTGGTGATGGTGGTGGTGGAGGTGGTTGTGGTTGTGGTGGTGGCTTTTTAAAGTAGAGAGAGAAATGGACCAAGGGTATTTTTGTAATTTTACACTCATTTAACTGAATTTTTTAACGCCCATCCATTACAGAGACTATCCGAGTAACAGTTTGTTAAACCACAAGGACTATAAATGCTATTTTGTAAAGGTGGGGACTAAAGATGAAAAAATGACAAACCACAATGACTATCCGGGCAATTAACTCTGTATATTATCTCAAATCTTTTATATGTATATTGATTGAGGGTTAGGTTCATTTGTGAACACTTCTCTATTTGTGAACAAAACGAACAGATCCTGGCCATAGATCTTCTTCACTAAATATAAGGGTAGGATTGTCATTTAACTTAATTTTCTTAATTGTAAACAAATTTTTAAATTGATTAATCAAAATCAGGTAACCGTTTCCTAAATATAGGGTTAGGTAACCGTTTCCTATATTTCATGTGATATTTAATTTATTGATCCAATATTATCAAGATTACGAATCACAAAACCCCAAAGGTAGAAACAATCAATCATGCGATGAATAACTTTTAACCAAGCTACGCCGTAAGAGTTCTCTCTCCCATCCCTCTCCTCTCGCCGCCCGGAATTCGTGAAGTTAGGCTCGACGATGTACACTCGCATCTGAATATTGTGCGGGGTTTAATCGATCGACTCATGGGAGTCATCTAGATCTAACCGTTCACCCTATTTGGTTCTTGTGTCATCCATTCGCCGCTTCGGTTTCTTGTGGTTTTCTTAATGGCATCTAGGTATGGTAGAGAGGGCGATTATGATGATGGTGGCCCGTGGTCCAACGTACAGTATAGGAAGAACCGGAAGAGCAAAGGAGACGGTATCGAATGGACATTTTTGGTGCAAAACCTATCAGATCGAGTATCAAGGAATGTTCTATGGAGATCCTTCCAACCGTATGGCTATGTCTCGGATGTGTATGTTGCGAGAAAGCGCGATGCTAAAGGCAAGTGTTTTGGTTTTGTTAGATATATTGGTATAGAAGATATGAAAGCGACATTGGTGAAGTTGAATGCAATCAAGATGTTCGATATGAAGGTGTCGGTTTCCTTAGCTAAGTATGACAAAGACCATAAACGGTTTAACTATACTCCAGATAATTTGTATCGAAACGTCTGGAGACCTAAAGGAAGTGCCCAGGTTAACAAGAAGCAAACCGAAGAACCCAGGTATGGGGGACAACCACCTATGGAGAATCATGCGTCGGCTAAAGGTACATCTGGGCCGTCCCACGTTCAAGAAGGAAGAACTTACGCAGACCTACTAAGGGGGAATAATGTCAATCAGGATCAAGGAGCAAAGGTTATTAGTGTAGAAGGGAAAGGGTCCCTTTATCCCCTTCACTGTATTGGTCGATCTATTATTGGTGATACGAAAGATTTTATGTCTATCAGCAAGGTTCGTATGGCTTTGGAGGAAGCAGACTTAACGGAAGTTGGTTTGTCGTATGTGGGTGGGGCAACATTCCTATTGACTTTTCAGAATAAACACTCAGCTATGGCATGCATGAACTCACAGTTGGTTTTCCTTAATAAAATATTTTCAAGGTTCCATCTTTGGAATGGCGAGGAAATACCGTTTTATCGGATTGCTAGGATTAATATCATGGGGGTACCGTTTATTATCCGGGATAATTCATTGTTCGATAGGATTGGAGGTCTATTTGGTGAAGTGGTTCAGCATTCATCTTTCTCATGGCAAAACGAGGATAACTCGCTGGGCTCGGTTAAGGTTCTTACTAGTCATAAGTCCAGAATAGAAGAAGCAGTGGTCATCAAGTGGAATAATAAAAGTATTGTGGCTTGGGTTTCGGAATGCTCCGGAGATTGTATGAATGGTCCGAATTGTGACTTCAATACGGAAAATAGTGATTCTGAGCTAATCTCGGAATCAGATTCGGATGAAGTGCTGGTAGACGTTGAGGATTTTGAGGAAGGAGAGATCCGTCCTTCAAATTTTGCTAATGGTGATACCCAGGATGTGAACCAAAACCCGATACCGGAGACGGGTGGTGCTCCCCCGTCGGTTAACTCCAGCGATCCTCCGGTGGGAATGGGACAGTCTCCGGGAGGTCAACGGCCAACGGAATATGTAGCGTCTCCCATTAATGGTATCGATTTGGTTTTTAATTATGTGCATGGGGAATGTAACGTGCCAACAAATGGGGTATGTAATAATGATGGGGTCTTGGGAACAGAAAATAACTTTAACCCAACGGTTAACAACTTTAACCCTAATCCATGTGGTGGGCCTGAAGATTCTATTCCGGAAGTGGGCCTACCTAAGTCAAATCCTGAAAATGGTAAAGATGGCCCAACTCCTATTATTAATTTGGGTAAAAGGAATCGGGATGACAGAAGCCCACCATCGATTGGATCAATCCAAGGGCCTTCGCAGAAAGCATTTAGTCAGCCTTATAATTCTGAATCGGGGCTTTTGGACCTGAATACTCCAGTAAGAGATGTTTCTGGAAATAAGGAGTATGTGAGGGATAACAGTGGGGATGGGGCCGCTGTTTCTCCTAATCGGCAGGAAGCAATGTTAGATGGTGTTACAGATCAGCAAACAGAGAATCCCTCTGGTAATCTTGATGAGGAATTTCTCTCTTATGTGAGGAATGAGGTAGAAGCTACAGTGCAGGTTGGAAGTTTGATTGGTGTTGACCTAAACGGATTTATAGCGGATACTGAGGAATTGATAGTCAAAGAAGGTGCAGAAAACCGGTGTCAATGAATTGTTTATCAATAAATTTAAGGGGGGTGCGGAGTAATCGCAAGACAGACTGGATTAGAGGGCTTAAAACTAGTTATGGTATTCACTTCTTAGCTATTCAGGAAACCAAATTACAGGAGTCAGCGGTCTTTATGTTCAATCAGTTTTGGGGTCGTGCTGAATTCAAACTTGCTGTGGTTGATTCCCAAGGAAGATCTGGTGGCCTTGCATGTATATGGTCTCCCTCGATTCTCAGGTGTGATAATATTTACCATAATAGGCATTTCATTATTGTTTCGGGCTTATTAATTCACTCGGGGTGCAATATAAACCTGGTCAATGTTTATGCTCCTAACGATGCTACTTGTAGACGAGGTGTCTGGTCGGAAATTTTGGGGTTCAGGAACTCATTACAGGGGTTATGGGTCATGATGGGGGATTTTAATGATGTGCGGGATGAAAATGAGCGCATGAACTCTGAGTTTGTAGCAGTAAATGCTAGAGCTTTTAATGACTTTATTTTATCTGCTGGGCTTGTGGAATATAATATGGGGGTGGTAACTTCACATATATCTCGGATAATGGGAAAAAACTGAGTAAGCTGGATCGATTTCTTGTGTGCTTGGGGTTTAGGGAGCGTTGGCCAAATGCGAGTGTGGTCGCACTGGCAAGGGAAGTTTCGGATCATCGACCTATCGTTCTTTCCACTGTCCAGTCGGATTATGGACATATTCCGTTCAGGTTTTTCAACTCATGGTTTGAATTTCCTGGTTTCATCGATTTTGTTCTACATAGTTGTGCTACGTTTCACTTCTCGGGGCCGGCGGATCTTGCTCTTGCAATTAAACTTAGGTGGCTGAAAAATAAAATTAAAATATGGCTGAAATTGGAGAAAGAAAGAAGAGAAGGAATCTATGGGGGGAAAAAGAAGAGATTGGAAGTCATTGAAAATTTAGCAGAGGTTAGAATTCTTGGGGATGAAGAATTGGCTGAAAGGGCAGAATGTCGGAATTATGTGGCTGATTTTGAAAGAATTAAACAATTGGATTTGCGCCAGAAATCTAGGTTTAAGTGGGCTATAGATGGTGATGAAAACTCTGCATTCTTTCACCATATTATAAACTCCAATATCAGTTCGAACAGGTTGAATGGTCTATTAATTGATGGTGAGTGGATTACTAACCCTCTAGTCATTAAAGAAACTTTGTTCGAATTCTTTCAGCACCAGTTTTCGGAACCAATGCCGAATAGACCGGAGATGTTATGTTCTAATATTGCTTCTATCACGGATCAAGAGGCAGTCATGCTAGAAAGACCATTTTCGATGGAGGAAATTAAAGAAGCGGTTTGGGAGTGTGAAGGGGAGCGTGCTCCGGGACCGGATGGTTTTAACTTTAAATTCATTAAAAGGTGTTGGGTTGGGCTCCGGGATGATATGGTCAGGTTGTTTAATAAATTCTATGAGGAGGGTTCTATTAATAAGTGCTGCACTTCCTCTTTTATAGCCTTGATTCCTAAGGTTAAAGATCCAGTTGGCCCGTCAAACTTCAGGCCGATCAGTTTGATTGGTGTAATAAATAAGGTAATTTCGAAGGTGCTTGTAAATCGTCTAAAATGCGTGATGGGGAAGATTATTTCTGAGCAACAATCGGCCTTCCTCGCTGGTAGAAATATCATGGATGGCCCACTTATTCTCAATGAAGTATTTGGGTGGTTAAAAAAGTATAAGCGAAGTGGTATGTTTTTCAAAGTTGATATCAACAAGGCGTATGATTCTGTGAACTGGGCTTTCCTTAACTCGATTATGGCTCAGATGAATTTCCCAAGTAAATGGAGATCTTGGGTGATGGCGACCCTCTATTCAGCTAGAGCTTCTGTTATAGTTAATGGGTCTCCTACTAGAGAGTTTGACTGCACTCGTGGTCTTAGGCAAGGTGATCCACTGTCCCCTTTTTTATTTGTTATTGTGATGGAGGCTTTGACTTGTGTTATGAAGAAGGCATCCTCTACTGGTTTGTTTAACGGCATTAACATCACCGCTGAAGGCCCATCTTTGTCCCACCTTTCCTATGCGGATGATGTGATGTTTATTGGTGAATGGTCTCAAGCAAACGTAAATAATCTGAGACGGTTACTTAGAGTTTTCTACCTAGTTTCCGGTCTTAAGGTTAACTTATCGAAGTGTAGCATATATGGGATTGGTGTAAGTGATCAAGAAGTTCTTCAAATGGCGAGTCATCTGAGGTGCAAGCAAGGTACGTTTCCTTTTATTCATCTAGGCCTACCAGTTGGAGCTAACATGAATCTGGCCCGCAATTGGATGTCCGTGGTGGAGGTGTTTAGGAAGCGGTTGTCATTATGGAAAGCCAAAACTCTTTCATATGGTGGTAGAATAACCTTGATTAAGTCGGTTTTGAATTCATTACCAACTTACTATTTATCCTTATTTAAAGCCCCGATTAATGTGTTGAATGCTCTTGATAAAATTAGAAGGGTGTTCTTTTGGGGTGGTTCGGAGGAAAAGGCCAAGATGAATTGGGTAGCATGGGAGAAAACTATTGCACCGGTAGAATATGGCGGATTGGGTTTTGGTTCCATTAGAAATGCCAATTTAGCCATGTTGGCTAAGTGGTGGTGGAGATTTAAAAATGAAAAAAACAGTTTGTGGCGTAGAGTAGTTTGGGCAATCCACCATAATAGTAGAAATTGGAAAGATTTTCCGGTTAAAGTATCGATTGCAGGTCCGTGGAAGGGTATCATGAGTATTAATCCGTCTCTGGCTAATGCCGGCATTGATTTAAGTGGGGCGATTTCGGCAACCCTTGTTAATGGAAAAAGCATATATTTTTGGCTAGACATATGGGCTGATTCCCAGCCATTTTACATTAGTTTTCCTGATCTATTTAAGCTGGAAACTAACAAATGCTGTATGGTGGAGGACCGAATGTCAGTTGGTGCGGCTGGGCCTATATTTTCGTGGGCCTGGGCTAGGCCTGAGCTGGATGATTCATGTTATTCGCAGTTAATGAACCTGCTGGCGCTGTTATATGGGTCAACTATGGGGCCGGGCCGAGATGTTTGGAAATGGAAATATACATCAGATGGTACTTTCAGTGTTGCTGCAATTAAATCACTATTGAGTTCGGTTAATCGAGTATCTCCAGCCAGAATTTTTAGATGGAATAATTGGGTCCCAAAGAAGGTAGCTATTGTTGCGTGGCGGGCAGAGATGGAGCGGTTACCGACCAAGTGTGCTTTGGCAATGAGGAATATAACGGTCCAGAATAATTCGTGCGTTCTATGTGGTGACTTTGCGGAGACGTCCGAGCATATATTTGTTGCTTGCCAATTCGCCCAAACAATTTGGCAATACATTGCGGATTGGTGTAACATACCCCCCATTTTTGCATTTCAGTTGAATGATATCCTCTCCTTACATGAAACGTGTTCCGGTAATTCGATAAAGAAGAAGGCGGTACATGCAGTAATTCTAGTAACTATTTGGTGCCTCTGGAAGTTTAGAAATGATTCGGTTTTTAGATCTTCGGTACCTAACACAACCAAGATCCTAGACGAAATTAAAGCTATGGCGTTCCTATGGGTTAAAAATCGAGCAAAGTTGGTGTCGATGACGTGGGAAGATTGGTGTCGGTTTAGATTTCCTCCTTAGTTTTATGTAATTTATTGTTGGTTGGAGTCTTGTTTTCTCTCTGTATTTTGTAATTTGGCGGGTAGCTTCTTGCTACATTTAATAAATTTATTTTTGTCGGCCGTTCAAAAAAAAAATATTATCAAGATTACAAAATTCAATATTCGAACAAAACAACCGTTTTCTTATATCTTTGCATCAGTTTATTCATTGTCATTATGATTTTTCTTGAGTATTCTACACATTCATATATTATTTTTTTTCTTATTCACGTAGCACTTTGTTTGATAATAAAATTGTTAATTTTGGATCAATACTATAACCTTCGTAATCCGCAATAGTTTTCTTATATAACAAACCATAATCAATTATATATTTTGAAATAAAGTTTGTGTATGTATCTAATAAGAACCTTTATCGAGTTAATTTATATTTTCCTCATTTAAAAATATTCATATAGAACAAATACAAATTATCACTTTTTAATTCTTTTTGTATACATCTAGTAGTTGTTTGGTGAATATTTGTTTTTATACACATGTGTATAGTTGTTGTTAAGTGACTCTCTGTTTTTTATACACATGTGTATAGTTGTCGTTAAGTGACTATTTGTTTTTTATACACATGTGTATAATTGTTGTTCGCTAAGCAATTAGTTTGTATACACATGTGTATATACTTGTAGTTGATGTTCAGTGACTGTTTGTTCTTTATAAAAATGTGTATGGTGGTTGTTTAAATGAATGTTTGTTTTTTATACACATATGTACATATTTGTATACTTATCAACATTAATATGTTATAACCATTATACATACATGTATTATAGTATTTCACGTATGTCTGCAAAAGAATATTAAATAATATTATGATAACTCCAACATTTGCATATAAGGTCATATGTATTTAATATTAAAAGAAAGGATGATGTATTCATCAAATTAAAAAAATATATAATATGCGATTTAGTTGGGATCACGATAAAAAAATGCAAATCATTGTTAGTGGCTTCTAAAAATAAATATCAATGTGATTTGAGAGAACAAAAATTACAACTATGCCCTTATTCGGTTATTATATACCAATTTATTGTTTTATTTAATTTAAAAACCATTTAAATCCTATAATCAAGATCTCATCATCCAACGGCCAGGATCTGTTCGATTTTGTTCTCAATTTAAACATGGTTCACTCTTGATCCCTACCCTATTGATTGATATGTTAAAGGCCTTGTAGTATATACAATAAACCTAAAAGGACTGAAACGTAAATATATGCTTATAATTATAAGTTATGTTATAGAACAAAACATAAAAACCGAAAACAACGGTCTTCACCTCCGAAATCTGCATTCACGAATCAGAATCTGATTTCAGGTTTTCGGTTTCAAAACGATGTCGATTCTAGGTTCAAATATCCCCAGCGAGGTAATCGATTTCAAACTCCCCATTTGTTCCTAATGTTTATTTTCTATATTATGATTATTAATTGATCAATTCTTTATCTATATATGATTTATTTTGTTACAAATCCTCCACTGATGAGTTTTGGAGATAATAGGATTCAAATATTGAAATATGTTGTTCATTAAAAACTTAAAAGCAGATGAAATGTAAAAGATGTTGTTTTGGAATTTATTTATGTTGATAAATGTGTTGGTGAAACTTTTTGGGTGGATATATAGACCCGTTTGGTTCGCGGAATTCATAGGAATTGGAAATAGAAATAAGACCATCTCAACTCGTGTTAAGAGTTCGAAATAAACATATTTATATGCATCTAACTCAATAATGTGTTTTAAGAAACAAAATTCTATTGGGGATAGAAGAAATAAGGGACAAAATCATATCAAATACTGTGGAATTCCTGAATAGGGTCCAGCGGGTCGTGAACAGTAATATCTCCACCCTTAAGAGTCGTTTCGTCTTTAGTAGGATCGGTTTTGCAATTCACAGGAATTGGAAATAGATATAAGACCATCTCAACGCGTGTGTTAAGAGTTCGAAATAAACATATTTATATGCATCTAACTCAATAATGTGTTTTAAGAAACAAAATTCTATTGGGGATAGAAGAAATAAGGGACAAAATCATATCAAATACTGTGGAATTCCTGAATAGGGTCCAGCGGGTCGTGAACAGTAATATCTCCACCCTTAAGAGTCGTTTCGTCTTTAGTAGGATCGGTTTTGCAATTCAAAAGGCAGTTGCGGCACCAGTGGCGGACCCATAAATTATTTGTTGGGGGGTGCGGATGAGGCGTTCAATCTTATTTTCAAGGGGTGCGGTCGGGTTTTTTGCCTAAAATATACACTAATTTTTTTTTCAAGGGGTGCGGCCGCCCACCCACGACTGTGGGTAGGTCCGCCACTGTGCGGCGCAACTTGTTGCCCATTTACCTACCGTTTGTTTGTAATTTGCTGTTTTGGCATTTTATAAATATAATCAAGGTAAAAAATTGCTAAAAAATATAGGTATAAATTCTTGGTATGTAGAACCGTAGTATATTATAATGCGAATGATTCATATGCTTGTGGACTTGCTATACATTTCATGTTTATGCAACTACTCATAGCTATAAATTATGAATATGTAGGTTGGTCTGCGGTTGCTTCTTTGCCCACTTGGTTCCAATATTGTCCTAAAAACAGCATGGTATGTTTTCTAATTACTGCACCAATACAGAAAAAAGGGGGGCATTTGTGATTGCTTATCAACATGTCTGCTTATCGTGTCTTTTTAAAGTAACATGTTGCATTCTTTCTGCAGCTGTTCTGTAGGAGTTATTTTACCCGTTTATTCTACGTTTAAAGCAATTGAGACAAATAACAGAACCGAGCAACAAAAGTTGCTTTTATACTGGGCAGGTTAGTTTTATTTAAAGCTACATATATCATATATTTCTTAGCACCATTGGTGAAATTCAAATATGTTAAATCATCAAACTAGAACTATGTATGTGGCAGTAGTCGTATCTTGTTTCTTTCCACTAATAATGCAATTCGAAATTGTTGCTTGCAGCATATGGGACATTTAGCATTGCAGAAATATTTGCAGACAAAATTATATCCTGGTATAATTATCTCTAACCCAATATGATTTACAATAATTAAGAACGACAAATAGAAATTATTTTCACTCTCAATTTGGATACATGTATCTATTGGTTTTTACAGGTTTCCACTTTACCATCACATGAAGTTTGCTTTTCTTGTTTGGCTTCAGCTTCCTAATACCAATGTAAACAAATTTTATTTATAATAATTAAGAAATTATGTTTATGGGTGGTCCTAATCATGTTGTTGTTGTTGTTCTACAGGGTGCAAAACAGTTATACATGAATCATTTACGTCCTTTCCTGTTGAAGCATCAAGCTAACCTCGATCAAATTGTGGCGTTATTACACAGTGAAACGGTAATAAAATTGTTGACATGTTGTTAGACCCCCGTGTGGAGGGGCATGAAAAATGGGCGTTATTCGACATGTGGACGCCACATCAGCGCGCGTCAGAAAAGTGACGTGGTGGAAAAAAGGGTAAGGGTGGGAAGGGGCGTGGAAGGGTGGCGTGGTGGCACACATGGCATACACTTTTTAGAGTTAAATGCCATTTTAGTCCCTGTGGTTTGGACCATTTTGTCAGTTTAGTCCAAAGGTTTGAAACGTTGCCATTTTAGTCCAAATAGTTTTAAACGTTGCCATTGTAGTCCATTGGGTTAACTCCATCCCTTTATTTTGTTAACTAGAAGGGCATTTCGGTCATTTTATATGTAATTTTGTTAACTAGAAGGGCAATTCGACCATATAAAATGATCGAATTACCCTTCTAGCTAACATAAAAAATGGACGGAGTTAACCCAGTGGACTAAAATGGCAACGCTTGAAACTATTTGGACTAGAATGGCAACGTTTCAAACCTTTGGACTAAACTGGCAAAATGGCCCAAACCACAGGGACTAAAATGGCATTTAACTCCACTTTTTATAATTATTTTAAATTTACAAAACAAAGAAAATCAATAAAAAAAAACCACCACCCAATAAGAAGCCTCCACATCACACATCACCCAACCTCCACGCCGGTGGAAAACATGTCGCCCATCCCTCCACGCCAGTCAAAACGCCAACAACGGGGTGGTGCAGTGGCGTGGTTGAGGCCTCCAAGCCAGAAACCACGCCCCACACCGTATGGTCTTAGGTGTGACACTTAATAATATCATATTTACCCAACAGATATACCCATTTTCAAATTTATGAAACCCATATTATTTCAGGGTAAATTTATTAGTGCTCACCAAGGAGAATTTCGGTTTGTGAAAGCAATTGTGATGAAGATTCTGATATCAGGTATGAAGAGTGCATCTTTTTTTTTTTTTTTTTTTTTTTTTAATATGCAGTTCGTTTGCTTATTGAAAATATTCATAAGGTGGTGGTTTTTTTCTCTTGATGTTTCAATCTGTGAACAGCAAAGCATTTGGTCAATGACAGCAGTCAACCCAACCCGCCAGTCCCACCGCCAGAGGGAAGAGCAACCACAGTGCAGAGCACTGCCTCTAATGACAATGATCACGAGTATGATATTAGTGACGACGACGATGATGATGGTTTTGTAACCGTCCCTGCAAGTTAAGTGAAGCACATTGATTTTTCATGATCGAGTATGAAAACTGTTTATCTGCGTATTACCTTTGATATAACCATAACTTGTTTTAAGGGTGTTATTTGTCTAATTCCGGGAGATATAAATGTGTGGCTCGCAGCCTTAGGTTTTTAATACGCAGTCAAATCAACACGTGTGTAACCAGGGTCTCTAACCTCAGAGTTCACTGTTTGAATTAATGGGAGCGTGCCAAACAAGTAACCAGGGTTAGGGACCCTGGTTATGGTTTTGTTGATTCCATGCATGCGTATTATTACGGATTTATCTTATATATACACATCAATTCATAATTACAAACACACTCTTCATTCATCAGAAAATTCTATAAAACAATATCTTATTTATTTATTTTTATCAGAAAACATGAGTTCACAAAGGGACATCTTTATAGTGATCCATATAGTAAGCCTAGAATATGACTTTGGTCCTAACTTTTTGAAAATTATGGGTTTGGTCTTCGTTGTTTCAAACTTTAGCCAACCTCTCTTCATGTGTTGTTGTGTCGCAATTTGTCCAATCGATCACTCTCATTGACGCAGTACTATACCACCGTCGATGACCACCAAGTACCAGCCAATGTGTTGAACAAAGGTAACCCTCATGAAATCAACAAGAGCCTTCCTAATAACGACATTCCACATACTCTCGAATCTTTTTTTTTTATCGCAAATAATTAGGTGCCGATTTCTTGTATAAATTGTCCTAACAACAAATTTGTTTAGATTTCTTCTAAGTCCGCCCGTAGTGGGGCGTTTTTTTTTTTTAAATTGAAAAAAAACGCCCCAAAAGGCCCCCTCCCCCACTACACCAGGCGTTATGAGGCGTTTTTTTTTTTAAATTTGCAAGCCAGCGTTTTAATTATAACGCTAAATGGGTTGGAAGGAAAATGGATGTGGCCAATGGAGTGTGAGGAGGACTTTGACTAGCCAATGAGGAGGACTTTGATTGCAGCAACTACTTTCCTTTTTTTTTTCTTTTAATAATTGGAAGGGGGCATTATAAGGCATTATGCCCACTACACCACTTATGCTATAATGCTCCATCGCTGACTAGGACGCCACGTGTCGGATAATACCCCATGGTGGGGGCATTATTTTTCTCTACCACTACGGGTGGTCTAACTCGTGTGTAAATTGTTGGGACTAACCCTGTAGGGAAAAGTTAAGACCAAAACTATGATTTTTTTTAAGACATCATGCTTATATTAATTAAACGGCTATAAAACTATATTTTGAATACTACTTTGATTCCTTAAATTCTAAAATAGTAGTCTTTTACTCCACTAATATTCTATTTAACATTAATAAAATTTATAGGTTTCAACCTGTTTATATAAAATACATCATTTAGTTCCGCAAGTACTTAATATAAAAGTGCTTGAAAACACTGGGTAATAATAAAGAAAATGTTTGGATGATTAAGTATAATTTTTCGAAAAGGTGAAAATGGAAGTTCACAAACTTTTTATAAAAATAATAGTTAATAATTGAATTTATAAATCAGCAAATATTTTAAGGGCATGTCTATTCACACACCCATGTTGTCTATCCACACACCCCCCAGTGTCGAGCTGTGGCCAGAGCGCGGCGTTTTGATCCGGTTAACCAGACAAAGACTGACGGGTCTGTTGACCGGACCAAAACGCCGAGCTTTGGCCACGTTCTGGTCCTGTCAACCAGACAAAAGACTGACACCCGGTCAGTCTTCAGTCTTTTGGCTGGTTGACAGGACCAAAACGCAGCCAAAGCTCGGCGTTTTGGTCAGGTCAACAGACCCGTCAGACACCTATCATTCTTTTGTCTGGTTGATCGGACCAAAACGCCGCACTTTGACCATAGCTCGAAACTAGGGGGTGTGTGAATAGACAAAGAGGCAGGTGGGGGTGTGTGAATAGCAAGACCCTATTTTAATCCACAGGCGGGGTGTGTGTTTAAGGTTATATAATTAAAAAATTAATTTCAACGATAAGTTTTTTATTAAAAAGGATATAAAAGTTAAAACAAAGCATATGTCTGATAAGAAGTGAAATTATTCGATTATAGTCCCTAATATTTTCATTAATTGTCTAGCCATGAGACTTGAAATATAATTTTTCTATTAAACTAGTGGTATCAACCTGGCGCGTTGCGCCAGGGATTAGCGGGAGTTCACTTCGTTGAATAATACGGAGCATATAAGATTACTCGTCGACGATGCATCGCAGGTCCATTGCAATTGTCGATGGGATAATTCCAAGCATTACACGTTACGGCTACCAAATGAAAAAGCTCACTTCGATATCTCGAGTTTAAACTATCCGTATTATTATAATGATTAAGTTTCTTATTAACGTTATGACTATTATTATTGACTTATTGTACGGTTGACAACAAAACAGAACGGAAGCGAGCCATTGACAAATGGCTTCTAGTCACCTCATCACGCAATGCCACATGGTGGTGCTCCGCCTTCCACAATGTCACATCCATGGTTGGAGTCGGTGTGCTCAGTCTTCCGTATGCTATGACCGACCTTGGTTGGTCAGTCAGCGAGTTAGGTTTTTGATCTTCACGCCTGCACATTTTACTATATAAAAAGTTAAAACAGTTGTTTTGAATATTTCAAGGTACCTGGTGTATCAGTGCTAGTAATTTCATGGGTTGTAACTCTATACACATTATGGCAAATGGTTGAAAAGCATGAAATGGTACCTAGTAAATGGTTTGACCAATACCATGATCTCGGCGGTGAAAAGCTCGGTCTTTACATAGTGGTCCCGCAGCAGCTCATTTCCTATAAAATATAAATAACACAAGTATTTTGTACCATCATTTTCCTCTATATAATAAGTGCATAAGTGTGTGTGCATATATCTATTATCTATTTTTGTAACATAAGTCACATAATTGGTACAGACCCTTGGTGCAACCTCTGCAGTAGCATAACATCAGCAACTCTTCCTGTCACTGGCCTTGCTGAAGAACATGCGTGTGCGCCACCATAATTGGTACAAACCCTTAGTACAAACCCCATCGCACTGAAACAAATTAAAAAAAAAGACTTTGCACACATCCATACTAATAGTAACAAACTTAAGCTGAGTCGTTAAATCCAAGTAAACAATCGAGTGAAACATAATTTCAAACAAATGTTAGTAAATGAAAAACCCAAAAATTCCTAATTGAAAATATGAACTCAGTGAGAAGATAGTTAAATTTATTCGACTGTCTTGAAAGTTCCCTAAAATTTATTCAAAATTACTTCATATATACCTGTCATTACAAACTGTAGATATTCTCATATAAACATCTCGTATACAAATGGGACACTAAATGCATACGTCAACTCTATTAAAAAATCAAGTTTCATTCAACACCAAATTCACATGATGACAGCTAATTTATTTATACCAAGATCAAAAACTTAAAGTTGGAAAAGAATAAAAAAAAACTTACCTGGTGTCGTAGCCAGTTCGCGATCGGCTGGTCACAACTGCAGTAGACGGACTTGCAAATGGCATTGGGTAGACCGGCAGTAGCCAGTGGGAATGAGGTGATTGCTTCTTCAATGTTTGCTGCTTCTTTTTGGTCAACCGCGAGTTCACCTTTACCCCAATTCAGCAGATTAGGTTAATAAGCGACGAAAGGTCCTCCACTCCTTCCTCTCCGCCATCGTCTCCTCCGATCAACCCCACCTCACCACCCCCTTTCACACCGACATCAACAACCGTCACCTTCTCTCTCTCACCCATTCTCTGGCGGTGGCAAAAGAAAACATAGTACTGTTTGCAAGAGGCCACGTACACCTTTGCTGGAGACAATCTACTTATTTAATACCCATTCTCTGGGCTGGACTGATTATTCTTTTGCACTGTAAAGATTTTGGATTTCCTGCATAAATACGCGGAAAAACAACTTCGAGTGAAAGAGTAACTAAAGAACAAATAAATGATCAAATAAGTCAGCAAAACCTTAGTCAAGCGAATTCTAAATCAAGCACAATAAAGGGAAAATCCAAATAACAATTCCATTCCAACATACATCATACGAAATAAAAAAATATTGAATAGATGTTAATCAGATTATGCGCCACATATGTTTAAATATACTTTCCATGTTATTATTATCAACAGAACATGATACATATAAGAGGAATATTTTGATAAGTCAAACCAATCAGAATATCAAAAAAGTAAACTAACAGGCATCTTAATACAGCTTAAGAAGTGAACTGCGTTTTGGGCAAAACTGATCATAATAAAAAAACTGTCAATTTGATTCGGGTCAAACGGGGTTGGAGCAAAATGAGTTTGGGTGAAACCGGGTTATTAAAAAAACAATCAACTTAGTTCGGGTCAGAACTCCTTTGGAGTAAGATGAGTTCATGTCTAAACGGTTCATTTTTAAAAAAACTATCGGCTTGGTTAGGATCAAAATGGGTTTGGAACAAAATGAATTCGGGTCAAAATAGTTCATTTAAAAAAAACTGTTTTTAAATAACCTTGTACTATTTAAATCTACTCACAGCCCATTCTGGTAAAATATTACATGTGCTTTGTGTGTTTTTAAGGAGTGGAAAAGTCGAGCCTTGCGCGATGCATATTAAAACTGTGGAACAAAAGATGCATATTAAAATATTACATCTTTTGAAAGCTAAGAAAAATACTTTTGCGATGCATATTAACGATTATGTACTTAGAATATGTTTAAACCCGGCTATCTTTTGTAAAACATATAATAAACCTGGTCTGCAAAAGTGCATTAGCAAAATTGGCAAAAAAAAATATTAACATCGAACAAAACTTCCATAATAATAACACTTCAATCCAAAATAACTCAACTACTATCATTGGATTGGGTGACATGCTAGATCAAAGCGAGCTCGGGTCAAAACGGATCAAACATCCGTAATAAAAACACTTCGGGTCAAAACGGATCGATAAGGAAAAAAGGGTTGTTTTGATTCGGGGAAGAATTTCGTGATAAAAACACTTCAATCCAGAATAACTCAACTACTTTCATAGGATTGGGCAGCATGCTGGGTCAAAGCGAGCCCAGGTCAAAACGGATCAAAACATCCGCAATAAAAACACTTCGGGTCAAAACAGATCGATTAGAAAAAAGGTGGTTTTCGTTCGGGTCAGAAGCAGGCGCACACGTCATCCTTCGGCGGTCTGGCTACTGCGGCGGTGACCAGCCAGCCGTCACTGTCTACTGCACCAGGGTTTTTTTTTTACCTTTTCCAAAATGTTCTTATTTGGCTGGTAGGTGTTTTATATATCGCATCATAGCCCATTCTGGTAAAATATTAGATGTGCTTTGTACTCGAGTGAAATAGATACTCAAATGGTTGAGTATCACTTCAATCCAGAATAATTCAACTACTTTCATTGGATTGGGCGGCATACTGGGTCAAAGCGAGCCCGGGTCAAAACAGATCAAAGCATTCGTAATAAAAACACTTCGGGTCAAAACGGATCGATTAGAAAAAAGGTGGTTTTGGTTCGGGTCAGAAGCAGGCGCACACGTCATCCTTTGGTGGTCTGTCTACTGCGGTTGTGACCAGCCAGCCGTCATTCTCCACTGCACCAGCCTTTTGTTTTACCTTTTCCAAAATGTTCTTATCTAGCTGGTAGGTGTTTTATATATTGCATCATATCTCAATGATTATAGGTAGCTTCCTGTAACAGAAGATCAGTTGTAATATCAATATTGAAAAAATAACTGAGCGATCCAGTTATTATAGTGGAACTGGAATGTAGCCCGCGACACCGGTTGGACCGTTGAACGATACCTAGGGGGGCTAAACGGGTCATGTCCGCGGGTTGGCGGGTTCAAACCGACCCGAACCCGGAAATTTTAGACGAACCCGAACCCGAAAATTGTGCCATAGATATGAACTCGAACCCGACCCGGATATTCGCATACTAACCCGGATATATAAAAATTAACACTACTACAAAAAAAAAAACACAAATTTATATAATAAAATTACATTAAAATCATAAAAATTTATGTCAACTTCCATTTTTAAGTTATATTTATAGCATAAAATACACACCCAATTTAATTTATGACATAAAACATATTTTAAAGAATAAAATAAAATAGAAATGGGTTAAACGGGTTGACCCGAACCTGACATGTTTAGCTAAACGGGTTCGCGGGTTCAACCTGAAACTGACCCGAACCTGTTTAGACTAAACCCAAACCCATGAATTTCGTGTTAGATTCATGTCGTGTTTTTCAGTCGTGCCAGAAATCCACACATGGCATAGTATTTTCTTTCAAATGAAAACTGTTTTCAGTCAACATCTCATGCATTTCGAAGGGTGTCAACATTCGACAAAGCAAGCATCTGATGGACAAATGCCGACGCATTAATAAATAAGTAAGCAAAAAGAAGCAATCAATAGGTTAAACTACCTGTATGATATATACAAACGGATTTTAAAAAATGAAAATGAAACTCATAATAGGAGCTATGGTAAAGCAAGAGAGCATACTATTTTCTCCTGGAGGCAAAAAACATCACCGGTACCAAAATGCAAAGCCTAAGAACTGCATAATTAGAAAATCAACATATCAATTGCCAAGTCAATAGCCAAAAGGATGCAAGGAAAAACCTTGTAGTATAGCAGCCTAACCAAGGGAAAAAATGAATAACATGAGCAGCAAGGGAGAAGCCATGACCTTCAGTGACAGTCCAAAACCCCAAATATCAAAGCCAAGGAACCGAATAATCACAAAATCAACATCACATAAACACCGTTTTTTCGTCAAGGGTCCCCTCCGAAACCCTAGAAACCGCCATGAACAAATAATTAAAGATAAGAACAACCAAATTAACATTTATCAAACGGTATACAAAGGGATTACCAATCAGGGTTTGTTCAATCGATTGCAGAAGCTTACCAGCGTTAGAGTATGGATAAGATGAGCAAAAACTGCCAGCAATTATGACGCGTCTAGATGGCGGTGAAAGAACTGTGATGACGACGGTGATGATGCTTTCCTGCTTTTCGTTCTCCATCTTTCTTTCTCCCTCTCTGTTGCGTATGGCTCCCTGAGAAACCCTAATGAAGATGCATAGACATCAACATGGTTTTTGAGGACACGTGGTTTTTGAGGACGCGTGTAACAACACCGCCCCCATCATCCAATTAGATAAGGGCACCGTAATAACCACTGTTCATTTCAAGACTCTTATTAATAGATATTAATATTAATAATTTTCTTGCATGAGGTTTTTTTTTAAGAAAATAAACTTCATTAAAAACAAACCTCCGACCCCAACGGGCAAAAGACCACACAAACAAACACCACCCCGACCCAAACAGGAAAATGGCAAAAAAACTACAACATATACAAAGGGTATTTACACCCCTCTACCCGATTGATATAATTACATGGATATCTACTTAAAACCCAAGCATAACCTCTCGACTTTATCTCCCTAATGATATCCTACGGACTGCATTTTTCTGCTTAAACACCACCTCGTTCCTTTCTTTCCATATACACTAGCATGTAATAATAGCCAACCCGTAGATGATTGTTTCCGTCTTCTTACCATTCTTGATGAACTTGTGGATGTTTAAAATATCTTTGAACTCAAAAAAGAATAGCAACGGAATGCTGCACCAAACAATGAAAGTCGTCCACACTCGGAAAGCCACCGAGCAAGCAGTGAACAAATGTTCCATTGTTTCCTCGAATTCGTCGCATAACGCCGAGGGAATATCCACATTCTTTCTTCTTAAATTGATTCTCGTGGGGAGCCTATCCAAATTTCCTCTCCAGGCCATAATATTGCACTTGATAGGAACCCATTTACACCATACAAAATTAGGAGGGTGACTATTACCTCTATCTATCATCAAGGCCTTCTTGACCGACTTCACCGAAAAGCTCTTCTGATTATCAATATACCACTGCCAAGCATCCTTATCATTGGAGAGTCTCACAAAACTTAGAACTTCGTTACATTCCTTTAGCTCCTCTTCTGAAGCAGGCTGTCTAGACCACTGCCAAGAAAACTGTCACACCCCCAAATTCCACCTGCGGAGTACCGTCCGCTTGAGGGCGTGACCGACCAGGATCCAGCCACCAATTATACTGAATAATTGAATTAATAACCAAAGTAATACTTACTAACCATACGATTAGCAAATATCAAGTTCAGAGTTTAAAGTTTTAAGTTCAAATAGTAGTAAGTAGCGGAAGCATAAGTAAAACAGTCTTAAACATGGTTCATAGTTCATGTTTATTTAACACCCAACACAGGGGTAGACGAACACTACACATCCCCCAAGTAGCAGCTCCTCAGTCACTGGTTACCTGCAAAGCATGCAGTAAGGGGTCAACAATAATGCTGAGTGAGTTCACTAGTTGTCCAGTTTTAATTACCAAAAACTTGTTTCACCAGTTAATTTATCCGTTTATACATGCCATGGGGAGCTACCCCAAAAGTTAGCAACTAAACTGTTTTTCCAATACCGAACACTAGGTGACCGTTGCGTATCCGCAGAGTGCCCCGATGTCAATGTTCTATCATCATTGACGGATGCCTGAGTACATTAGTTCACGACCGATCCCATACCTTGGCACGGTGTGAGGTTGGTAAGACCTAAATAGCGCTATCAACTAATAACCCGTTCGCCTGGCCCCGGCGACTAATCGGTATTATGTAGTAGGGACTTTAAGTGATAGAGTTTCGTTTAGTGCCGTTTGTTGCAATCCGTATAAACAGTAATTAACTAAAAGGTTCCCAATAACAAGGGAAGAAAAGTAAGTTGTATCCCTCATAAGGGGATAGTGTTGTTTTTAGTTCCGTTTCCCAAACCACCGGGAATACATGCTTTAGGTTGTGAACTCACCTTGGGTTGCTCGGTAGGTTAATTACCCGGTCGATCACGTTGGTCACCACGTCCTAGCATGGTTACCGAATATGGGTCAAGTTGGGGTACAAGTATTCACGTATAATCTACACATAACTAGCACATATCATACATAACACATGATCATCCAGCAAGTTATCGGGCCTATTCTGATACGAAGCAGTTAAACAGTGAACATCAACAACTATCATACTAATCATAAGTGTTACTGGGCCTATCAGATCACATTAACGGTTAACAGCATCACAGAAACCAAATAGAACGGTATGCACAGTCCACGCATTTTGGGCCCAATAACGGAGACAAGCAGCCCAGTCGAGACCAGGAGGTCTCGACTCGCGAACACACAGTTTCGAGTCGCAACCGGAGGTTTCGACTTGTCATGTCTTGGTTGCGAGTCGCAACCGGTGTTTCGACTTGTCATGCCTTGGTTGCGAGTCGCAACCGCCGTAGTCTCGAGTTGTCACGTTTTGGTTGCGAGTCGTAACCGGAGGTTTCGACTTGTCATGGTCTGGTTTCGAGTCGCAACCGGGCGGTCTCGAGTCGCAAACACGTAGTCTCGAGTCGCAATCACGTAGTCTCGAGTCGCAACCTCGGATACGTGCACCAGAAGTCCTTCTAGAACCTGTTCCAACTGTACTATCCAATAGAATTGAGATTTCATGCAAATTGTGTACTATCTCCAATAAACATGTTTTATTGTCTAAATTCTAACTAAATCAGATCGAACACAGCATTTTCAAATATTTTCATGATCTTCAAACTGTTCTTCATATATTCAAGTTATCTATTATGCACATTCATTCAGAACAGACCCAAATATTCAACTAAATCAAGCACACTTGTAACTTTGAAAACATACCAGCAGGCTTACAATATTCTTGTGTCACATATCATGAATATCACCAAATCCTACACTATCTCATTCATCCTAAGCCATCAAGATTCATTCTTATTATCTTAAAGACTCAATGCAATATTTATCAACAAGTTCTATGTTAGCAATAACACAATAGATCATACAACTCCTACTCAATTTCATCCGAGGTTCATTTATTATAACACATTATCATACATCTAAACATTCACACAAGTAAACACTTTTAGCATGCGTTGTCATCTCATTTCGAGGGAAACAAACTAACCGATTGTTATGTGTCACAAAGGCGTGTAAGAAGGTGATGTGATGAAGTCTCCGAGTGATGATCACAAGCTTGAACCGAGATCCTTGCTGTCGTCGGTTTGGTCCGAGAGGAAAGGAGAGGAGAGGAGAGGGTGTGTTGTTAGGGTCTTAGTGAGATAGGGTGAGATAGAGTGTAAAAGAGAGTGTGTGTGAGGGTTTTAAGCTTAAATAGGAGGTGGTGCACCCCAAGTGGGTTTCCGAGTGGGCTGAGGAAGGTTGCGGCCCATCCGGCCCATTCGAGAGTCGGGTCCTTAAGTCGATGGGCTAGGTAGGTTGGTAGTCCATAGTGTACCAGAGAGGGGTTTCGGTTTGGTTTGCTAAAACGTATTCGCCCATACACACACACACACATATATATATACACATAGCACATTAAGATAAAACGCAACTTTTCATTTAATAACACATATATACGCACATCGTAATTACAAGGTGTTCGCTCGGAAAACCTAGAGTGTCACATTATCCCCAAGTTTTAAGAACTTTCGTCCCGAAAGTTAAGGCAGCCACTGACAAGCTAGTGTAAATACGAACGTTTCAACGGGATGTCACATCATCCCCCCGTTAGTTTGGAATTTCGTCCCGAAATTCAGTTGTAGCTTCAGTGCTGGGGGTTTCATTTGGGAACAGCTGGGGATACTTGCGCTTCATATGGTCTTCTCGCTCCCAGGTAAACTCTGGGCCACGGCGTGAGTTCCAACGAACTCGCACTAGGGGTATCTGGCTACGTTTGAGGGTTTTGATCTCACGATCCGTGATCTCAACCGGTTCCTCAGTAAAGTGTAGCTGTTCGTCAATAGTAAGTTCCTTGTAAGGAATGACGAGTGTTTCATCTGACAGGCACTTTTTCAAATTAGACACGTGGAAGACGTCGTGCACAACACTCAGTTCTTCAGGCAGATTCAATCTGTAAGCGGCCGTGCCGATCTTTTCGGTAACTTCAAAGGGTCCGACATATCTTGGATTAAGCTTGCCCCGTTTTCCAAAACGAACCACACCCTTCCAGGGTGAGACTTTAAGTAGGGCCCGTTCACCAACCTGGAACTCTTGCGGTTTCCTATCTTTATCAGCGTAGTACTTTTGACGGTCACGAGCTGCCGCCATGCGTTGCCTAATCTGGGAAATCTTTTCTGTGGTGTCGACTACATGTTCCGGGCCTGTGATCTGGCTGTCACCAACCTCAGCCCAGCAGAGAGGCGATCGACATTTACGGCCGTACAATGCCTCAAAGGGTGCTGCCTGAATGCTGGTGTGGTAGCTGTTGTTGTAGGAGAATTCCACCAACGGTAGGTGCTTCTCCCAATTCTTGCCAAAATCGATCACACATGCCCTAAGCATGTCTTCGAGGGTTTGGATGGTGCGTTCAGATTGCCCATCCGTTTGTGGGTGGTAAGCGGTGCTCATGTCTAAACGTGAGCCAAAAGATTTGTGCATAGCTTGCCACAACTCAGAAGTAAAACGTGCATCTCGATCAGAAATAATAGAGGTAGGCACTCCGTGCTTCGAGACCACTTCTTTTAAGTATACCTCTGCTAGGGTAGAGAATTTGTCTGTTTCTTTAATAGCCAGGAAGTGTGCAGACTTAGTTAAGCGATCCACTATTACCCAAATGGTGTCATTTCCGCGTTGAGACCTAGGCAGGCTAGTAACAAAATCCATGGAAATTTGCTCCCATTTCCATTGCGGGATTTCTGGCTGTTGGAGCAGGCCTGATGGTTTCTGATACTCGGCCTTGACTTTTGCACAAGTTAAACATTTTCTGACATAGGTTGCTATGTGGGCTTTCATGCCAGGCCACCAATAGGTAGCCCTCAAGTCGTGGTACATCTTATCTGAACCCGGATGTACTGAGTAACGGGACTTGTGAGCTTCATCTATCACAAGGTCACGTAAATTTCCATAAAGCGGAACCCATATGCGTCCGGCTACGTAGTAAGCACCGTCTTCTTTTTGTTCCAATCGTTGTCTCGATCCTCGTAGGGACTCAGCCCTGATGTTCTCGGCCTTCAATGCTTCAACCTGAGCATTCCGAATTTGATTAGGGAGGTTCGAGTGGATAGTGAGCTGTAAGGCACGAACACGCTTGGGTTTGGTCTCCTTTCTGCTGAGGGCATCGGCTACCACATTAGCCTTGCCTGGGTGATATTTGATTGCACACTCGTAGTCATTTAGGAGTTCGACCCATCGGCGTTGCCGCATGTTCAACTCCTTTTGTCCCATTATGTGCTGGAGACTCTTGTGATCAGTGTAAATTGTGCACTTGGTTCCGTACAAGTAGTGTCTCCAAAGCTTGAGCGCGAAGACCACAGCTCCAAATTCTAAGTCATGCGTCGTATAGTTCCGTTCGTGGACCTTGAGTTGTCGCGAGGCGTAAGCAATAACTTTCTCGCGTTGCATCAATACGCAGCCTAGTCCTTGAATAGAAGCGTCGCAGTAGACGACGAAGTCGTCGGTACCTTCGGGTAAGGAGAGAATAGGAGCACTACAAAGGTTCCTCTTTAGTTCCTGGAAGGCAGATTCCTGAGCATTACTCCATTTGTAAGCAACACCCTTCTGAGTGAGTGTCGTAAGTGGTTGAGCGATCTTAGAGAATCCCTTGATAAATCTTCGATAGTATCCCGCCAATCCCAAGAATTGGCGAACTTCGGTCGGAGTCTTAGGCACAGGCCAATTCTTAATGGACTCAATCTTAGCGGGGTCAACATGAATCCCTTCCTGATTGACGATGTGTCCAAGGAAATGGACCTCTCTAAGCCAGAAATCACATTTCGAAAATTTGGCGTACAGTTGCTCATTGCGAAGAAGTTCGAGAATAAGACGTAGGTGTTGTTCATGCTCCACTTGGCTCTTCGAGTAGATCAGGATGTCGTCGATGAATACGATTACGAACTTATCGAGGTAGGGTTTTGACGGGTGGTCCGTAGGACAACCCTTAAATGGTTTAAAAAGATTAAAATTCCATGCTTTACTTGGTTATTTGCTTGAACTTAGTAACTACGAGTGTTCGTGTGTTTTGCAGGTAAATCGCTTAATTTGGTTAAGTTACAGGGTTTAAAGATAAAACGGTTTGTAAGCACACGCTTCAGTTGAATGAATGGCAGTGAATGTGATTATTTCATTCAATGAATTAAATGGGGGTGAAAAGCCTAATACATGTGGTGCAAACTTCTGGATGCATTGTATTGGAAATCATCAAAGAAAAAAAAAGTGAAGATGGCAGCGAATTTATGCAGCCTTGGGCTTTTGGTGGGATTGTTTTATAAAAAGTCAAGAGTGCAACATCTGAGTGGGTCGCCATATTACATTTGTGGAATATTATGATTGGGCCATACATCACGTGATTTTTAGAAGTCAACAAGCAACATCATGTGACCAAAGAATCAACATATATACACATTAATTAAAGTGGGCGGCTAGGCTTTGCTTTGATTGGGCCACCATTTTTACTTGGAGTCTTCTTGATTGGGCCGACACGCTTCTTTTGGCGGCACATCTAAGGAACAACATCAGGGGGGTCATGTGAGCTTGGCACAGATTCTCTTGGGTGGCACATGCAATTTTAGTGGTTGTAGATATTGGGTGGATAACAAGGTTTTACAAAGTTAACATATCACGTAAACTTTGAGTGCACATGGCATGGCAGTGGCATCATCAAAACAAACATCATCATTGGGGAGCAACATAAAAGGCAGCAGAAGAACAATTCACGTGAGTAGCTTGGGTTTTTAAAAGAGATTTTTATTTTAATAATCATCAACAAGATTCATCATCTCGTGACATTGGGACTTGAAAATCACGTGTAGACTTGTGGGCTCTCTTGAGGGTTTTGACTTTTTAAATAACAATAATCATCATCATCTCATCATTGGACGGTTCTTGGACACCTTGGGGGCGATTTTGGAGAACTTGTTGGTTTTGTGAACATTTCTCAATCATTCGGTTTGTGCTTTTGATTCGTATGAACAATAGATTGATGTTGATGATGATTCACCGAGCCATGTCCGGCTAAACTCTTCGGTGATCATCCTAGGTGAATGTTTCTGAAACTTTTGTGTGTTTAATTTCTGCATTTCTAGAATGATATCTTGCGTTGCTTGAATGTCATGGTGTATGTTTGATTGTTTGTAGTGTGTTAATCAGTATTGCAATTTCTAGTCTTAATCGTACGTTCTTGGTGCCGTTGGCAACCGAGATATCACGGGAAGGGTTAGGGTTGGTTATTGGTTAATAGGTCATCGGGAAACAACCTCGCGTTATCTAATCCGAGTACTTTGTTCCCTTTTATCACTTCAATCACATATACACGAGTTATGTCTATATAACTCTTTCTAGTGAAATTGCACACAACTGTTTAAAGAAACTGAAACCTAGGGTGATCATTGTTCTCTCCTAATTGTTTACAACCAACTTTGATTTGCATTAGTTTAATTTAGTTTTCTAAAACAACAATCCACAATCTTGAATTTTAATTTTCTGCAATTTAGTTTAATATTAGTTTAAATACAAAGCTATACAATCGACACATTTTCCACATACTCCCTGAGTTCGATACCCTTTTACCACTAACTACAGTTGTTTGGGGATTAAATTTGCGTGACCCACGACAATCACGTCAAATTTTGGCGCCGTTGCCGGGGAGTAGTGCGCAACGTGTGTCATTTTTGTTAGTTTTGTTTTGTTATTTTCGGGTTTACACTGGTGTGTTTAGTGTGCAGGTTCTACAGGTGCATGCATACTAGAGGCTCTCACAAAGCGTCACCATTGTCATTTGATCCGGAAATCGAAAGAACGCTACGACAAAACCGAGTTTTACTACGCGAAAACAGAATCGTTGGTTCACCCACTTCACCCATTACACCAAGAAACATCATGGACGAACCACAAATACCACCTACAACGGGTCAAATGACCTCATCCTCCATTCCTACATCCACACAACCATCACCAAACACCACTATTCCAAACATCACCACAATTCCTACTCCAATTCATGATACTACACCAACCAATACCAACACCACACAACCAAACACTACTCAAGCCGAACCTACTCTCACCTATAACCCTTCCGCCACAATCCCACCATTATCCCACTTCTTTCCCCCAACTACGGGTCAGTCATCATCCACCTTCACAATTGCACCCAATTCAACTATTGTGCACACTACTTCATCTTTTAGATCACAACCACAACAATCGGGTTTTCAATACTCGACCATTCCATTTGGGCAAACTTCGGGTATAGGAGGAGATGGATATGAAGAAGGATACGAAGATTTTGAGGGTTATGAGGAAGAGGGGTATGTTTATGGGGATTATGGTGATCAAGGAGAGTTAACTTATGTGCCTGGTCAATCTCAAGGAATGTCAAGTGTTGGTGGGATTCCACAACAACAACTCATACCACAACACATACGGCCGAGGTCACAAGGGCCACCAATGCAACGCCCTATACCATTGCAGCAAGTTAGGCCACAAAATGTTCAACCCCAATTTTCAAGGCCAATTCAACACCCACCGATGCCGCAACAACAATTTCAACAACCATTGGCACCACAAGGGCGTATGCCGAGACCAATGGGTCCTATGCGTCCAAGGGGTCGTGTGGGTGTACCAAGGAGACACCTTAGAGAAAATGTGAGGGGCATTGAAGCACATTTTCAGCCGGTAATCACTCAAAACCCTTCACCGGTAGTTATTCCTCACAATGATCAAGGGAGAACATTTGAAGTAAGGACCAACTCTTTGCAAAGTTTACCAAAATACAAAGGGTTGGCAACAGAGGAGCCTTACTTTCATTTAGAGGCTTATGATTCGATTTGCAACACTCTTGGGAGTCAAGGGTTCTCGGCTGATGACATCAAATTGGTATTATTCCAATTTTCTTTGGAAGATAAGGCGAAGAAATGGTTCTACACGTTACCTTCGGCATCCATATATACATGGGGGGAGATGCAACAAACTTTCTTGGATGAGTTTTACACCGCCCAAAAGACCAACGATGCAAGAAAGGGGTTGAGAAGCTTCCAACAACAACATGGTGAGATGTTTCATGAGGCATTCGAGCGTTTCAACATGATGATTAAAAACTGCCCTCATCATGGAATTGAATTATGGGAGTTGATGAATGCTTTTCATGAGGGGTTGAGTGCCGAAGATGCACGTGATCTCATGTCTATTACCGGTGGGACCTTTGGAAAATTATGAGAATGATGACTGGGAGTTCTTGGAAAGCATGGCAACTACATCAAAGAGGAAAGCTCAAGCCTCAAGAAGAGCCCGACCGACCACTAACCGACCGCAAGTGCACGCCATAGATGATGGTAATGTTCAAACCACTAACCAAATTTATGATGTTTGTGCTTTGTGTAATGAGATAGGTCATGCGGCTGAAAATTGCCAAGGGATGTTGGACGGGCAATATGAGGAGGTCCATGCGGTTCAAGGTCAAGGTCAAGGAGGAGGTGGTAGGAACTACAACAACATGAATTCTAATACCTACCACCCCGGATTGAGGAACCATCCGAATTTTAGATATGGGAACCCGTCAAATCAAGCAAACCCAAATTTTCAAGGTAGCCAAGGTAATTTTGGTTCACGCCAATCTTACAATAACCAAGGTTATCAAAAGCAATACCAAACGGGTCAAGAACAAGGGGGTTCTTCGGGTGGAAACGAGATGATGGAGATGCTAAAGGCGATGCAAAGTGAAATGCAACGAATGAACCAACGTGATGAGGTTCGGATGCAAAAGGACGAGGTTCGTGACAAAAGCATCCAATCGTTGACCACTCAAATGGGTCAACTTGCAAGTGACGTGGCGATGTTAAAGAAAGCAAAAGGCCAGCTACCGAGTGATACGGTGCCAAATCCCAAGAATATAAAAAGCATTAACATCAATGTGGTAAGCACCGTTCCAAATACCGAATTTAATGAAAAATTGCTAACTTCTTTGTGTCAAGTGAATGCAGGTTTGAAAAAAAATGACGAAGTCGAGAATGATAAAGAGTGTGAAGCGCCAATCGTGCCTATCCGTGTGGGAAAATTAAAAATCCCTCACGCATTGTTGGACAACGGGGCAAGCGTGAGTGTGCTACCAAGTGATCTATACGATATGTACGACTTTGGTCCACTTGAAGGTATAGACACCATGGTGAGCTTGGCGGATGGAAGTTGGAGGCGTCCACGGGGAATGGTTAGGAATGTTAAGATTCAGTTGGGAGAATTTGAATACCCGGTGGATTTCCTAGTTTTGGACTATGCTTCTACCAACATGGCATCACAACAAAGGGTAATTTTAGGTCGACCGTTTCTATACACAGCAAATGCTCAAATTAATTGTAGAGACGAGATTATTACCATGACCGAAAAGAACCGTAAGTTGTCCTTTGATGTTCAAACTAGAGTGATTAGTTATGAGTCCATTGAGGGGAAGGGTGGTGAGTCTAGTGATTGTATGAAAAACGTGTTTCAAAGAATGAGAAAAAAGCACCCACCGGACCGTGAAGAAACACATATGGGTGCGAGCAAGAGTGTATTTGACTACCCACCGAGTCAAAACAAGATGGATGCATTCTACGCAATGGCACGATGTAGTGATGGAAGTGATAGGAACCGGTTCTTTGAGCCACCATAAATGGGGGTGGTACGGTCTGGCTGAAGACCTGAAAACTTAGCGCTGCTCGGGAGGCAACCCGAGGTTTTTCACTGATTTTGTTATTTCTTTAGTTTTCTATGTTTCAGGGCCGTGGCAACACTCAAGTGTGGGGAAGATGTGCGGATATTTGTGTAAAGGTGGTGAAAGGAAATTGGATCATTTTACAATATCTGTTGTGCCAAACTTTACCAGGTCAATGTACTTTTTCCTTAGACTTGTCTTGTTCTTTAGCTTTGAAATATTGTTAGTTTGTTAGTTTGCTTTTGTTTATAAAAAAAAAAAAAAAAAAAAAATCAAAAAGAAATTTGGGGTTTGAGAATTTAAGCAAAGGTTGATGTTGTGGGTTAAAAGCGATCCTTCCTTCAAAGCCATACATTGGGACAATGTATCCCAAGTGTGGGGATGGGGGGAATTTTTGGGAGTTTTAAAAAATTTTTGTAAATTCAAGCGAAAAGTGTAAAAATTTGAAAGCTTGATATTGTTCCATTTGACACACCGACACCCATTTCTAGTCCTTTCTTGGTGAGGATTTGAGCCACATATGATTGTTATTGATATTTCATTGTTTGAGTGGCGGTGTGTGTTGTTGTGTTAATAGAACTTGTGTGCGAATTCTTGTTAAATCCTAGAATTAGCATGCTTTTGAAAATGATAGGGGGACTTTTAGGTAGCCTCGTCTAGATGTGTGAGAGTGTGGGAATTGAGGGTTGGACCTCATACGTTACATATATGAGCTTGGTATTGTGAGGGGTGGGGGTTTGGTCCTTAGAAAGCCATGTTGAGCCTTAGACCATTCGATTGTGACCCGAGCCTACTTCCTACAAAAATTTTACCTATTGAGATGACCCGGTTTAGGAGATTTAGTATGTAGTATCGATGTTCTTGTATATATTGTTGAGTTTGATGTGTTATGAAAAAAAAAAATGAAAAAAATGATGAAAAAAAAAAAAAAAAAAAGAGAAAAATATGAAAAATTCAAAAAGAAGTATTTAGTTGCAATAGAGTTAAGAATGTCAAGAAGCTTTGTATATATTTTAGGTGTTTGCTTCGTAGTAGTAGACATAAAAAACCGGGTCAAATCAAGTAGCTCTTTCATATGTATTCCACCATTTTCCTACCTTTACACCTAGCCCCGTTGCAACCCGCAAGTCCCTTTGATTCTAAAGCATGTTAGACATTTGTTAGGAGGAAACTTGATTTGTATACAAGCTTATTGTCGCGCACACACACACGCATTGAGTGGTTTAGCATTATGCTAATATTCCTTGTCACCGAGAGTTATTGTGAGGGGTGTGTCTTGTGGTATGAATGAAGGTTAGTAAAATGAATATACATTTTAGCTTGGTTTGCATCTTGATCACTTGTGGTTTTGAAATAATTTTTGAATGGGTTGCTTGGGACAAGCAACGAGTAAGTGTGGGGATGTGACGGGTGGTCCGTAGGACAACCCTTAAATGGTTTAAAAAGATTAAAATTCCATGCTTTACTTGGTTATTTGCTTGAACTTAGTAACTACGAGTGTTCGTGTGTTTTGCAGGTAAATCGCTTAATTTGGTTAAGTTACAGGGTTTAAAGATAAAACGGTTTGTAAGCACACGCTTCAGTTGAATGAATGGCAGTGAATGTGATTATTTCATTCAATGAATTAAATGGGGGTGAAAAGCCTAATACATGTGGTGCAAACTTCTGGATGCATTGTATTGGAAATCATCAAAGAAAAAAAAAAGTGAAGATGGCAGCGAATTTATGCAGCCTTGGGCTTTTGGTGGGATTGTTTTATAAAAAGTCAAGAGTGCAACATCTGAGTGGGTCGCCATATTACATTTGTGGAATATTATGATTGGGCCATACATCACGTGATTTTTAGAAGTCAACAAGCAACATCATGTGACCAAAGAATCAACATATATACACATTAATTAAAGTGGGCGGCTAGGCTTTGCTTTGATTGGGCCACCATTTTTACTTGGAGTCTTCTTGATTGGGCCGACACACTTCTTTTGGCGGCACATCTAAGGAACAACATCAGGGGGGTCATGTGAGCTTGGCACAGATTCTCTTGGGTGGCACATGCAATTTTAGTGGTTGTAGATATTGGGTGGATAACAAGGTTTTACAAAGTTAACATATCACGTAAACTTTGAGTGCACATGGCATGGCAGTGGCATCATCAAAACAAACATCATCATTGGGGAGCAACATAAAAGGCAGCAGAAGAACAATTCACGTGAGTAGCTTGGGTTTTTAAAAGAGATTTTTATTTTAATAATCATCAACAAGATTCATCATCTCGTGACATTGGGACTTGAAAATCACGTGTAGACTTGTGGGCTCTCTTGAGGGTTTTGACTTTTTAAATAACAATAATCATCATCATCTCATCATTGGACGGTTCTTGGACACCTTGGGGGCGATTTTGGAGAACTTGTTGGTTTTGTGAACATTTCTCAATCATTCGGTTTGTGCTTTTGATTCGTATGAACAATAGATTGATGTTGATGATGATTCACCGAGCCATGTCCGGCTAAACTCTTCGGTGATCATCCTAGGTGAATGTTTCTGAAACTTTTGTGTGTTTAATTTCTGCATTTCTAGAATGATATCTTGCGTTGCTTGAATGTCATGGTGTATGTTTGATTGTTTGTAGTGTGTTAATCAGTATTGCAATTTCTAGTCTTAATCGTACGTTCTTGGTGCCGTTGGCAACCGAGATATCACGGGAAGGGTTAGGGTTGGTTATTGGTTAATAGGTCATCGGGAAACAACCTCGCGTTATCTAATCCGAGTACTTTGTTCCCTTTTATCACTTCAATCACATATACACGAGTTATGTCTATATAACTCTTTCTAGTGAAATTGCACACAACTGTTTAAAGAAACTGAAACCTAGGGTGATCATTGTTCTCTCCTAATTGTTTACAACCAACTTTGATTTGCATTAGTTTAATTTAGTTTTCTAAAACAACAATCCACAATCTTGAATTTTAATTTTCTGCAATTTAGTTTAATATTAGTTTAAATACAAAGCTATACAATCGACACATTTTCCACATACTCCCTGAGTTCGATACCCTTTTACCACTAACTACAGTTGTTTGGGGATTAAATTTGCGTGACCCACGACAATCACGTCAGGTTTGCATACTCGGTTCATGAGATCCATGAAGATTGCAGGTGCGTTGGTCATTCCGAAAGGCATAACAAGGAATTCGTAGTGACCATAGCGGGTTCTGAAAGCAGTCTTAGAGATGTCCTCATCGCGGACTCTCAGCTGGTGATAACCCGATCGTAGATCGATCTTGGTATAATAGCTCGACCCTTGCAGCTGGTCGAACAGGTCGTCGATACGGGGAAGTGGATAACGATTCTTGATGGTAACTTTGTTAAGTTCGCGGTAGTCAATGCACATTCGGTATGAGCCATCTTTCTTTTTGACGAAGAGCACTGGGGCTCCCCAGGGTGATGAACTAGGACGGATAAAACCTTTGTCCAAAAGTTCTTGTAGCTGAGTAGAGAGTTCCTTGAGTTCTGCAGGGGCTAGGCGATAAGGTGCACGAGCTATAGGCGCTGCTCCGGGAGCTAGCTCGATTTGAAATTCGACCTGACGGTGAGGAGGGAGTCCAGGTAGTTCCTCCGGGAATACCTCAGGATAGTCGCGTACAACTGGAAAATCTTCAATCCTGTTTTCCCTTTTCTGTGTGTCGGTAATGAGTGCTAAGATAGCGGTGTGCCCTTTTCGTAGATACTTCTGGGCCTTTAAGAATGAAATGATGCCTGTGACTTCTCCGCTCTTGTCGCCTTGAACTATAAGAGGTTTGCCAGGGGGACGGGGAATACGAATAGCTTTCTCCTGGCAGAGGATTTCAGCTCGATGTTTGGATAACCAATTCATACCAATGATGACGTCGAAGCTTCCAAGAACGATGGGGAAAAGATCGATACGGAAGGTTTGACCAGACAACTCTAATTTGCAGTTACGAATTATGTGTGAGGCCTCGAGGTTTCTACCATTAGCTATTTCAACGGTGTGCTTAGAGCTTAGCGGCGTAAGAGTGAGCTTAAGTTTCTTACTAATACGTAGGGATACATAACTAGCATCTGCTCCGGAATCAAATAGTATGGAAACATAACGATCATTAAGTAGGAACTTACCCGCCACAACGTTGGGGTCATTCCTTGCTTCCCCAGCTCCAATCACAAAAGCTTTTCCTCTAGCACCATTTCCAGCATTGTTGTTATTGTTCCCAGCACCCTGATTGTTGTTGTTTTGATTCAGTTCAGGGCAATCCTTTCGTATGTGCCCCGTTGCTCCACACTTGAAGCATCCACGGTTGTTTCCTTGTTGCTGCTGTTGCTGTGGTTGTTGCTGATTCTGCCTAGCTGGGAACTGGCTTCGGCAGTCTTTGGCTTCGTGCCCCATCTTGTTGCATCGCTGACACTGACCTTTTCCACATGGCCCACTGTGATGTCGGTTACATTTGTTACACTTAGGGTGGTTTCCTCGATAGCCACCCTGTTGCTGAGGGCCCTTGTTGCTTTCAGTCTTCCTTTGTTGAACTGGGGCCTGAGTGGGGTTAGCATCCTTTCCCTGATTTCCATCCCACTTTCGCTTGTTATCGCCAGAAGTTCCAGCAGTAGTACCGATCCTCTTGGGCAGCTTGCCCTCTTCCACAGCCTGATTGGTGAGTTTGTGAGCAAGACGAACCACGGGCTGTATGGTATTGAGGTTGGCTGAGGTCACATGACTTCTGATTTCAGGGACCAAGCCTTTGATGTACAATTCAATCCTTCGGTACATAGGTTGGGACATGTTTGGGCAAAGTGCAGCATAGTCGTTGGACTGCTTGGTGTAGGTCTCAATCTCTGATCCAACCATCTTGAGCGCATAGTACTCGTTCTCGAGTTTGTGGATGTCATCCCTGTGACAGTACTCCTCTTTGATCATGTCCTTGAAATCTTCCCATGCAGTAGCATTAGCAGTTTCCAGACCAAGCATCTGAATCTGTGCTTTCCACCATGAAAACGCGTTTCCTTCAAGCGTACCAGTTGCGTACTTAACCCAGTTAGCAGGGGGACACTCGCAGACAGCAAAGACAGCTTCGGCCTTTTCAATCCAGTGCAGAAGGCCTATGGCACCCTCAGTGCCGTTGAAAGGGAGAGGCTTGCCATCCATGAAGGTTTTGAAAGTACAAACACGTGGTTGCGCAGGCGCAGGCTGACCTGTTGTGAGAAATGGAGCGAATAGGCTTTAGAGGTGAAAAGACGATGTGGGGTAGGATCTAAACATCCTATAGCAATGAGTTTACCTCCAGGGTGAGCTGCGAAAGCTGCAGCCACCGTGTTGAGCAAGTTAGCGAATTGAGCCTGAGTCATGTTAACGCTTCCTCTTCCGCGTCCACTCATTGTCTTCATAACCAGAAAACACAGTATGAGTGTGATGTTGTAACGTAGCGAGAATAAGATAGAAGAGAGATGTGTATCTATCTACTTGGGCAAACTAGTACGTATAGTAGAGCAGTCAATATAAGATAAATAAGCATGTAGGCACAAGTCCGAGCTATGAGGTCAGATAAGTCGAGCCTTGCACTTGGAGTGTAGTGTCGTCACGAGTCACGGGTTATAGTCTGGTTTTTCTCAAAAAGACTCTTCTTTTTAAAACCAAATTCACTATAACCAATGGCTCTGATACCAATCTGTCACACCCCCAAATTCCACCTGCGGAGTACCGTCCGCTTGAGGGCGTGACCGACCAGGATCCAGCCACCAATTATACTGAATAATTGAATTAATAACCAAAGTAATACTTACTAACCATACGATTAGCAAATATCAAGTTCAGAGTTTAAAGTTTTAAGTTCAAATAGTAGTAAGTAGCGGAAGCATAAGTAAAACAGTCTTAAACATGGTTCATAGTTCATGTTTATTTAACACCCAACACAGGGGTAGACGAACACTACACATCCCCCAAGTAGCAGCTCCTCAGTCACTGGTTACCTGCAAAGCATGCAGTAAGGGGTCAACAATAATGCTGAGTGAGTTCACTAGTTGTCCAGTTTTAATTACCAAAAACTTGTTTCACCAGTTAATTTATCCGTTTATACATGCCATGGGGAGCTACCCCAAAAGTTAGCAACTAAACTGTTTTTCCAATACCGAACACTAGGTGACCGTTGCGTATCCGCAGAGTGCCCCGATGTCAATGTTCTATCATCATTGACGGATGCCTGAGTACATTAGTTCACGACCGATCCCATACCTTGGCACGGTGTGAGGTTGGTAAGACCTAAATAGCGCTATCAACTAATAACCCGTTCGCCTGGCCCCGGCGACTAATCGGTATTATGTAGTAGGGACTTTAAGTGATAGAGTTTCGTTTAGTGCCGTTTGTTGCAATCCGTATAAACAGTAATTAACTAAAAGGTTCCCAATAACAAGGGAAGAAAAGTAAGTTGTATCCCTCATAAGGGGATAGTGTTGTTTTTAGTTCCGTTTCCCAAACCACCGGGAATACATGCTTTAGGTTGTGAACTCACCTTGGGTTGCTCGGTAGGTTAATTACCCGGTCGATCACGTTGGTCACCACGTCCTAGCATGGTTACCGAATATGGGTCAAGTTGGGGTACAAGTATTCACGTATAATCTACACATAACTAGCACATATCATACATAACACATGATCATCCAGCAAGTTATCGGGCCTATTCTGATACGAAGCAGTTAAACAGTGAACATCAACAACTATCATACTAATCATAAGTGTTACTGGGCCTATCAGATCACATTAACGGTTAACAGCATCACAGAAACCAAATAGAACGGTATGCACAGTCCACGCATTTTGGGCCCAATAACGGAGACAAGCAGCCCAGTCGAGACCAGGAGGTCTCGACTCGCGAACACACAGTTTCGAGTCGCAACCGGAGGTTTCGACTTGTCATGTCTTGGTTGCGAGTCGCAACCGGTGTTTCGACTTGTCATGCCTTGGTTGCGAGTCGCAACCGCCGTAGTCTCGAGTTGTCACGTTTTGGTTGCGAGTCGTAACCGGAGGTTTCGACTTGTCATGGTCTGGTTTCGAGTCGCAACCGGGCGGTCTCGAGTCGCAAACACGTAGTCTCGAGTCGCAATCACGTAGTCTCGAGTCGCAACCTCGGATACGTGCACCAGAAGTCCTTTTAGAACCTGTTCCAACTGTACTATCCAATAGAATTGAGATTTCATGCAAATTGTGTACTATCTCCAATAAACATGTTTTATTGTCTAAATTCTAACTAAATCAGATCGAACACAGCATTTTCAAATATTTTCATGATCTTCAAACTGTTCTTCATATATTCAAGTTATCTATTATGCACATTCATTCAGAACAGACCCAAATATTCAACTAAATCAAGCACACTTGTAACTTTGAAAACATACCAGCAGGCTTACAATATTCTTGTGTCACATATCATGAATATCACCAAATCCTACACTATCTCATTCATCCTAAGCCATCAAGATTCATTCTTATTATCTTAAAGACTCAATGCAATATTTATCAACAAGTTCTATGTTAGCAATAACACAATAGATCATACAACTCCTACTCAATTTCATCCGAGGTTCATTTATTATAACACATTATCATACATCTAAACATTCACACAAGTAAACACTTTTAGCATGCGTTGTCATCTCATTTCGAGGGAAACAAACTAACCGATTGTTATGTGTCACAAAGGCGTGTAAGAAGGTGATGTGATGAAGTCTCCGAGTGATGATCACAAGCTTGAACCGAGATCCTTGCTGTCGTCGGTTTGGTCCGAGAGGAAAGGAGAGGAGAGGAGAGGGTGTGTTGTTAGGGTCTTAGTGAGATAGGGTGAGATAGAGTGTAAAAGAGAGTGTGTGTGAGGGTTTTAAGCTTAAATAGGAGGTGGTGCACCCCAAGTGGGTTTCCGAGTGGGCTGAGGAAGGTTGCGGCCCATCCGGCCCATTCGAGAGTCGGGTCCTTAAGTCGATGGGCTAGGTAGGTTGGTAGTCCATAGTGTACCAGAGAGGGGTTTCGGTTTGGTTTGCTAAAACGTATTCGCCCATACACACACACACACATATATATATACACATAGCACATTAAGATAAAACGCAACTTTTCATTTAATAACACATATATACGCACATCGTAATTACAAGGTGTTCGCTCGGAAAACCTAGAGTGTCACAAAAACGAACCATTTCCTTGACCCGCTACTATCCTCTCAGCGACCCTGCACATTTTAAACAACTCCAGACCAAATAAATGCGGCCATCTTTCCAAGAAGGGAAGATCGCCCACCCAAGTTTCAATCCAAAAAAGAATATCATTCCTATTCCCAACCTTCCTTATTATTAGCTGATTTATCCCCTTCCTGTTTAATTTAGTTTTGGATATTAACTTTACACCAGAGATTATGATTTTCAACCATGTATCTCCATCCCCATTTGGCCATTTAACAAGAAGTGTCTCATTAACCTATTAACCTCTTTGAGTCTGTTAATACCCAGCCCCCTTTTAATCTTGGGCCAAGTGACCCCCTCCCAGCCACCCAATTCATTTTATAGTTACTACCAGTTCCGGCCCAAAGGAATTTCCTCATTTTGGCTTCGAGGTTCTTGCATGAGGTTAACTTCAAATCATAAATTAATTACTTTTCTTACAAAAGAAGTTTCCTTGCTAAAATTTATTAGCAAAACACTTTCAAAATAATAGCAAGAGTAAATTACGATTTTGGCCTCTGTGGTTATATCACTTTTACCCTTTTAGTCTAAATTTTTTTTTTTTAAAATCTGAGCCCCCAACGTCTTTTTTTCTAACCCTTTTAGCCCCTAACACTAACCCCATCCATTAAATGTTAGGGGCCAAAAGGGTTAGAAAAAAAAGACGTTGGGGGCTCAGATGTAAAAAAAATTGGACTAAAAGGGTAAAAGTGATATAACCACAGGGGTCAAAATTGTAATTTACTCTAATAGCAAAATTGTAAAAGTTTGTCCTATTTACACTTGTCTAACAAGGAATGGATATAGATGATAAAAACTTAAAAAAGGTTAAAAAGCAAATAATGTTTTATAAACCTTCTAACTTGACAAGTATGAATGAACTGTTATATAAAAAAAAATATTATTAAAAAAACGAATAATGTTCTATAAACCTAATGTTATGTAGTTAAGATATAAAAGTTATTTAAATTTTAAGGAATACTTATTGAAAATCAGATCGAATGCTCTAATAGTTCATCCGTTATCGGCTAGTCCGCTTGCAAAAACCGCTTAACCAACAAAGAGAAGAATCAAACATTCACAATTCTCCACTAGTTTTGTCTGGTTTACTCAAAACGACTTTATTTTTTTGTGTCTGGTCTATCAACCCCATACACACGATACACTTCATACATAGGATTGTAGTTTTTTAGTTTAACTTTTTCGATCTATTGATAAGGTAAAACCCTGATCTCTTGACTTTTCGGTGGCTTAATGTAATCATTTCTTTTTCTAAGGTAATATAACAAAAACCCATTGTATTTAGATAATTTTTAATATTTTAGAAATATAATATTTAAATTTTATGTAACATATAAATATTTTTTTAAAACGAATTACGGTATTGTCCAATTCTTTTAGGCTGCTACTTTAGATGAAATTTCCTTAAAAATGAAACTTAAATGTCTTCAATGATAAACAAAATATAATCACAAAAGTTAAAATAGATGTCCAAATTTGAGATGGATCAATTTCATACTTGTTCATCTTCTTGTCACATATTATTCCCTGTTTTGGCTGTGAAGTTGCTCAATTTTTGTTATTCAAACATAGCATATTTAAGGATGTCATTTTCCAGTTCTTAAATATGATATTTTTTTAACTCTTGTTTAATGATATTTGACCATGATTGTTTTATGAATCAACGCCTGGTTCTATATGTGTCATATGAACCACATACAACACATGATTTGTTTTATCGTTTTGAGTATCTTATGTTTATGACATCGCAATCCAACAGGTTTAGGTGGATCATCGAAACATGGTTTGTAGTTTCACACCTTTTAGAGACATGAAATCAAAAATTGTTCCCTATAACGGAAATCCATCAAGTCTTTTTTGCATATCGCCAAGAGTTGATTCTTCGTGGTTTTACCCTCCTGGAACCGCCCATGTTTACCTTAATGTGTATGACATCTCTCCTATCAACTCTTGTATATCGTGGACGGGCCTCGGTGCATTTCACACAGGTTTGGAAGGTAAGCTCAATTTTCTTCAATAATTTCACACCTATTTTGTGGGTATTATCTTTATTTTCGGGCAAACTGCACGAATTAGGAACAAAATTTAACTCTTTTTCATGATTTTAGCAACCAAAGTGTATAATAAAACTTTAGTACATATTTCATGTCGTGTTTTTTCTTTTAATTTTTCTGTTATTGGTGATGGGACAATATATTTATCATATTTAGTTTAGTTATTATAAATATATAAATTATTATTATTGTTACGTCTAATATAAAGTAAATTGCAAAAATAAAAATAAAAAACTAAAAATGATTTACCACATAACTTATTCCCATAGAGGATTAAAAAAAATTAAATACATATGTGCGCATGCGTATGTGTATTCTGATTGTTTCTTGTAACTTGTTATACAGTTCATGGTGTGGAATACGGTTTTGGATGTCATCAGGAATCAAAAAGTGGTATTTTTGGAATCGAGCCTCGAAAATACCCTGGATTCAAGTTTAGGGAATCCATTTTAATGGGTACCACAAAGTTAACCGCGATTCAAGTTCAAAGATTCATTGAGCTGCAATCTAATAACTACTATGGTGATACATATCACTTATTTGGGAAGAACTGCAATCATTTTTGTGAAGATATGTGTTACAAATTAACAGGGAACAAAATTCCCAAATGGATTAACCGGCTAGCCAGAATAAGTATGTCAAATTTGAATTTATTTACTTAGACCATGTGTAGTGGGGCGTTTTTTTTTTTTAAAATTCAAAAAAAAAAACGCCAAAACTCGCCCCCCACCCATTACACCCGGGCGTTTTCCGGCGTTTTATTTGAAAAAAATGATTCCGGCGTTATAAAAAAAACGCTGAAGTGGTCAACTCAAAATTGCACGTGGCCAATGGGAGTGGTCCAAGTGTAAAGTTCATTTTCTTATTTTTTTTTTATCATTTTCTCTATAAAAAAATAATTGTTTAATGATTGAAAGGGGCGTTATTGGGCATTATTCCCACTACGGCACTTTTGCAATACCCCCAATAATGCCCCATGCTGACTGGACTGTCACGTGTCGCAAAACGCCCCATGATGGGGGCATTATTGAGCTAAACCACTACACATGGTCTTATAAGTGTGTCAATTTAGGTTAATTTATGTTTCAGTTAAAAGAAAGGTCAAATGATCAAATAGGTTGAAAATTGTTAATATTATTAGTCATTTTATTCAATGATTAATATTATTAATATAATATAATACTTCTATTTTGTGTTACTATATTTTAATTATTTATTTTTTATAATCATTTAAAATGAGCATATTTTTTTTTGTCAACCCCAACCAACCAAGCCTAACCAATAAAATGAACCATTTCAACTTCAACCATTTTATGTGTTACCCAACCACTTAACTTATTCTTCTGTTTTGTAGGTTCATGTTGTCGTTGCATTCTTCCAAATTCCATCAAGGGTTCTTCTCTTAAAAACGAATCAAACTCTTCCAACTATGAAAACAAGAGTTTGAAAAATTCGTTTAGTTGTTTCGCGTCATTTTCAACGCATAATAAACTAAGAAAAATGTCAATATCTTCATTGTATAAACTTTCACTCTACAACGGATGTTCACCTCCATGGGACTTGCGGGTTGACTCACAAAGACTTTGCGATGATGAGTAAAGTGGTTTTATCGTTCTTGATGTAGGCGTAAGAAGGGTTTGCACCTAAAGAAAAGGATTTTGAACAACCGGTTCAATAAAGAAATGAAAAGACTGAGGATTTAGATCATTATGTTCTTTATGGTTTTCTCATCTTGTTTGTATGAGCTTTTTGATTGAGTTGAACTTCTTTTTGTCTTTTCCAAACCTTGTCTTTTCTGTTTTGACCCATGAAAATTATAGTTACTCAAGATTGAGTTAAAGTTATGATCCAAGAAAAGTTGTTTTATGATGGAATTCATATCCAAAATATACCTTCTTGTATTTATATGTTTTTTAAATAATAAGAGTAAAAACGTCCTTTATATTATTGTCTTAACATATATTTTTTAAGTGTTACTGATGCAGTTACGGAAGCATTCACATGGCTCAAGAGTACTAATGATTTTATTCAAAAGATTCAAATAATTAAATCGAAAGCGTAAAGCTTACAATGTTTATTACCATATCAAAAGTCCCCTAACAATTGAATCCTAGATCTTAATATATAGCCTAGGATAAATACGATGAAATGAAAAATTCAAAATTCAAATTAAAGATAATTGAGTCCCTGATGTTTGTGCATTATAATCCCTTGTTTACTTTTTGTTAATCATGCTTTTTAGAATGCTTTTAAAGGATGTTTTTGAAAAAAAAAAATGAAATTTGTAGTATTTAAAAAAAAAATCCCACATCCTTATACTTAAGGTTAACATTGTTATCAATATGTAGTATTTAAATGAAAGGTTTAAAAATCTTAAGTTTTCTCCTCATCACTACACTAAGGTCAACATTGTCCTTAATATCTAGTGTGTTGGATGGGGGCTTTCAAAACACAATGGATGTGACACGACTTTTCCCTCAAGAGTTCACCCCGATCAAGGTTTACAATTACAATCCACTTATTACTAACTACTAATCAAAGTTGAGTAGAAGAAATGTTGTCGGTTTTAAGGGTCCCATCCCATACTACATCCGACTAAGACTATGGGGTATGGGGCGGGGGTTGGGGCGTGAGTTGGGTACAAACGCCCAAGTCACCACCTCGGGTGGGCTTGGGTTTCAGCATGACCCGTTTGGCGTGATATTCAGCCCGAGCGTTGGGCGGGGCTACCCACATGACATGCCGGAACCTCATTGGCCAAGAGCACTAGCCATGGCACCCCAGCCACGCCCCACCATACCCCTTTGAAATTGGCTTTTGGTCTTGGGTGCCCCATACTTCACGTGTCACACCATGCCCCTAACCCACGCCTTACCCTACCTCACGGCTCACGGTCTAAACTAAACGTGTGCCTATAGATGGCAAAGTTGCACGTTGTTATAGTCCCATCTCATTCCACACAACATGATTGATGATCTGATATGACTTATGAGACTTCAAAAAAGGACAAGGAAATGATTGCTTGCTAAATTTATAAATCTGATTGTATGTATAAGATTGAGACACCTCACTTACACAAATTATACAAATCAAATGGAAATATGACAAATCAAAAAATACTTATAAATGTTATATTCATTATGTAATCCTTATTTCTTATGGTGCATATAAAAGAAAGAAATACTTTATGTAATCCTTATTTCTTATGGTGCACATAAAAGAAAGACTTAGGCCATGTTTGGCTAAGCTTTTTCAACCAACTTATTGGTTTATTGACTTAATTAAAAAACCAATAAGGAGTTTTTGTGTTTGGATAACATAAAAGTCCTTTTTAAAATAACTTTTTGAAAAGAAGGAAAAGGGGTTTTTGAGAAGTTAACATATTGTGACTTCTTGTTGATCAGCTTATTACTTTTCAAACATCAAATTACCCCTTATAACACCCCTTTTAGTCATTTTACATCAATAAGCTAAGCCAAACACTTTTTTAAAAAACAACTTATTGACTTATTGGTTTTTCCCACCCCATAAGCTAATCCAAACACTTTTTTTAAAAACTCATTTTCAAAAAGTCATAAGTCAATAAGTCATTTTCTCAAAAGTCCTTTTTAACTTAAATAAGCTTAGCCAAACATGCCCTTAGATTGATCAAATATATAGGTGTTACATACTTGTATATACAGAGGAAGAGGTGGAACCAAATAAAAAAGAGATTTTTTATACGCGTCGTGGGAAGAACCAAATAAAAATCGAATACGGTATATTTATATACTATTAATTTGAAACATTTGTGTGCATCTTAGGTTGTAAGTTGTGATTAAACGGTTGTACCTTAATCAAGTATAGATTGTAAGTTGTGCTTAAGTTGTTGTACCTTCATCAAATAATAATGGTTTCATTACCTTACCAAATTCAATTTGTTTTGTATGCATGTATGGTTGTAAATTGTGCTTAAGTGGTTGTACCCTAATCAAATAATGGTTTCATTATCTTACCATATTCAATCGATTTGATCCATTCAAAGTTGTGTTGTTTTATTTGTAAATTATTATTATTTATAATAATCTAATTAATTTAGCCAAAATCTTGTATAAATATAATTTGCAACATATTGATACAATGGTTGATGTAATGTATGCATTATGGTTTGTATGGTGGTAATGATATATATTATATATAGATTAAGATGAACCTGTCAAACGGGAAAAAATAGACGCGGGTTCATCGTAACGCGCAAGTCCTAGATCAATTTAGTTATTTTATTCTATGTTTTACGTTTCGGTTTAATTTCTTCGCATTAACACCGCAACTTCAGTGTCGGTGGTCGCTGAGAGTAGTGTGGCATTAGTGCTCGCCCCCGCCGCAACGAGGGGGTGCTTAATACTAGTTGGATTTAAATAATATAGGGATATTATAAATAATAATATAAGGGATATTGGATTTAAATAAGCTTAACTTTCACCGATTGTCCGATAACATTTTCAACTTTGGATTTGTACCACACCACTCCTAACTTTTAACTTATTTTCCTCTAGCAGTCCCAAACTAACTGAACCCTAACCCAGTTAGTTTTTTTTACTGATGTGACACTTTGTTTAGTGATGTGACGTCTGACATGGCCTTTTTTGCTGATGTGGAATCTGATGTGGCACTTATTTAATGACGTGGCATTTTTTATGAAGTGACATTTGATATGGCATTTGTTTAGTGGTGTGGCAGGCGATGTCAGCTAACCGGGTTAGGGTTCAGTTAGTTTGCGAGTGTCAGAGTAAAATAAGTTGAAAGTTGGGAGTGATGTGGTACAAATCAAAAGTTGGGAGTGCTACCGGCCAATTGGTGAAAGTTAGGGTTATTTTAGAAGTCTACGTACGTTAAAAATCAAACAGCCTTCTTTTTGCAGACTGCAGAGGTTTGGTCCACCTCTTTTTCTACAAATGTCTGCAGATGTGGTCCGTATATTTCAAACATTTTACTAGGGGTGTGCAATAACCGAACCGTTAACCGAAACCGAACCGAAAACCGAAAAAACCGAACCGAAATTAACCGAAACCGTATTAACTGAAAGTCGGTTAACGGAGATTTTTTTACCATCGGTTAACCGAAATTAACCGAACCGAACCGAATCATTTGTTTTTTTATATATTTTTAGCTTTTATACATCTATTTCATGTTTTATACTTTCATTTCATGTAATAATACCTCTATTTCATTTATTTATGCCTTCATTTCATTTAGAGAAAAATGCCCGGATAGTCCCTGTGGTTTCGCCTTTTTTCACCTATAGTCCCTATCTTTCTAAAACTACTTGAATAGTCCCTGTGGTTTTCCGTTTTGTTCTCGGATAGTCCCTGGGTCTAACTTTAGTTACTTTTCTCTGTTAAGGAGGGTGTGAAATGACAAAAATACCCTTTCCTTAAAAGGCCAAACCATAGGGACTATACGGGCATCTTCTTCATATTTATTTATAAAACCCCATATTATCCTTTTCTCTTCATCCCTGCTCTCTCTCTCTGGTACCACCACCACCGTCACCGTCACCTCCACCTCCACCGCCGCCATCATCACTGGCCACAACCACCACTTAACACTACTTCTCTCTCTTCCTTCTCTACCATATTCACCCTTCAATATCAGGGGAAATCACATCGAAACAGAAGGCAAACCGGTAACAAGCCGCATCACTAACCCTTTTTGGATAGAAAAACAAGTCTTCTTAAAACAACATTCATAGATCGAGTAATCAGCTGACAGATAAGAGGCTCAGATCTGTTGTAGTCGGATATGTGACGCCCAAATCCGCCCCTGTTTCAAACCGACCACCGGTTCGAGAACTTATCCCTTGAAACCAGTTAATAACCAGAACTAGTTTCAAACCAAACCGATCCTTTTCCACTTGTAAATCGGTTTCACCAAATACCAGTTTTGACAATTGTTGACCCAAACCATAGCCTCTCTATATGGAACAACAACAGTAGCAGCAGCATCAACATAATCATCATCATCATCATCTCCATTCCCATAAAGAAGAGAATTGTTTAATCAAACAAACAAGGCTACGAAATCATGGGCTCATATCCAATCGGTTGATCAGATGGCAAGAGATCGGCAACTCTCTCCCATGAAACCTAAATCCTCTAACTCCCCTACTCAAACAAAACATAGACAACTTCATCATTTAAACCCTAAAACATCACACAAACATACCCACAGGCCCTTTCATCTCTCTCTCGTGAAGAACTGGTGATGAGCAGGCCATACCAGTTGCCGGCCGATGATACTATCGACCACACACACACCTCCAACACCTCTTTCTTCTCCCATATAACACTCCAAACACCTGCAGCTTGCTGATTTCGAGAGAGAGGAAGATCGAAGAGAGAAATAGGCGAGGAAGCTTGGGCGGCAAAGCTGTTGTTCCGGCGGCCGTTGATTCCTGTAATGGTGAGCTTGACGATGGAGACCCCCTCTCGATTATTGGTCGGCCACCACCATTTTTGGTGGCGGCGGCGCTGTGGTGGGTGGGTGGTGCCAGACGACGAGGACAGAGACGGAGAGAGACACGACTCGAGCAAGAGAGAGGAACTCGTTGATTCTGGCGGTGGCGCTGCGGTGGAGGTGGAGGTGACGGTGGTGGTGGTACTAGAGAGAGAGCAGGGATGAAGAGAAAGGGATAATATGGGGTTTTATAAAAAAATTATGAAGAAGATGCCCGGATAGTCCCTATGGTTTAGCCTTTTAAGGAAAGGGTATTTTTGTCATTTCACACCCTCCTTAACAGAGAAAAGTAACTGAAGTTAGACCCAGGGACTATCCGAGAACAAAACGGAAAACCACAGGGACTATTCAAGTAGTTTTAGAAAGATAGGGACTATATGTGAAAAAAGGCGAAACCACAGGGACTATCCGGGCATTTTTCTTTTTCATTTATTTATACTCCATTTTATGTATTTAAACATCTATTCATGCATTTATACCTCCATTTCATTTATTTATACATCCATTTCACGTATTTATACATCTATTTCATGTATTTATACCTCCATTACATGTATTTTTAAGCAAAAAATTAGCACTTGTTTGAATTGGTTATTAACCGAAAATTAACCGAACCGAACCGAAAACCGACAAATTAACCGAATTAACCGAACCGATTAACCGATGACTTCGGTTACGGTTACGGATAATGCTAATAACCGAACCGAACCGTACACACCCCTACATTTTACCTCTTAAAAAACAAACTGCACCTTAGTGTGTTCCAGAATTGCTTAATGCACTTGTGGTTTGTCCATCAATCAGTTTGTTGCTTCATTGTTCTCGTTAATTTTTACCAACATATATTAATTCTTTTAACTACTTTGTATATAGAAGTAAACATTGAAAAAGAAAAAAATGTCTTAGCCACCCATCCTCTTACACCCACTTGAAGGCTCACAAAACCTATGACCAACACATTGTCACACATATGTGTTAAAACTAATTACAACACTCAATCAAACACAAGAAGTTAAACACACCATTCCAATAACGAAGACACACACGTATATCGGATTTGATGGGTTGATGTATAAATATGCATAAAAACTTATTACAAGAGTTACGTAAACCTTCAAATGCTTAACACAACATTACATACGTATGCGTCAATACTAAGACCATGTGTAGTGGTTTAGCTCAATAATGCCCCCACCATGGGGCGTTTTGCGACACGTGACAGTCCAGTCAGCATGGGGCATTATTGGGCGTTATTGTAAAAGTGGCGTAGTGGGAATAATGCCCAATAACGTCCCTTCCAATTATTAAACAATTATTTTTTTTATAGAGAGGAGGTTAAAAAAAAAACTACTAGTGGACCACTCCCATTGGCCAGTCAACATGTTCTCTTCCAATTTGAGCGTTGTTTTAAAAACGTCAATCCAATTTTTTTTCAAAAATAATGCCCTAAAACGCCCTATGTAATGGGGGGAGCGTTTTTTTTTTTAAATAATGCCCAAATAATGCCCCACTACGGGTGGTCTAACAAGGTATCAAACGGAAACGCTAAAGACGTTATCCTTAAAACTTAAAAGATCATACTTCTACTTGTTTTAGACGCATCGTTATAATTAGTAATTAATCATACCCATTAGAAAATAGTTTTTAAATGTAGTAATAACTCCTTTGACTCTAAAAATAGCTAGATTTGGTGACAATGAGTGTTTTGAAAGACAAACACACCTTCTTTTTCAACCTGACTTTCAGCTTAAGTTTCTCAACAACATTTGAACCTTTGCACCGCGTTTTCACCAATTCACTGCTCAAAAACCTTCTTCTCATCTTCTTCAATGGTGGTTTGTAGAGAGAGAAACTTGTAAACAAAAAGACATTGCTTTTCGCCTTTTAATTCATGCGTGCAAGCTAAACCCACACTCTCTTTCGTCATCTTAACCGTTTCATCGTTATCTCTCACCAATCTTCTTCTTCATCCTTTCATTTCATAATAAATCGGTTCCCATCGTAATCTTTTCTTCATATTTTGTTGAATCCCCAATCTGGGTCGCATTCTTAATTGAGTAATTCGTCTGTTTCCGTTCTGGGTTGTCACATTTGCAGGTATTTTTCTTGTACGATTTTTGCACTCCAACTGTTTGTTCAAATGTGTAGCTGAATTTTTTTATTTTTTTTTTACTTAATTGGATAATTTCATGTTGCAGATCAACTGTTTGTTCAAATGGTAGGTGAACTTTTTTTTTTTTTTTACTAAATTGGATGATTTTGATTGGTGCAGACCAACTGTTTGTTCAAATGTGTAGCTGAATTTTGAATTTTTTGATATACTTTTATAATTGAATAATATTAGTATCGAAAATTTTATTTTATTTTTCTTAATTTGATAATGTTGGAATTAATTTAATCATCTTTTTCCGATCTGGGTTGTGAAATTTGCAGGTTTTTTTGTCATGTACGGTTGTTGCATACCAACTGTTTGATCAATTGTCTAGCTGAAATTTTAGGTTTTCTTTAGCGTAATTTAATTGAAATAGATGGGGGCGCATGTTAGCAAGAGATCTGGTGGTGCTGCTACTTCTACCTCACCATCAATCCCTTTGAAAGATACCCAACAAATCATAACGGAACTCAACGCCTATGAAGCTGCCTGCAGATCAGATGCTGATCTACAATCGTTTGATGCAACGCTACAAGCGCGTGCAAACAACGTGATCAATACGTTGGCAACGGGAGTTGAAGTGCGCGCGTTATCATTCGATACGCTGAAAGAAGTTACAGAATGTCTGCTGGAAATGAATCAAGAAGTTGTGAAAGTAATCTTGCATTGCAAGAAAGACATATGGAAGAATCAAGAACTGTTTGAATTGGTGGAAGAGTATTTCGAGAATAGCCTCCAAACGCTGGATTTCTGCGCTGCGTTGGATAAATGTTTGAAACGCGTACGAGACAGTCAATTGTTGATTCTTGTAGCTTTACAGCATTTCGATGAAGAAGATGAAGGTGTGGAGGAAAATCGGTATGAAAAAACTTTGGAGGATTTGAAGAATTTTAAAGATGCGGGGGACCCGTTTACGGAAGAATTCTTTAAGATTTTCCATTCGGTTTATAAACAACAAATGATCATGCTTGAGAAATTACAAGCCAAGAAGATGAAATTGGATAAGAAAGTGAAGTATCTTCAAACGTGGCGGAAAGTGTCGTCGGTGATCTTCGTGGCTACTTTTGCGGCGGTGCTGATATGCTCTGTGGTGGCAGCGGCAATAACAGCACCGCCTGTGGCGGCCGCTCTTGCAGCCGCCACTGCAATCCCACTGGGATCGATGGGGAAGTGGATCAACACTCTTTTCAAAAACTATGAGAACGCGATTAAAGGGCAAAAGGAGATCATTAGCTCAATGCAAGTGGGTGGGTTTGTGGCGATTCGGGATCTTGATACAATTAGGGTTCTTGTGGATAGACTTCAAATGGATATAGAGGAGTTGATGAGAAACGCAGATCACGTGATTGAAGGAGATGAAATGGTGAAAGTTGCTATCGACGAGATTAAAACAAAGTTAAACTCGTTTATGAAAAACGTGGATGATTTAGGGATGCAAGCGGATAACTGTAGTCGTGATGTTAGGCGAGCTAGAACCGTTGTGTTGCAAAGGATCATTAAACCGCCACATAATCAATGAAGCGTTTGTTATGGTGAAGATGAAAAGTGAATGTGTGTATTTTTATCAAGTGATGCAGAATAATGGATGGTTTTAGGAGAACCTGAATCTCTGTTTTAACTTAGGTTTGTTGATTTGCTTTCCTTGTTGCTATTCTTATCATTTCCTAATACATAAACTATTTTAGATTGTTTGTTTATTCCTATTTTCATAACTGACAGCTGATATTAGAAGAAAACATGTCAAATTGATTTAAAAAAAAAAAAGAATTAATGTTTAAAAAAATGTTTCTTAAATGATTTTGCTTTTCTATTCATTTATTTAGTTAAAAGTGGTTGATTTTGTTTTAAATTTGTTTAGTGCTTTGTATATAAGTTGGGGGGGGGGGGGGGGGGGGGGGGGTACACGAGTTGAAGGGTTGGGCGAGAACACCACCGCAGCTGCCTTCAACTAGCTAGATGGGAGAAAGTGGGTGTTGATTTTCTTGGGAAGTGTGGGGTTCAAGTGATGGAGCTAGAACACCGCCTCAAGTGAGTGGTCGAAAAATAGACAACGTTGATTCGACCCTAATAATCTGTGAGATAATTAATTAGTAAAGTTTTATATACCTTACACTTCAAAGATGAAACGTTTAAAATTCTATTGTAGCTTGGAAATGTAGGTTTTTTTAGGTCATGTGTAGTCATAAAGCCCCTTTGGGGGCGTTATGCGACAAGTGGCGAAATGCGTAAGAGAGGGGCTTTATGGTGCTTTATATAACAAGAGGGTGTAGTGGTAAGGGGGTTATATAACCCCTTCAATTATACATACATATGTGTGTGAGTGGGGGGAAAGATTGTGCAGATGTTCACGCTGCGAAGATGATAACGGGAGCAAGGATTTCAACCCCCATAGCGCCCCCTGTAATGGTGTTGGGCGGCGCTATGGGGCGCCATAGCCTCCTAACCCGTGATATACCGCCCCATTACACAAGGGCTTAGTAATAGGCAAAAAAAATAAAAAGATCGCTAGAAGGAGGGCTTGAACCTCCGACCTTGTGGTTAACAGCCACACGCTCTAACCAACTGAGCTATTCCAGCTTTTGTTTTAACAAATCGAAATTGTTTTTTATAAATTTACTTATTAAGTACTGTCCCTAAGGGTTATATTCCTTGTATGTTGAATCTGTTAAAGTAAGATTTTAAAGTTTATTTGAGAACTTTTATTGGGAGAGTTTTCAGGTGATACAAAATTTGAGAACTTTGTATGTTTGTTTTAATGGCGTACGGTTAGGATGTCGCTAACCAGGTTAGTAGTTAGTATTAAAATATCTCCTTGCCTGGATTTGAACCCAGGACTTCCAAGAGAAGCAAAGCTTCCCACCTCCCCATTAAAGGACATACAGTGTAATTTTTAAAGTTAAAGGACAGCGTCTATCGAAATATTGAAACATAAAGGACGAAAAGTGCAATTTAGCCAAGATAAAACATGTACTTTAAACAAATCGAGTGATGTTTTTATGACTTGGTTAAAATCTTATATACAAGAGCAAAATTTCTAATAAAAATATACGTGGATTCTTTTGAAAACCCAAAAATGAAATAATAAAAATAATAAAAAATCAAATTAGATGAAACTACTTTTAACTAGTTCTAAAAGAATCAAATAAATTAAGAAAGGGGGATTGTTGTTTCGGCAGGATATTTGACCATACGAATCATCTTTGACCCAAGCCTCGTTTTTTGACCGTTATCCAATCACAAAAGAACAAAACTTCAAGCCTCAAAGCATACGGGCCATAGCCCATAATATATTGGGCCAATCAAGGAGGAGGGGAAGTTCATACACCCAAGAAAGACTATCAAGTTCATTAACCCGTCTATGTCTAGTGGTTAAGCCCTACAGAGTCTTTTTGAGAGAGTCAGGTGACAGCTGACAAAAAAAGTAAAATGAGAGGTTATAAAAAATCTCATTACGTATGTGGTGGATGAAGCCCCATAACCCTCTATCAATCATTACTCAATTATTATTTTTTTAATATCTAAACTTAAAATATAAAAAAATAACATCTCATTAAATAAAAAACATCACCATAATTAAAAAAACATTACAATAAATAAACGTTATAATAAGTTTAAAAACATACCCAAAAATAAAATAACTAAAGTCCATATTTTTTTTCCAATAATCGCCCTACGCTTTAGAGCCAATTCTAGCGCTTTCCGGTTAGCTGGTCGATCTACTTCGAGTAATACTCAACGTCTCTCTCCATTTAGTGTGGATGATGATAGTATTTATGACTAATTAATTAGTCAAAGTTAATAATAAATGAGATGAGAGAAAATGTATATAATGTTTTACAATCGTACCATTTGTTTTTTTTTCTTAGTTTCGTTTTGTTCTCAAATGATCTTCCCCTTATACATACTGTGAGAAAAGTATTATTTCTTCAACCAAGTGGTTGTGGGTTCAAATCTTAAAGAAATAAATATGGTGTATTTTTAGCCGTTAGAAAAAAGAAAAAAAAAATGACAGCATTACAGCTTTTATAAATAATATAGAGTTAATTGCCATTTTAGTCCCTGTGGTTTGGCCCATTTTGCCAGTATAGTCCAAAGGTTTCATTTTTAACATCTGGATCCAAAAACGTTTCATCGTTGCCATTTTGGTCCAACTGACTTAACCCCATCCATGGACCTCAGTTAACTCAAGGGCAATTTTGTCATTTCCCAAATTATTTTAATTAACCCTTTAATTCCACTTTATTTTTTTCTTTTAATCATTTATATAAGATTTATCTTATATATAATAATTATAATATAATTATAATAACATATATATATATATATATATATATATATATACAGATATTGTGCACCACCACCACTCATTCTCACTCTCTCCTGTCTCTCTCTCTCATCCACCAATCACCATCGCCCCCTACCAGTCACCACCGCTGTAAGCACCACCGCTGCCATCACAAGCCATCACAAGCCACCAACGTCCCTAACAGGTTTGACTTTCTATCTCTCTAAAAATGGTGGTTCGACGGGTTTGATGGTGATGAACGGCAGAGGTGGTTCGACAGGTTTGATGGTGATGAACGGCGGTGGTGAGTTTGTCGTTGTGGATGTTTATGGTGATGATAGTGGAGGTGGGGTGTTGCTGGTGATGATAGTGGAGGTGGGGTGTTGCTGGTGATGATGGCGGAGGTGGGTGTTGATGGTGATAAACGGCGGCGCTGGGTTGTGGGTTTTGTAGGTGGTGATTGGTAGGGGGCGATGGTGATTGCAGAGAATTGATCATTAAATTAGTGATTAGAAAACTTGTCTTGGAGCTATATCTTCGAATAAACATCAGATTATCAGCGAAGGAGGATAATTTGGTTGTGAAGGGAAAGAGGGAACTAGTGCAGAATCGCTTATGGAATTGGAGGTGCAATTGTCGATCAGGGGAACTCATTATGGTTCATACAAATCTCAGTCAGTCTACAAGCTTCTGTAATTTCTTGTTTCTTCGAATTATCAAAGTACATATATTATAAGGGATTAAGCTTTGTTAATTGTTATGGTTTGGCTGTTTGGTTTTGTTCTTTGCTTCAGAACTAATTTATTAAAGTCATTCTGCTATATGATTTTATATTTGCTCCTTGTGTTACTATACAAGATAAGAAAGAGTTGTGTTGGTATCTGCAACTGCTATCAATTATTGAACAAATTGATATACATTGAGTTTTGTTTCTTAGATTTATTGTTTGAAACATGTCATTTTCCTGGTTTCGGTGCCTAGAATTGTAACATAGTAGTTTGCTTGCAGTAATCATAATCATAAAGATAGTCTCCTTGTGTAAAAAAAATGAATTGGTGTGGTCGGTGGCTGAAGTGTGGTGGTGGCTGAGGTGTGGCAGAGGTGTGGCTGAAGTGGTGTTAGTCGGAGGTGTATTGTTGCAGGTTGTGTTTTGCGGTGGTGGGGATGGTGGTGGTGTGGTGGTGGTGGTAGTAGAGAGAGAGAGCAGAGAGAGTGTTCTGTATGTATGTGTGGATTCCATGGTGGTCGGGTGGTGGTGATTGGTTGTGGTGGTCAGTTCCTGGTGATAGTTGTGGTAGTCCGGTGATGGTGATGGTGTTCGGCGGTTGGTGGAGGTATAGAGAGGGAGTAGAGAGAGAGAGAGTATGTGTTTCAAATTTTGGTCAAGTTGCCCCTGACATAACTTGATGACTTTTATTATCAAGCACTAGTTTATAGACCTCATTTGCAATATGGTGGATTTAATAAAAACTTTAAATAAAATAAAAGGAAAAAGACCAAGTTTCCCCTGACTTAACTGAGGTCCATGGATGGAGTTAAGTCAGTTGGACCATAATGGCAACGATGAAACCTTTTTGGATCCAGATGTTAAAAATGAAACCTTTGGACTATACTGGCAAAATGGGCCAAACCACAGGGACTAAAATGGCAATTAACTCAATAATATATTACATGCATCCTTCTTTTCCTTTATCAATTAACATGTTCATTGTTATTTTATTTTGTCCGACAAATAATTAAGTTTATTTATTGAAATGTGTTTGAATTGGCCCCCGCCCATGTTCGAGGCAGCGGTTTATTTAAAAAATACCATTAATATTTTGAACACTTTTCACAAATATTAAGGGTAGGGTTATTGTAAAAAGGAGTTTTATGTGAGAAAGGTAAGAAGTGTTTTAGACCCATTAGATCTAGTCTTTCTGACAATCTTAAATAAAGAAATCGTATCATTTTATCATAACTCCACTATCAAACCCTCCATATTCCACGCACATTCCTTCTTCATCGGTGATGCGTCACGATCAAAAATTCAAAATTCAGAATGTTTTATACAAGTAATCAACCCTTGTTCTTCGTCATTGTGTGTTATCTTAAATCTATATAGTACGCTAATTTTTTTGCTCACAGTTAGTCTCATGAGGTGATTGTGAGATGTTGTTTTTGGGGCATTGTTCTCCGTTTGAAAAGATGTAGTGTTTAATAGGTATGGTATTTTATAGTTATGGTGTTATAATGATTTTGGGGTATTGTTGTTAGTTATGGTGTTATATTGATTTCAGGGGTTCGTTTATTCGTTATGTTGTGTGTTTAATGGTTGTGGTGTTATATTGGTTTTGAGGGTATGTTTTCAGTAAGGTGTTATGTTGGGATTAAACCCTACCAGAGGAACAGATAATGTAAAGCCAAAACCAGGTCACAACGGTGGATTCACAATAAACAGTAGTTTACACTAGACTTTCCCCTTGAAAGTGATTTGAAACATCTGATGACCTCCAATCCACTGATTTGTACAATTGCTGCCTTACAACTGCTGATCACACTAAAATCTGATGAAGTACAAAGCCCTGCTATCTACTGCTATGGGTCAAGCACTGCTGGGTTACAACAAGTACTGCTGGGTTCACATCAGTGGAAGGTTTCGGCAGCTGTTTAACTTATGTTATGTTATATATTGTAGTCAGTGGTTAGCATAAGTAGTGTCTGTATTAGATCAGTAGTTAGAGTTTGTTAATTTGTTAAACGTCACTTTCATGGTGACGTCAGCAAAGATGTTTCAGTGGTTTGATTGTGCCTATAAATGGAACAGTACCATGTACTGTTTCATTTGATTGTCCGGGAGATCTCATCTCCACCAATCCTTTCATCCTGTGCAATCAACCTTGGAGTATCTTGCTGAGGGGGAGTTTTAGTATGTAAGCAGTGCTGTAATCATTTTTGTACTTTAATCATTCAGTTCATTGAAAAGCATGTGTTTACTAAAACTATTTTCCTTTTGATTGTGTTTACAAAGTTTGTTTATCATTTCCGCTGCACTTTACATTGATCAATATCCATTCATTTGTTCAAATCATAACAAACAAACACTATCATGAGACCCTCCGATCCTATAAATTGGTATCAGAGTTTGGACAGTCAAATTCGATCTAACAATCAATTTGACATAACAATTCAGCTCAAAGTTCACTGATGCAATGGTTGATCGTATTTAGTTGAGAAACAGAGTAATGAGTAATCACGTTCAAAGTGGCTATTCAAAAAACTCTGTAAAACAACCAGGATGTCATATGACACACAAAATTCACGTAATGACAAAATCATGCATAAATCACCAATAGTTCCAGATCTGAAAAAGTCATCAGGTAACTTTGGTTGGATTAGTCATATTACAAAATTGATTTCAAAAGTTATAATGAAGTTTGTGATGTTGTCATCATAACCTTTGCTAAGGTGTTCACCTCATGATTAACAAAGGGTTATGATCAGATAAAACATTTGTGTCTTTGTTAATACTAAAAGAGTGAAATCAAAACTTTAGCTATCAGATCTTATGTATTGAAAAACAGGTTGAGAATCCTCAAAAGGACCAAATCAATTGTGTTAAAAATACATTAAGAGAAATCAACAGCCAAAAATTATTCAGATCATATGTAATGTGAAATTTGGCGTAAGCATTTGCAAAAATGACCAAATTTCTTAAAACGTTGCTGTAAAATGATTTTGGAATCAAAGTATTCCTTCGTTAGAACCTTCCAGTAAGTATTTAAAACTTATCAATGGAAAGGACAAAAAAGGAAAGAAGAAAAAAATCACAAAACCTCTTAAGTGTGTTTATTTCCTTTTGTAGTCAAAAGAAGTGAATATAAATACAAAACACTTAAGAGTTCAAAATTTGGGCTAAAAATGGTCATCAAGCAACCATGTGCACTCACTGATTCAGGGAATTTCAGGTAACATAAGTATCTCTGGTGATTAACCTTACAAGAGGACTGGACAAAATTTTTCAAAATCATCATATGGTAATGAGGTCTAGAAAAGGGGCTCTCAAAACTTATGTGAACATGTCTCCTCATAGTTGCAATCAACTGATAAGGAAATGGTCTCTAAGCAGATGTGATTAAAATGTATTTCAAACCAATAACCATTCTCCTAAACTTGAGAATGATGTGATAATCATATATCAAGTTTTATTTCACCAGATCTTGCTGTTGCTGTTTTAAGAAAACCTTTATTGTTTTTGCAAAGGTTTTTCTTCAATAAAAAGGGATATCTTATTCTTGATTTTTCTTAGAGAATGATATATTTTGTACTTTTACTTGTTTTAGATAGTAAAAGTCTCAAGCTTCTGTCAGGTAGTAGAACCCTTATTTTTTTTGGGGCGATACTTTCCTTGAAAAATAGCTCAAAAGGTAATGGTGAAATAGATAAGGTCAATTTCAAACACAAGTTGTCATCTCAGATAAAAGATTGATTGCTAACTGACCTTAAAATGCTTGATTAACTCATGGTTTATTCAAAAGATTAAAACACAAAATGAATGGTCAATATAAAAGGTTTTTATCATCAGGGATATCAAACCACTGTTTATAATCCTGAATGTAAATCTCTGAAAGATCTGCTGATATGTTAACCTTGACAATATGCATCTAAAATGTGTTTTGCAAAGGATGTAATTTTACAGATACTTCAAAACAGCTGGTGTACAAAACAGCTGTTAAAGATATATCAACAGTTGCAGATCAATCTAGCCTCAAGATATCAATCACCGCTGATAAATGTTCATCAAAAATGGATAAAAATCAAAACAACATTTTAATTTCATGATTAATGCCCATAACCACTGATCTGTTTCAAACATCTGTTCAGAAAATACTGTCCACTGCTGAAAGTCAACCCCTGCTCTCTTGTTTCCTTGAAAATCACTGATGTTCAAAATCAGTGTTTTCAACCACTGATATGCTATCCACTGATAGTGGAAGTCACCCACTGTGGGCCCATATGTCCCTCTAGCAACCACTGATACTTGTACTATCAGTGGTTTCTTTAACAACTGTCTTCCACTATTCATCTTTTGTCAGAGGTTGGCACGTGGTCTGTACTTATCTGTCAGATTTTTGTAACCGCCGCCACGTCAGCACTCACTTTTTCACTTTATAAAACCCTGCCCTAACATCCAAACAAGGTTTTCACTGTCCAATCGAATTCATAAAAATTCTTTTCTCAAAGTAGTTTTCATCTCATTTCCATAATTTCCTTCACAACTTTCTTCGATCGTCTTCTCCAAAATGACTAAATCGAAGTCCTCCGCAAAATCCACTTCTAAATCATCTTCCAAAGAGGCCTCTCAAAAGGCTAAACCCATCGAAATTCCACACAAACCTTCTCACAACCTTCTGGGTCTTCTCACAAAACCCGGCACCACTGATGCTTTCGATTCCATCATTGATATCATGTCGGCATCAAAGTATAAAACTTTGTTAATAGCAGACGCACCAATTTACTTGGCGACCCAAAGAGAGTTCTGGAAAAATGTAACCATTGACAAACAAGGTGAGACTGTCATAGCTATTAACTCTTCTTTAAAGGGTAAAGCTGTCAAAATTACACCACAATCCATCTCAGAGGTCTTTCAACTCAATGATCAGCAAGGTAAAACTTCCTTTACTAAAAACGAGTTAAAAACTGACTTTCTTGAAAGAGGGTATGCAGAAACAATGATGAAAAGGGATACCTTACAAAAAGGTTTCTTTCCTCCTGCAACAAGGTTTTTATTTCACACTCTCCTAATGTGTGTTTCAAACAAAACCACTGCTTTTAATGAAATACCATCAAAGATTCAAAACCTGGGATATGCTATTCTTCAAGAAGAAAATTTTAATTATTCTCAGGAAATCTTTAATGATCTGGTAAAAAATGTTGAAACAAAGGCATTCTTACTGTTTCCAAGGTTTCTAAGTTACTATTTTGAAAAGAAACTTGGTAAGAATGATGATTCTGCAATAAAACAAGGTGAATCTATTCAAATGCACAGCTTAACTACTGAAACTTTCACAAGAATGTCAACACCTTGCAAAACACAAGCAGAGGTGCCTGAGCAGAATTTAGCAGCAACCACTGCTCCTCAGGTATCTGCTGCTGAGCCCACTGCTCAAGGTGATCAAAGCAGCAAAACAACTGTTTTGAAACCCACACCTACAATCCACAAAAAGCCAAAACAAAAGAAAACTCAAAAACCCCCCAAACCCACTAAAAAGGCAACCCTGGAAGATGAGATACCAGAGCAAATGCCAGTGACAGCACAAAAGTCACAAGAAACCACAGCTGCTACTTCCTCACAGCAGTTGGTAGAAATATCTCAACATATGACTGAAACTCCTCCTGCTTCTTCTAAAAAAGAACAGGTTGTACAAATAGGGACACCATAATATGATGCTCTGGAATCACTTGCTTCCATCATCCACAGCCCAATGCCCTGGGCAAATTCTCTTTCTACACCCAACCTTACCTCCACAATTCCCGCACCAACTAAATTATTGTTGGATGCTATTGATCTGAACCAGGCACAAACCAGTCCTTCTCAATCACCTATCAATGAGAATATACTTCAACAAATGACTGGGTCTGATGTATCAATCATAGCTAACCCACCAACAAGACCTGAGGAGGTTACACCCCTTGAGTTACAAGTAACTCTTGGTGGTAATCCAAGTGAAGCAGCCACTACAGGTGCTGAATCCACTGGTTTGCATTTGGACAGTGGTTACATTCATAAGACTTCCTTGGAGGCAATTCCTTCCATAGCACCTCTGATAACCACTAGTGAGTATGTTCTGTCCACTGGTACCATCAAAAGGTTATAAAGTGTTGAGGGAAGAAGTCCCCAGTACCAAGAAAAAGGGGCAGCAGTGGATGAATTTTGGAATCCAATTCCTCAATCAACCATTGTTACAACCACTGTTAGTGGGAAATCAGATGATCCCATTAAGTTGGGTGATGATTTATTGTACCAAGAATTGACGGCCAGAGTTGACAAACTCGACACATATGTTGCAGAAATCAAAGGCATGCTACAACAGGTGTTGAAAGAGCAAAAGGTACCATCCACTACTGGATCAACTTCAACAGCTGAGCCAACATACACTCTCACTGCAAGTGAGTTGTGGAATCTATTTCAACCATTGCTAAACCATCAAAAACAAATAGTTGATCAGCAACATGAGATTCAAGTTCAAAAGATCAGAAATGTTATGGACGCAAGGTTTAAAGACACTCAAGCTGATATCAAGGCAATCAAAGCCCACATATTGAGCACCTCTGGCACTGTTCCTCCCTCTATCATAATTTTAGATAACCCAAAACCAGATGATGCCAAAAAGGGGGAGACATTAAAACCAGATGGATCTAAAAGGATTGATGAAACCACTAAGACCTCTGTTGATGAAAAAGCAAAGGTAAAAAGTGGTTTGGAAGCACAGGAAAAAGCAAAGTTTGATCAGGAGAAGAAAGCTTTCATGGAACTGAATGTGCAGGGTACTTCTGAGCCAAAGGATGGTGAAAATCCCAAGGATGAAAAGAAGAAGCCCACTAGACAAGTGAGGCAACCCAAATCCATACCATCCAGACCCAGAAAACACACACCCAAACTTCCTAAAAGCTCCACACATCAATCTTCCACCCAAACAGCTGTTGCAACACCCGCTGTCTCAACAACAGTTGATACTTCAGTGGTTTCAGCAGTTGTTAAACCAACAACCACCACCTCAGTTACAACAACTGCTCTCACTCAAACCATTCAAACCACTGTCCCACCAGAAACACCATCATCTCTAAAAACCATCTCACCTCCATCACCTCCTGCTAAAAAGCAGAAGACATCAGATGTTACAACATCTGTTGTAATGACAACAGTGGTTGAAACACCGGTTGTCTCAACACCTGTCAGTCTGAGCACCCTCACTTCACTACAAACCATCTTCACTCCAATCAACAAATCACTCAAAAGCGCTCCTTCACTGGAGAAAACTTACACCAGAAAAAGAAAAACAACTCAGGCAGATGATGACAAATATGATCCTATTGCTGCAAAATATCCACTGGAACCTGAAGCTGTAAAAAATGAGATGAGACAATTCTACACTGAGGATGATCCTTCAAAAAGAAGATTTTCTTCTCTCATTGGCTTCATAATCCCAGAAAATATGGATGAATATCTCGAGCTCAAAGCAAGGTAGGCTAAGATAAGAGCCAAACTTGAATGTGAAGATCAAAGTGACAAAGCCATTTCTGAAAGAATAGAATTTTTGCTCACCAAAGTCAAACAAATGGAAGACTATGCAAGAGATCTGAGCAAAGAAATGGAAAATTTACCACCCCAAGCAGATCTACGAAAAGAAATGAGAAAATAATATCTTGCATACATCATGAAAGAAAATTTCTATCCAGCTGAAGAAAAACAATTCGAAGAATGGCCAATAGTTGCATTAAAGCATGAGGCAAACAGAATCGAAAGAATAAAAAATGATCCAAGCAAGAAGAGGAAAGCTCCAAACTGGAGTAAATACAAAAAGCTCATTGCTGATCTTACTTCAGAATACAAAAGAAAGAAACAAGAGCTGGTGGATGCCAAGGTTGAACCTGCCAATGTCATAGCAAAATGGACTAGGCAATATACAGATGAGGTATGAGAGGCTAAAGAAAAGGAAGATGACAGATTCAAACACACCAAAGAAGCCTGATCACATAAAGCCAGAACAGCAGATCAAAACTTCTGAACCACTGCTCACATCAACAGACATCTCAGACATTGAGTTAGATCAAAGAAAGAGACAAGAACTGATTGATAAAGAGACAACAGAAGATATAGCTGCATCAAATGCGATCATCAACAAGGCTTTCAAACAAATGGCAGCTGAAAATCCTGAACAGATAAAAGCTCAGGATACTGCTCAACAAATCTTCACAAGGCCACAATCATCAGACTCATCGATAATAAAATCTCTCCCTAGAAACCCATTGGGTTCAAAAGTACTAAAATGGATGTCTGATCAAAAGACCCATGTATTGACTATGATCAGATCCAATGGTGAAGTGAAGTACATATCAAGGAAGCAAGCAAAAGGCCTTGGTGTTGAAGATCTACAAGATCTCCTTGAACTTACACTGTGCAGGGATGAGGATTACTCAAGTTCCAATGACTTTGAAGTGGAATTTAAAAGACAAGCTAAGGAACTTTTGATGAGAAAATAAAGATCCAGAATAATGAAAGGTTTTGGCATCATCTGTTCCAGGGGGAGATTGTTGGGATTGAACCCTACCTGAGGAACAGATGATGTAAAGCCAAAACCTGGTCACAACGGTGGATTCACAATAAACAGTAGTTTACACTAGATTTTCCCCTTGAAAGTGATTTGAAACATCTGATGACCTCCAATCCACTGATTTGTACAACTGCTGCCTTACAACTGCTGATCACGCTAAAGTCTGATGAAGTACAAAGCCCTGCTATCTACTGCTATGGGTCAAGCACTGCTGGGTTACAACAAGTACTACTGGGTTCACATCAGTGGAAGGTTTCGGCAGCTGTTTAACTTCTGTTATGTTATATATTGTAGTCAGTGGTTAGCATAAGCAGTGTCTGTATTAGATCAGTAGTTAGAGTTTGTTAATTTGTTAAACGTCACTTTCATGGTGACGTCAGCAAAGATATTTCAGTGGTTTGATTGTGCCTATAAATGGAACAGTACCCTGTATTGTTTCATTTGATTGTCTGGGAGATCTCATCTCCTCCAATCCTTTCATCCTGTGCAATCAACCTTGGAGTATCTTGCTGAGGGGGAGTTTTAGTATGTAAGCAGTGCTGTAATCATTCTTGTACTTTAATCATTCAGTTCATTGAAAAGCATGTGTTTACTAAAACTATTTTCCTTTTGATTGTGTTTACAAAGTTTGTTTATCATTTGCGCTGCACTTTACATTGATCAATATCCATTCATTTGTTCAAATCATAACAAACAAACACTATCATGAGACCCTCCGATCCTAACAATTGGTATCAGAGCTTGGACAGTCAAATTCGATCTAACAATCAATTTGACATAACAATTCAGCTCAAAGTTCACTGATGCAATGGTTGATCGTATTTAGTTGAGAAACAGAGTAATGAGTAATCACGTTCAAAGTGGCTATTCAAAAAACTCTGTAAAACAACCAGGATGTCATATGACACACAAAATTCACGTAATGACAAAATCATGCATAAATCACCAATAGTTCCAGATCTGAAAAAGTCATCAGGTAACTTTGGTTGGATTAGTCATATTACAAAATTGATTTCAAAAGTTATAATGAAGTTTGTGATGTTGTCATCATAACCTTTGCTAAGGTGTTCACCTCATGATTAACAAAGGGTTATGATCAGATAAAACATTTGTGTCTTTGTTAATACTAAAAGAGTGAAATCAAAACTTTAGCTATCAGATCTTATGTATTGAAAAACAGGTTGAGAATCCTCAAAAGGACCAAATCAATTGTGTTAAAAATACATTAAGAGAAATCAACAGCCAAAAATTATTCAGATCATATGTAATGTGAAATTTGGCGTAAGCATTTGCAAAAATGACCAAATTTCTTAAAACGTTGCTGTAAAATGATTTTGGAATCAAAGTATTCCTTCGTTAGAACCTTCCAGTAAGTATTTAAAACTTATAAATGGAAAGGACAAAAAAGGAAAGAAGAAAAAAATCACAAAACCTCTTAAGTGTGTTTATTTCCTTTTGTAGTCAAAAGAAGTGAATATAAATACAAAACACTTAAGAGTTCAAAATTTGGGCTAAAAATGGTCATCAAGCAACCATGTGCACTCACTGATTCAGGGAATTTCAGGTAACATAAGTATCTCTGGTGATTAACCTTACAAGAGGACTGGACAAAATTTTTCAAAATCATCATATGGTAATGAGGTCTAGAAAAGGGGCTCTCAAAACTTATGTGAACATGTCTCCTCATAGTTGCAATCAACTGATAAGGAAATGGTCTCTAAGCAGATGTGATTAAAATGTATTTCAAACCAATAACCATTCTCCTAAACTTGAGAATGATGTGATAATCATATATCAAGTTTTATTTCACCAGATCTTGCTGTTGCTGTTTTAAGAAAACCTTTATTGTTTTTGCAAAGGTTTTTCTTCAATAAAAAGGGATATCTTATTCTTGATTTTTCTTAGAGAATGATATATTTTGTACTTTTACTTGTTTTAGATAGTAAAAGTCTCAAGCTTCTGTCAGGTAGTAGAACCCTTATTTTTTTTGGGGCGATACTTTCCTTGAAAAATAGCTCAAAAGGTAATGGTGAAATAGATAAGGTCAATTTCAAACACAAGTTGTCATCTCAGATAAAAGATTGATTGCTAACTGACCTTAAAATGCTTGATTAACTCATGGTTTATTCAAAAGATTAAAACACAAAATGAATGGTCAATATAAAAGGTTTTTATCATCAGGGATATCAAACCACTGTTTATAATCCTGAATGTAAATCTCTGAAAGATCTGCTGATATGTTAACCTTGACAATATGCATCTAAAATGTGTTTTGCAAAGGATGTAATTTTACAGATACTTCAAAACAGCTGGTGTACAAAACAGCTGTTAAAGATATATCAACAGTTGCAGATCAATCTAGCCTCAAGATATCAATCACCGCTGATAAATGTTCATCAAAAATGGATAAAAATCAAAACAACATTTTAATTTCATGATTAATGCCCATAACCACTGATCTGTTTCAAACATCTGTTCAGAAAATACTGTCCACTGCTGAAAGTCAACCCCTGCTCTCTTGTTTCCTTGAAAATCACTGATGTTCAAAATCAGTGTTTTCAACCACTGATATGCTATCCACTGATAGTGGAAGTCACCCACTGTGGGCCCATATGTCCCTCTAGCAACCACTGATACTTGTACTATCAGTGGTTTCTTTAACAACTGTCTTCCACTATTCATCTTTTGTCAGAGGTTGGCACGTGGTCTGTACTTATCTGTCAGATTTTTGTAACCGCCGCCACGTCAGCACTCACTTTTTCACTTTATAAAACCCTGCCCTAACATCCAAACAAGGTTTTCACTGTCCAATCGAATTCATAAAAATTCTTTTCTCAAAGTAGTTTTCATCTCATTTCCATAATTTCCTTCACAACTTTCTTCGATCGTCTTCTCCAAAATGACTAAATCGAAGTCCTCCGCAAAATCCACTTCTAAATCATCTTCCAAAGAGGCCTCTCAAAAGGCTAAACCCATCGAAATTCCACACAAACCTTCTCACAACCTTCTGGGTCTTCTCACAAAACCCGGCACCACTGATGCTTTCGATTCCATCATTGATATCATGTCGGCATCAAAGTATAAAACTTTGTTAATAGCAGACGCACCAATTTACTTGGCGACCCAAAGAGAGTTCTGGAAAAATGTAACCATTGACAAACAAGGTGAGACTGTCATAGCTATTAACTCTTCTTTAAAGGGTAAAGCTGTCAAAATTACACCACAATCCATCTCAGAGGTCTTTCAACTCAATGATCAGCAAGGTAAAACTTCCTTTACTAAAAACGAGTTAAAAACTGACTTTCTTGAAAGAGGGTATGCAGAAACAATGATGAAAAGGGATACCTTACAAAAAGGTTTCTTTCCTCCTGCAACAAGGTTTTTATTTCACACTCTCCTAATGTGTGTTTCAAACAGAACCACTGCTTTTAATGAAATACCATCAAAGATTCAAAACCTGGGATATGCTATTCTTCAAGAAGAAAATTTTAATTATTCTCAGGAAATCTTTAATGATCTGGTAAAAAATGTTGAAACAAAGGCATTCTTACTGTTTCCAAGGTTTCTAAGTTACTATTTTGAAAAGAAACTTGGTAAGAATGATGATTCTGCAATAAAACAAGGTGAATCTATTCAAATGCACAGCTTAACTACTGAAACTTTCACAAGAATGTCAACACCTTGCAAAACACAAGCAGAGGTGCCTGAGCAGAATTTAGCAGCAACCACTGCTCCTCAGGTATCTGCTGCTGAGCCCACTGCTCAAGGTGATCAAAGCAGCAAAACAACTGTTTTGAAACCCACACCTACAATCCACAAAAAGCCAAAACAAAAGAAAACTCAAAAACCCCCCAAACCCACTAAAAAGGCAACCCTGGAAGATGAGATACCAGAGCAAATGCCAGTGACAGCACAAAAGTCACAAGAAACCACAGCTGCTACTTCCTCACAGCAGTTGGTAGAAATATCTCAACATATGACTGAAACTCCTCCTGCTTCTTCTAAAAAAGAACAGGTTGTACAAATAGGGACACCATAATATGATGCTCTGGAATCACTTGCTTCCATCATCCACAGCCCAATGCCCTGGGCAAATTCTCTTTCTACACCCAACCTTACCTCCACAATTCCCGCACCAACTAAATTATTGTTGGATGCTATTGATCTGAACCAGGCACAAACCAGTCCTTCTCAATCACCTATCAATGAGAATATACTTCAACAAACGACTGGGTCTGATGTATCAATCATAGCTAACCCACCAACAAGACCTGAGGAGGTTACACCCCTTGAGTTACAAGTAACTCTTGGTGGTAATCCAAGTGAAGCAGCCACTACAGGTGCTGAATCCACTGGTTTGCATTTGGACAGTGGTTACATTCATAAGACTTCCTTGGAGGCAATTCCTTCCATAGCACCTCTGATAACCACTAGTGAGTATGTTCTGTCCACTGGTACCATCAAAAGGTTATAAAGTGTTGAGGGAAGAAGTCCCAGTACCAAGAAAAAGGGGCAGCAGTGGATGAATTTTGGAATCCAATTCCTCAATCAACCATTGTTACAACCACTGTTAGTGGGAAATCAGATGATCCCATTAAGTTGGGTGATGATTTATTGTACCAAGAATTGACGGCCAGAGTTGACAAACTCGACACATATGTTGCAGAAATCAAAGGCATGCTACAACAGGTGTTGAAAGAGCAAAAGGTACCATCCACTGCTGGATCAACTTCAACAGCTGAGCCAACATACACTCTCACTGCAAGTGAGTTGTGGAATCTATTTCAACCATTGCTAAACCATCAAAAACAAATAGTTGATCAGCAACATGAGATTCAAGTTCAAAAGATCAGAAATGTTATGGACGCAAGGTTTAAAGACACTCAAGCTGATATCAAGGCAATCAAAGCCCACATATTGAGCACCTCTGGCACTGTTCCTCCCTCTATCATAATTTTAGATAACCCAAAACCAGATGATGCCAAAAAGGGGGAGACATTAAAACCAGATGGATCTAAAAGGATTGATGAAACCACTAAGACCTCTGTTGATGAAAAAGCAAAGGTAAAAAGTGGTTTGGAAGCACAGGAAAAAGCAAAGTTTGATCAGGAGAAGAAAGCTTTCATGGAACTGAATGTGCAGGGTACTTCTGAGCCAAAGGATGGTGAAAATCCCAAGGATGAAAAGAAGAAGCCCACTAGACAAGTGAGGCAACCCAAATCCATACCATCCAGACCCAGAAAACACACACCCAAACTTCCTAAAAGCTCCACACATCAATCTTCCACCCAAACAGTTGTTGCAACACCCGCTGTCTCAACAACAGTTGATACTTCAGTGGTTTCAGCAGTTGTTAAACCAACAACCACCACCTCAGTTACAACAACTGCTCTCACTCAAACCATTCAAACCACTGTCCCACCAGAAACACCATCATCTCTAAAAACCATCTCACCTCCATCACCTCCTGCTAAAAAGCAGAAGACATCAGATGTTACAACATCTGTTGTAATGACAACAGTGGTTGAAACACCGGTTGTCTCAACACCTGTCAGTCTGAGCACCCTCACTTCACTACAAACCATCTTCACTCCAATCAACAAATCACTCAAAAGCGCTCCTTCACTGGAGAAAACTTACACCAGAAAAAGAAAAACAACTCAGGCAGATGATGACAAATATGATCCTATTGCTGCAAAATATCCACTGGAACCTGAAGCTGTAAAAAATGAGATGAGACAATTCTACACTGAGGATGATCCTTCAAAAAGAAGATTTTCTTCTCTCATTGGCTTCATAATCCCAGAAAATATGGATGAATATCTCGAGCTCAAAGCAAGGTAGGCTAAGATAAGAGCCAAACTTGAATGTGAAGATCAAAGTGACAAAGCCATTTCTGAAAGAATGGAATTTTTGCTCACCAAAGTCAAACAAATGGAAGACTATGCAAGAGATCTGAGCAAAGAAATGGAAAATTTACCACCCCAAGCAGATCTACGAAAAGAAATGAGAAAATAATATCTTGCATACATCATGAAAGAAAATTTCTATCCAGCTGAAGAAAAACAATTCGAAGAATGGCCAATAGTTGCATTAAAGCATGAGGCAAACAGAATCGAAAGAATAAAAAATGATCCAAGCAAGAAGAGGAAAGCTCCAAACTGGAGTAAATACAAAAAGCTCATTGCTGATCTTACTTCAGAATACAAAAGAAAGAAACAAGAGCTGGTGGATGCCAAGGTTGAACCTGCCAATGTCATAGCAAAATGGACTAGGCAATATACAGATGAGGTATGAGAGGCTAAAGAAAAGGAAGATGACAGATTCAAACACACCAAAGAAGCCTGATCACATAAAGCCAGAACAGCAGATCAAAACTTCTGAACCACTGCTCACATCAACAGACATCTCAGACATTGAGTTAGATCAAAGAAAGAGACAAGAACTGATTGATAAAGAGACAACAGAAGATATAGCTGCATCAAATGCGATCATCAACAAGGCTTTCAAACAAATGGCAGCTGAAAATCCTGAACAGATAAAAGCTCAGGATACTGCTCAACAAATCTTCACAAGGCCACAATCATCAGACTCATCGATAATAAAATCTCTCCCTAGAAACCCATTGGGTTCAAAAGTACTAAAATGGATGTCTGATCAAAAGACCCATGTATTGACTATGATCAGATCCAATGGTGAAGTGAAGTACATATCAAGGAAGCAAGCAAAAGGCCTTGGTGTTGAAGATCTACAAGATCTCCTTGAACTTACACTGTGTAGGGATGAGGATTACTCAAGTTCCAATGACTTTGAAGTGGAATTTAAAAGACAAGCTAAGGAACTTTTGATGAGAAAATAAAGATCCAGAATAATGAAAGGTTTTGGCATCATCCGTTCCAGGGGGAGATTGTTGGGATTGAACCCTACCTGAGGAACAGATGATGTAAAGCCAAAACCTGGTCACAACGGTGGATTCACAATAAACAGTAGTTTACACTAGACTTTCCCCTTGAAAGTGATTTGAAACATCTGATGACCTCCAATCCACTGATTTGTACAACTGCTGCCTTACAACTGCTGATCACGCTAAAGTCTGATGAAGTACAAAGCCCTGCTATCTACTGCTATGGGTCAAGCACTGCTGGGTTACAACAAGTACTACTGGGTTCACATCAGTGGAAGGTTTCGGCAGCTGTTTAACTTCTGTTATGTTATATATTGTAGTCAGTGGTTAACATAAGCAGTGTCTGTATTAGATCAGTAGTTAGAGTTTGTTAATTTGTTAAACGTCACTTTCATGGTGACGTCAGCAAAGATATTTCAGTGGTTTGATTGTGCCTATAAATGGAACAGTACCCTGTATTGTTTCATTTGATTGTCTGGGAGATCTCATCTCCTCCAATCCTTTCATCCTGTGCAATCAACCTTGGAGTATCTTGCTGAGGGGGAGTTTTAGTATGTAAGCAGTGCTGTAATCATTCTTGTACTTTAATCATTCAGTTCATTGAAAAGCATGTGTTTACTAAAACTATTTTCCTTTTGATTGTGTTTACAAAGTTTGTTTATCATTTGCGCTGCACTTTACATTGATCAATATCCATTCATTTGTTCAAATCATAACAAACAAACACTATCATGAGACCCTCCGATCCTAACAATTGGTATCAGAGCTTGGACAGTCAAATTCGATCTAACAATCAATTTGACATAACAATTCAGCTCAAAGTTCACTGATGCAATGGTTGATCGTATTTAGTTGAGAAACAGAGTAATGAGTAATCACGTTCAAAGTGGCTATTCAAAAAACTCTGTAAAACAACCAGGATGTCATATGACACACAAAATTCACGTAATGACAAAATCATGCATAAATCACCAATAGTTCCAGATCTGAAAAAGTCATCAGGTAACTTTGGTTGGATTAGTCATATTACAAAATTGATTTCAAAAGTTATAATGAAGTTTGTGATGTTGTCATCATAACCTTTGCTAAGGTGTTCACCTCATGATTAACAAAGGGTTATGATCAGATAAAACATTTGTGTCTTTGTTAATACTAAAAGAGTGAAATCAAAACTTTAGCTATCAGATCTTATGTATTGAAAAACAGGTTGAGAATCCTCAAAAGGACCAAATCAATTGTGTTAAAAATACATTAAGAGAAATCAACAGCCAAAAATTATTCAGATCATATGTAATGTGAAATTTGGCGTAAGCATTTGCAAAAATGACCAAATTTCTTAAAACGTTGCTGTAAAATGATTTTGGAATCAAAGTATTCCTTCGTTAGAACCTTCCAGTAAGTATTTAAAACTTATCAATGGAAAGGACAAAAAAGGAAAGAAGAAAAAAATCACAAAACCTCTTAAGTGTGTTTATTTCCTTTTGTAGTCAAAAGAAGTGAATATAAATACAAAACACTTAAGAGTTCAAAATTTGGGCTAAAAATGGTCATCAAGCAACCATGTGCACTCACTGATTCAGGGAATTTCAGGTAACATAAGTATCTCTGGTGATTAACCTTACAAGAGGACTGGACAAAATTTTTCAAAATCATCATATGGTAATGAGGTCTAGAAAAGGGGCTCTCAAAACTTATGTGAACATGTCTCCTCATAGTTGCAATCAACTGATAAGGAAATGGTCTCTAAGCAGATGTGATTAAAATGTATTTCAAACCAATAACCATTCTCCTAAACTTGAGAATGATGTGATAATCATATATCAAGTTTTATTTCACCAGATCTTGCTGTTGCTGTTTTAAGAAAACCTTTATTGTTTTTGCAAAGGTTTTTCTTCAATAAAAAGGGATATCTTATTCTTGATTTTTCTTAGAGAATGATATATTTTGTACTTTTACTTGTTTTAGATAGTAAAAGTCTCAAGCTTCTGTCAGGTAGTAGAACCCTTATTTTTTTTGGGGCGATACTTTCCTTGAAAAATAGCTCAAAAGGTAATGGTGAAATAGATAAGGTCAATTTCAAACACAAGTTGTCATCTCAGATAAAAGATTGATTGCTAACTGACCTTAAAATGCTTGATTAACTCATGGTTTATTCAAAAGATTAAAACACAAAATGAATGGTCAATATAAAAGGTTTTTATCATCAGGGATATCAAACCACTGTTTATAATCCTGAATGTAAATCTCTAAAAGATATGCTGATATGTTAACCTTGACAATATGCATCTAAAATGTGTTTTGCAAAGGATGTAATTTTACAGATACTTCAAAACAGCTGGTGTACAAAACAGCTGTTAAAGATATATCAACAGTTGCAGATCAATCTAGCCTCAAGATATCAATCACCGCTGATAAATGTTCATCAAAAATGGATAAAAATCAAAACAACATTTTAATTTCATGATTCATGCCCATAACCACTGATCTGTTTCAAACATCTGTTCAGAAAATACTGTCCACTGCTGAAAGTCAACCCCTGCTCTCTTGTTTCCTTGAAAATCACTGATGTTCAAAATCAGTGTTTTCAACCACTGATATGCTATCCACTGATAGTGGAAGTCACCCACTGTGGGCCCATATGTCCCTCTAGCAACCACTGATACTTGTACTATCAGTGGTTTCTTTAACGACTGTCTTCCACTATTCATCTTTTGTCAGAGGTTGGCACGTGGTCTGTACTTATCTGTCAGATTTTTGTAACCGCCGCCACGTCAGCACTCACTTTTTCACTTTATAAAACCCTGCCCTAACATCCAAACAAGGTTTTCACTGTCCAATCGAATTCATAAAAATTCTTTTCTCAAAGTAGTTTTCATCTCATTTCCACAATTTCCTTCACAACTTTCTTCGATCGTCTTCTCCAAAATGACTAAATCGAAGTCCTCCGCAAAATCCACTTCTAAATCATCTTCCAAAGAGGCCTCTCAAAAGGCTAAACCCATCGAAATTCCACACAAACCTTCTCACAACCTTCTGGGTCTTCTCACAAAACCCGGCACCACTGATGCTTTCGATTCCATCATTGATATCATGTCGGCATCAAAGTATAAAACTTTGTTAATAGCAGACGCACCAATTTACTTGGCGACCCAAAGAGAGTTCTGGAAAAATGTAACCATTGACAAACAAGGTGAGACTGTCATAGCTATTAACTCTTCTTTAAAGGGTAAAGCTGTCAAAATTACACCACAATCCATCTCAGAGGTCTTTCAACTCAATGATCAGCAAGGTAAAACTTCCTTTACTAAAAACGAGTTAAAAACTAACTTTCTTGAAAGAGGGTATGCAGAAACAATGATGAAAAGGGATACCTTACAAAAAGGTTTCTTTCATCCTGCAACAACGTTTTTATTTCACACTCTCCTAATGTGTGTTTCAAACAAAACCACTGCTTTTAATGAAATACCATTAAAGATTCAAAACTTGGGATATGCTATTCTTCAAGAAGAAAATTTTAATTATTCTCAGGAAATCTTTAATGATCTTGTAAAAAATGTTGAAACAAAGGCATTCTTACTGTTTCCAAGGTTTCTAAGTTACTATTTTGAAAAGAAATTTGGTAAGAATGATGCTTCTGCAATAAAACAAGGTGAATCTATTCAAATGCACAGCTTAACTACTGAAATTTTCACAAGAATGTCAACACCTTGCAAAACACAAGCAGAGGTGCCTGAGCAGAATTTAGCAGCAACCACTGCTCCTCAGGTATCTGCTGCTGAGCCCACTGCTCAAGGTGATCAAAGCAGCAAAACAACTGTTTTGAAACCCACACCTACAATCCACAAAAAGCCAAAACAAAAGAAAACTCAAAAACCCCCCAAACCCACTAAAAAGGCAACTCTGGAAGATGAGATACCAGAGCAAATGCCAGTGACAGCACAAAAGTCACAAGAAACCACTGCTGCTACTTCCTCACAGCAGTTGGTAGAAATATCTCAACCTATGACTGAAACTCCTCCTGCTTCATCTCAAAAAGAACAGGTTGTACAAATAGGGACACCACAATATGATGCTCTGGAATCACTTGCTTCCATCATCCACAGCCCAATGCCCAGGGCAAATTCTCTTTCTACACCCAACCTTACCTCCACAATTCCCGCACCAACTAAATTATTATTGGATGCTATTGATCTGAACCAGGCACAAACCAGTCCTTCTCAATCACCTATCAATGAGAATATACTTCAACAAACGGCTGGGTCTGATGTATCAATCATAGCTAACCCACCAACAAGACCTGAGGAGGTTACACCCCTTGAGTTACAAGTAACTCTTGGTGGTAATCCAAGTGAAGCTGCCACTACAGGTGCTGAACCCACTGGTTTGCATTTGGACAATGGTTATATTCATAAGACTTCCTTGGAGGCAATTACTTCCATAGCACCTCTGATAATCACTAATGAGTATGTTCTGTCCACTGGTACCATCAAAAGGTTATCAAGTGTTGAGGGAAGAAGTCCCCAGTACCAAGAAAAAGGGGCAACAGTGGATGATTTTTGGAATACAATTCCTCAATCAACCATTGTTACAACCATTGTTAGTGGGAAATCAGATGATCCCATTAAGTTGGGTGATGATTTATTGTACCAAGAATTGACGGCCAGAGTTGACAAACTCGACACATCTGTTGCAGAAATCAAAGGCATGCTGCAACAGGTGTTGAAAGAGCAAAAGGTACCATCCACTGCTGCATCAACTTCAACAGCTGAGCCAACATACACTCTCACTGCAAGTGAGTTGTGGAATCTATTTCAACCATTGCTAAACCATAAAAAACAACTAGCTGATCAGCAACATGAGATTCAAGTTTAAAAGATCAGAAATGTTATGGACGCAAGGTTTAAAGACACTCAAGCTGATATCAAGGCAATCAAAGCCCACATATTGAGCACCTCTGGCACTGTTCCTCCCTCTATCATAATTTTAGATAACCCAAAACCAGATGATGCCAAAAAGGGGGAGACATTAAAACCAGATGGCTCTAAAAGGATTGATGAAACCACTAAGACCTCTGTTGATGAAAAAGCAAAGGTAAAAAGTGGTTTGGAAGCACAGGAAAAAGCAAAGTTTGACCAGGAGAAGAAAGCTTTCATGGAACTGAATGTGCAGGGTACTTCTGAGCCAAAGGATGATGAAAATCCCAAGGATGAAAAGAATAAGCCCACTAGACAAGTGAGGCAACCCAACTCCATACCATCCAGACCCAGAAAACACACTCCCAAACTTCCTAAAAGCTCCACACATCAATCTTCCACCCAAACAGCTGTTGCAACACCGGCTTTCTCAACAACAGTTGATACTTCAGTGGTTTCAGCAGTTGTTAAACCAACAACCACCACCTCAGTTACAACAACTGCTCTCACTCAAACCATTCAAACCACTGTCCCACCAGAAACACCATCATCTCCAAAAACCATCTCACCTCCATCACCTCCTACTAAAAAGCAAAAGACATCAGATGTTACAACATCTGTTGTAATGACAAGAGTGGTTGAAACACCGGTTGTCTAAACACCTGTCAGTCTGAGCACCCTCACTTCACTACAAACCATCTTCACTCCAATCAACAAATCACTCAAAAGCACTCCTTCACTGGAGAAAACTTACACCAGAAAAAGAAAAACAACTCAGGCAGATGATGACAAATATGATCCTATTGCTGCAAAATATCCACTGGAACCTGAAGCTGTAAAAAATGAGATGAGACAATTCTACACTGAGGATGATCCTTCAAAAAGAAGATTTCCTTCTCTCATAGGCTTCATAATCCCAGAAAATATGGATGAATATCTCGAGCTCAAAGCAAGGCAGGCTAAGATAAGATCCAAACTTGAATGTGAAGATCAAAGTGACAAAGCCATTTCTGAAAGAATGGAATTTTGCTCACCAAAGTCAAACAAATGGAAGACTATGCAAGAGATCTGAGCAAAGAAATGGAAAATTTACCACCCAAAGCAGATCTACAAAAAGAAATGAGAAAAGAATATCTTGCATACATCATGCAAGAAAAATTCTATCCAGCTGAAGAAAAACAGTTCGAAGAATGGCCAATAGTTACATTAAAGCATGAGGCAAACAGAATCGAAAGAATCAAAAATGATCCAAGCAAGAAGAGGAAAGCTCCAAACTGGAGTAAATACAAAAAGCTCATTGCTGATCTTACTTCAGAATACAAAAGAAAGAAACAAGAGCTGGTGGATGCAAAGGTTGAACCTGCCAATGTCATAGCAAAATGGACTAGGCAATATACAGATGAGGCCTATGAGAGGCTAAAGAAAAGGAAGATGACAGATTCAAACACACCAAAGAAGCCTGATCACATAAAGCCAGAACAGCAGATCAAAACTTCTGAACCACTGCTCACATCAACAGACATCTCAGACATTGAGTTAGATCAAAGAAAGAGACAAGAACTGATTGATAAAGAGACAGCAGAAGATATAGTTGCACAAATGCGATCATCAACAAGGCTTTCAAACAAATGGCAGCTGAAAATCCTGAATAGATAAAAGCTCAGGATACTGCTCAGCAAATCTTCACAAGGCCACAATCATCAGACTCATCAGTAAATAAACCTATCCCAAGAAAGCCATTGGGTTCAAAAGTACTAAAATGGATGTCTGATCAAAAGACCCATGTATTGACTATGATCAGATCCAATGGTGAAGTGAAGTACATATCAAGGAAGCAAGCACTAGGCCTTGGTGTTAAAGATCTACAAGATATCCTTGAACTTACACTGTGCAGGGATGAGGATGACTCAAGTTCCAAGGACTTTGAAGTGGAATTTAAAAGACAAGCTAAGGAACTTTTGATGAGAAAATAAAGATCCAGAATAATGAAAGGTTTTGGCATCATCTGTTCCAGGGGGAGATTGTTGGGATTGAACCCTACCAGAGGAACAGATGACGTAAAGCCAAAACCAGGTCACAACGGTGGATTCACAATAAACAGTAGTTTACACTAGACTTTCCCCTTGAAAGTGATTTGAAACATCTGATGACCTCCAATCCACTGATTTGTACAACTGCTGCCTTACAACTGCTGATCACACTAAAGTCTGATGAAGTACAAAGCCCTGCTGTTCAATCTACTGCAATGGGTCAAGCACTCCTGGGTTACAACAAGTACTGCTGGGTTCACATCAGTGGAAGGTTTCGGCAGCTGTTTAACTTCTGTTATGTTATATATTGTAGTCAGTGGTTAGCATAAGCAGTGTCTGTATTAGATCAGTAGTTAGAGTTTGTTAATTTGTTAAACGTCACTTTCATGGTGACGTCAGCAAAGATGTTTCAGTGGTTTGATTGTGCCTATAAATGGAACAGTACCCTGTACTGTTTCATTTGATTATCTGGGAGATCTCATCTCCTCCAATTCTTTCATCATGTGCAATCAACCTTGGAGTATCTTGCTGAGGGGGAGTTTTAGTATGTAAGCAGTGCTGTAATCATTCTTGTACTTTAATCATTCAGTTCATTGAAAAGCATGTGTTTATTAAAACTATTTTCCTTTTGATTGTGTTTACAAAGTTTGTTTATCATTTCCGCTGCACTTTACATTGATCAATATCCATTCATTTGTTCAAATCATAACAAACAAACACTATCATGAGACCCTCCGATCCTAACATGTTATAGTGATTTCGGATGATTTGATTGTTTTATAATTGTCTAGTTGCACCTAGTTACTGATATTTGATATGAGGTAGGGTGTTTTATTTAATACAAGTAAACGCGAACCATGTGTTAAACACCACAAAACCAAAGGCTACGAGAAGTCACCCCAAACCCCATGAATACCAGAAAACACCACATAACCCCAACAAAAATTCTACATTAAAACCCCATAGCATGATCGCAGATTAAATAAAAACTAGACGATAGATGTATGATCGCATATTAAAGAAGAACATGACTGGAACGTAAAAATCAAATATTTGGTTTTCATAAATCTCTCAAAAAACGGTTACCCGTGATCTAAATCATTGAATTGAATTTTGATTGAATTTACATAATTACCCTTGATCTAAAAATATAATTAGTGTCACATGTGATCATCAGACTTCTTCTTACACTTTTCACAAACTTATTTTTTTACAGGAATTTGAACCTAATATATTAAACACTTTTTTTCTCACATCCCTTGACGTTTGTTAACAAAGAACACCATTACATTAAAAACATAATGTTGTCAGCACATCGTCGTTGTCTTCAACTAACCAATCAATGACATTGTTATTGGTATCTCTGATCTCTCTTCTCGCAGCGTCTGAAAGTGTCATCTCGTATACATGTATATCGTCCGTCAACCCTGAAAATCGTGGCAGTCAATGGTCTTGTATATATATATATATGTATGTATATATATATGTATGTATATATATGTATGTATGTATATATATATATACACTTAAAAGACAAAGTCGGTGGCTTTTATGCCACCGACGCCCTAACTTTCAAACTTTGACACAACAACCCCTTTACTTTGAAATTCCATAACCACACCCTCATCTTTCAAAACTTTGTCAGCACCACCCCTCTGCTTTACTTTTCCATCATCACCCCTCAACTTTTACACATTTACGCCACCACTCCTCTACTTTTACATTTTCACCACCACTCCCTCATCTTTTACACATTTTCGCCACCATCCATCTGCTTTTACAATTTGCCATTTTTAGACTTTGTGTTTTTATCCCTTGCACTATTGCTCCATTTTTACATCCGCACAACTTTAAAAAAAATTACAATTGTAACCCCTAGACTACTACTTCTACTTTTGAAAATGTCATTGTATTGTGTTTTACGAAATGTCTTAAGTATTGTGTTTTACATTTCGTGTATACCTTTGTGTTTTACATTTTTTTTTGTAATTGTCTTTTACGCATTGTGTTTTGCACATTTTTGTAATTGTCTTTTACACACTGCGTTTTATGAATCGTGTATTGTCTTGCTACATGTTTCCATCCGCCACGCGCCGCAGCATTGCAGGACAGGCAAAATACTATATACGTTAAAATAGAATGTCGGTGGATGGGGTACATGAAAATAACATGCTCAACTAAGAGTCGTATGCTTTTGTATATTTTAAGATTTGCTACCAAGCACATCCATGACTTGCTCATAATAGGCCCACTCATCTTTAAAACTAACTAATATACTCATCCAGGCCAAAGCCCAAATGATGACATCAAGTTCATTATTCAGCCTATTCACATCTAACTTCGTATGACAATTTCATTTCTCATACGTACGTTTTCAGTTGTTCGATTCTGTTTCTTTTGTAACCGCAATACTTTGGATCAAATACATTGAAACATACATTTTCGTATAGTTAACACATCACATAACATGTCACTACTATAAACAACTAAGACGTCGCCACCGCAACACGCGACCTTTAACAACAGTCTATACTTATAATTAAAGTAAAAGATACACAGAGTACTTTGATTTTTGTTTTTTTTCAAAAATACCATTAATATTTTGAACACTTCTCAAAAAATATCATTAATATATTATACATTTTTTCTCACAACCTTTGTAAACAAAAAGAACTCCACGTTCCTAACATCCTTCCAGCTTCTGGTTTCGCCGTAAACTGTTACCCAGTCTACCAAACGACATCGTTTTACCCATCTTCTTCTTCTTCATCTCCGAACTCTGTTCAATCGCCGAACTCGCTTTAACAGCCAACAAACAAAGCTCCTGCAACGACAGCGGTTTAAACGACTTCGATACCGGCATAATGAAATATATTTGACCCGGTTCAAGCTCTTCATCACCGGACACGTGAGGCACGTGCCAGTTCACGAACATGTTTTCGGAGCTGCACAGGAAGAATGTGTCTGGGTGGTCGGAGAGGACGTGGCTGGCCGTAATTGGTTGCCGGAATTCTTGTAGTTTTCCGTCAACGGAGTGGATTACCTTAGCTGTTGATGATTGGTTCCTGTTGTTGATTTCTAATTTTGGATAAAGAATTGATGCGCATGTGCCCATTTGGTTATATATATAATATGATGATTGTGTTTTCCGGTTAGATGTGATGTTTTCCGGCCGGTTAAACAACGGTTGAAGTTGAATTTTGATTTGGGGGGTGGGGTATATATATATATGTATGTATGTATGTATGTATGTATAGGTGGACTGGGGGAGAGAGGAGTGTTTGAGTGTTTCTGTTTTGGATTATTTGTTTATTTTTAGACAAAAATATATTCATGAGTTTGAATAGAAGAAAGAGTTAATTACTGTTTTCGTCCCTGAGGTTTGTCAAAAATAACGGTTTCAGTCCATTAGTTTAAAAATTACGATTTCAGTCCATTAGTTTCATTTTCGTAACCATTTCAGTCCACTTTTCAAACGGCGTTTGTTTTATGCAGTTAATGGAAGCACGTGTTTGTCACGTGATGGGCAATTTGGATGAATTGGGGGTCAAGGTTTGGATGAATAAGGGGTAGGTGGTGTTTAATACAACTGGGTTTGTGAGAATTGGAATGGAAATGACCAAATTGCCCATCACGTGACAAGCACGTGCTTCCATTAATTGCATAAAACAAACGCCGTTTGAAAAGTGGACTGAAATGGTTACGAAAATGAAACTAATGGACTGAAATCGCAATTTTTAAATTAATGGACTGAAACCGTTATTTTTGACAAACCTCAGGGACGAAAACAGTAATTAACTCTAGAAGAAATAACAGAAAAGAAAACTAGTGTTTAACTAAATGATAATTAAAGAAAAAACTAAAATTTAATTTAGATTGTATACATACAATTTATGAGTAAAGATCCTGTGCAAAGTATCTTATCATACAAAACGTACGAAAATCATGAAAAAGTAAAAAAACCGTGGTGACATTTTCATAATTATTTTACTCGTAATTACCTTATATAGATCGAAATTACCCTACATGATCAAAATTACCCTACAAGCTCAAAATTACTCTACAAGATCATTTGTAGAGTAATTATGATACTCTACAAGATTACCCTATAAGATCAATTTTACACTAAAAGATCGTTTTTAGAGTAATTATGATACTCTTTAAAATTACCCTACAAGATCATTTTACAAAATTACCCTACAAGATTATTTGTAGAATAATTTTGATCGTTATCCTACAAATAAAATAAATACGAAAATGTCACCGTTTTTTTTTTACTTTTCCACTTCATTCGTACGTTTTTTTTACGATAAGATGCTTTATATTTAATCTGTTGTCTACAATTTATATAGCTTTGTTAAAAAACCGTTAAAGCATCAATAGCCGGTTGGCGTTTCATAAATCAACACCTTAGCTTTATATAGCAAAATGTCTAACCGAACCCAATTATGATAAACCCGACTCGTTTGAGGTTTGTCGTCGTCGACTCGACTTACATATTTTTCGACCGCTTTATTTATATGTTTTCATAATGTTAAGTTTATTACGTGATGATAAATCTATATATAATCTAAAATTTAGTTGCATGTTCTATTTTAAAACCAACATTTATGAAGTTTTAAATGCAATACTTAATTTATCTATTATTTTTTTAATAACAATTCCACTTTTATTCTTAATTTAATTTGGATTTAATGACCCTGAACTACCCATCACCAGTTGTCAAATGAAATGTATGAAACCCCCCATTCAATTTGTGGAGCAATTGTAGAAATTAATGTGATTCATGAAACTACCATTCAATATGTCAGTTACTCTCTATAAACGAATCCTTTCAACTCCAAAACTACAAAATGCATCGTCCCCTTCACCCCCTTTCTCATTCAAAACCCTAAATCACTACAAACTAAAAACCCTTATCTGATTATCCGGTTATTTTGCAAATAAAAATCGAATACATTTTTCTGTTATCCTTTCAAGAATTAATCGATCAGTTTCTAGGTTTTGAGTGAATTGTGGGCCTAGGGTTTTTTAGTCATCAAAAAACACCAGGTAAGTTTCTCTATTTTTCTTTTAATTTCATTGTTTAACAGTTATAGTTTTGTATTGTTGTATCAAACAAATCGAGGAGCATTTTCACAGCAGGCTTGAGAAGTTGATGAAGAGGCCAAGAAAAGGGAGTTTGAGAAGATCAAAATGTGCTGGAGAAACGGCATGCTGCGGTTGTGGCTAACGAAGAGGTTTCGTCAACGAGGCTTCAGGAGAAAAGAGAAGAATAAGAATGTATGTGTGGAATCTGAGTTGGATTCTGGAGCTGTTAGTAGTGTAGGTGAGAAACCGGTTGATGCAGTGGCTTCAGAATGTGAGGCTGTTAGGAGGAAAATACATAGAATCGATACAACTGTTCCTGTACAAGTATACATGGGGTTGTTTGATATCTAAGCCGATTCGACATATTACAGGTCCGGGACCCACAAAATTAAACAGAAGCAGTATGCGAATACAATTCCCTGCTAAATCTTCTAATAATATCATGTTTATTTCTTACATTTTGTATGTTTGTTTGTAGAGTATGTGAACACTAAGACTGAAGGGAGTGGGGCGACTCCCACCCCCAAGTCGCCCAAGGTTGCCATGAACACCGCCCCCAGAGGCGTTCTAGGGGGCGTCCCCCATGAGCCCGTCCTCTTCTCGTCGCCTCCTCCCTCTCACACAACAACTTTTTGGCACAAAATTCCAAGAACTCCCCCCCTTTTCAAACAAATCAACCAATCAGAGGTCTTGGTGGCATCTTGAGTTGCCATGAACACCACGCCCCCTTTTTTGAGGACGCCCCAAGCCGCCCCCCAAACGCCACGTGTCGCAAGACGCCCTCTTTTGAGGACGCCCCACTCCCTTCAGTCTAACGTAGCCAGACTGCGCACTGCGCCAGAGTCACTGAGAAAAGTTAAGGTTGAGTTTGACTTGACCACCATCCCCGTATTCTTGGTGGTCTTATGGCTCGTGTCAAAGCCAAGAGGCCCCAAGTAAAGGTTAACTAAGGTATTAGGGTACACTGTCACCGCATGTGAGTGCATTTCAACATCACCTATTTGTATTCAATTTTGTGTAAATAAATATGATTCGACTTATTGAAATTCATTTTGCTTTATTGTATTTTCTTGTGTAGGTGGTTGCTATGGGCTTGCCAAAGTGGCATATTTGATTACCAGACAGGCATGTAATAATAAGTCCACCTGCGGTGGGTGGGATTGATATCTCACAGTTTTTTGTAGAAGAACAAAGATAAGATTCAGGAGATTTAACTGAGACGGTTTTGAGAATAACCCAACTGATTGGTACTCACAAGTTTGATTATGGTTAGCTGGAGGAAATACTAGAACCTACGTAGTTCTATTTCTTAAACCAGGTGGCTTGGGAAAAGCCTTGTGCCTAGGAAAAAATGGTTTCTTTGTGCCTGGTAAAATATGGTTTGCTATTTTGAGACAAGAGTGTAATGATTGTATCTATATAATGCTGCAATTGTTGTTGATGTCATAGAGGAAAGCCCTCAACTGAAATTGTGAGAAAATTCAGAATTATTAAGCACATGTGATAGATTTTACCCCATCACATGCTCTCTTTGATAAAATCAATTGTGCTACAGAAGATGAGGTTAGATGATATTAATTTTTTGTGGAAATAAAAGATACTCTGCCACAACTGCAAGAATGTCCTGCTAGATGGGGATGGTTGTAAGCCCTTTGGTTCTTCCACACCTCCATCGATCCCAGCTAAAGACAAGGGGGTGCTACCCATACCGACACCAGTTAAGCGCGTTGAAGCGATCGTAAGGTATATATCGGCTTACACTTTATTCGTGCCCTGTTTAATAAACCATTTTAATTAAAGATGTGTTATTTACCTTTCTACTCGATCTGAAATGTTATTTACATACCTGGTATATGTTTACTCTATTTTAAAATTAGGAGGCTACAACAGTCGGAAACTTGAGTTCATAAATATAAAAGTGCATTACTCTACATTAAAAAAAATAGGAATAAAAAAACTTGGTAACGCATCACTTCGAATGTGTAAAGACATATAAGGGGAGAAGTTGGCTTTTGAGAAAAATAAACTTGGTATCGTTATAAATGGAAAGGCAACAAAAAAACTTTCAACTGTAATTGATTGATTTCCATAAACAATGTAATTGTGCATATTTATTTTTAGATAACCGTCTACATAAATGTTTCGTGCTTTTCCTTCGCAGGCCTGCTTATGCAGATTCGGATTCAGAAGAAACAGTTGACAGTGACCCACATGAAAGGTATGCCGTCTGCACTTAGTGTTAGTAATGAAAACCTGTACTACTTTTCGATTCATATATACGTAAACATAGTATACCATTTTTAATAGTTTTCTTTTCGTTATTTCACTGCAGTCAGTTGGCTGGTGATGGGATTGGGGATGACGTTATCCAATAAGATAGGAAGGTGTGCGAGAGTTTATCCGTTTTCCCTTTTTCTGTTTCATGTTTTTTTCCCTTGGAAGACATCTTTTTTCACTTCTTTTTGGCCGGCAAGTTTTGCCAAGGAAACAACTTATGGCCCATGGTTTAATAAACTTTAATCACGCCCCTTTGTAGGCATATTGTCTTACATGTTATGCACCGGCCGTGTCAGACATCTTACCACGAACAAACAATAGCTATTATGCATGCCGTGCATCGCACGGGCTTTTTCCCTAGTTTAAACGGTAAAAGAAAATGTAAAGTAAAATGATTATTAATTATTAGTTACTATTAGTTTGACCATTGATACTTCGATAGGTAATACTTAATCAGCGTGGAAGTTATTCCTTTTCCATAGAAGACCATTAAATTGTTCTTTACCTTTTCTTTATTTATCTAATAAAAGACCAACCAACCTAACTGTTAAAACACACATAAATACATCCTCTTAACTCTCATGCCAAACTAATAGCATTTACTTGCGAGTTAAGGTGAAAATTTGGTCAATACCAGTTTAGTATAACTTTAAGGGTATGATACCGTATAGCAACTCGAAGAGAAGACAACCTAAAAAAATAAAGTCTTGATACATGTTATACATCGATCAAAAAAAGATAAAAACAAATGCTTGTACCGGTTCTGATAATACCGATACTGGTATCAATGTCGGTATCAGTTCGATTTGTCCCGACATCGGCTCACTATAGCTTACGATGCCCAAAAAACACTTAACTTTGAATAAAACCCTAGGATCAACAAAATGTCTACTGAAATGTTGAGGAAAAAAAATAATGTCATATAAAGTTTTTGAGAAAAATGCAACTTGCGTCCCTGTGGTATGTGTGAAACATCAACCTGAGCCCCTAAATTCATTTTTTGGTTTTTTGAGCCCCTGAGCTTATAAATTCATAACACTTTGAGTCCCTCCGTCACACTTCCGTTTGTTTGACTGTTAGAGCCAGGGGTAAGACCGTCTTTTTGGATTTATTTCCCTTCAGTGCCTTTTTTGTTCTGTGGGGGAGAATTATTAATGTAATGTTTATTAAATGTTTAGAATTTGTCTTAAAATATTGTTTATTCAATTATCCAAAAATAGTAAATTGTAAAAACCCCAAAATTCTGTATTAAGCCCTAAGTTAAACAGTTAAGCATCAAACATGGACATAACATATCACTAAGTTAAACAGTTAAGCATGATTACAATTAAACACAACATAAATGCACACTTGCATTATGTTAAACATACAATACAGAGACAAAACGTCATACCAAGAAAGATAGAAGGATATCCAACTTGGTAGACTTGACGGAACTTACAGACTCGATAACAAAAGACCGTAACATACAATACAGAGACAAAACGTCATACCAAGAAAGAAATTGTGGATCTTTACTGACTGGTGCACTTCGGAATGTAGCTGATAACCCCCTTTAATGTAGCTCTTCGATTTTCCTTGAAATTCCAGAGCTCGCTAATTACATATCTGCCACTGGGGTTATATTCATTCATATGCAATTGATCGTTCTGATCAATCACTTCCTTATGTGCACCGCACCATCTTCCAGGAGGTTGTCAAGTATTCTCGCCTTCGTAGTTGGTGTTTTGCGTATCTTTACATCCGCAGCCATTTTGTACAATAAAAACATCCATAGTAAGACGGCTGATACAGTACTTTCATAATGCATATATGTATACATATATGAGGAACCCAAAGCACAATTGATCTCATATCAAGAAAACACATTCAAATGACCAATATGAGGAACCCAAAACACAGAGTCTTTAACCAACGTTATATGAGAAACAAAACAACAACCATACCCAGATTTCAACATGAACAGCAGAGACTTAAGAAACCCAGTTTTCAACATGAACTGCAGAGACTTAAGAAACCAAACCCTATTTTAATCGATTGTATATTTTAAGCATTTCAAACAAACTATAAAACAAAAACAATCTTAGATTAACGCCAAAAACCAAAAACCTAGTCTTAATAAACAGAGAAAACCAAAAACATCACAAACAAACCTTCATAATAACCAAAACCCAAACCTTTGTTTTGATACCCGAGACAAAAACCCACAAGAATCAAACAAAACCTCTGTTTTGATACCCGAGACAAAAACCCACAAGAATCAAACAATATTTTCACACAAAACCTGAAACAAACCTTCATAATAACCAAAACCCAAACCTCTGTTTTGATACTCGAGACAAAAACCTACAAGAATCAAACAATATTTTCACACAAAACCTGTTACATTCTAGCATATAAAAAACATATACAGATAAGAAGTGTAAAAACATGAGTGGTGAAAATGAGATATCATCAAACATCATTAAACATCAAGTTACAGAGGGTTACACAAGCATCTAACAAGAACAGAGGGTAAACCATAGTGTCGATCATGTTTTAGGAATGTGATTTTACCTTGGATTGTTATAACAACAAATGGTCGGTGAGGAGATTCAATGAAGATGAAGATGATGAAGATGAAGATGATGATCGGTGGAGATTGAAGATGTTGAAGATGAAGATGAAGATGATGATCGGTGGAGATTCAATGAAGATGAAGATGATGAAGATGAAAATGAAGATGAAGATGATGATCGGTGTTGGGAGTTGGGAGAAGTGTTTATCATTAAGGGTTAAGGGTATAAAGGACATTTCACAATTGTCAAACAGTCAAACAGACGGAAGTGTGACGGAGGGACTCAAACTGTTATGAATTTATAAGCTCAGGGGCTCAAAAAACCAAAAAATGAATTTAGGGGCTCAGGTTGATGTTTCACACATGCCACAGGGACGCAAATTGCATTTTTCTCTAAGTTTTTTCTTTAAAAAGGAAATGAAGCAAGTTACAATAAAAATGGGTAACTTTTTGTGTAGATCAAGTGGGTGAATGACTAAAGGCATATTTGATGACGACAAACAAATAAGTGTTAAATGGGTCTTTAAATTTATGCACCGGGTGTGTGTAAGTTGGTTTGATGAAACTATTTCTAGTCTTTCAAATGCTCTAGCAAGTAATGATAATAACGACTTGAAGAACCTCTTTGCTCATCCCATTAAGACCACTGACTTCATGCGCCTCCAGAATGTCACGAAAAGAAAATAAGAGAAGATTCGGAATCTTGCACCACACACACATCTTTTGCCAAAGGACCAAGGCCACCGTACATCCGGTAAATAAATTATCAACCGTCTCCTCTCCAAAGTTGCACAGCTTACACATACCATCCGAAACCTCAATGTTCCTTCTCAGCAAATGGTTATTTGCACTTTTTACACTTTATAAACCCGTGTTGAATAAAGATATATTGATTTTTTAAAGGAAAATTTTATTGACATGATGATTAAGATGTCAAATGCATGTCAACTGAAAAGATGTTACAAAAGCCAATTGATCAACAAGATTCACATCTCAAAGACCAAAATCATGAGAAAACTTTATATTATCAAAGGGTCAAATTATTTGTAACTTTTTTACAAATATTAATGCATTATATTACAATTTAAAAAAAAAAAGTAAATCAATATCAATCCCATACAGTAATTTACCAAACTACCCTCACTCCTCTGCTATCATTTCAAGCCTAGTAAACTTCCGCCCTTTACCACCATCTCCACGGTGGTCTCCGCCTCCATGACGGTGGTTTCCGATAGCACTCCAGCCAGATGACGTCATCTCATCACGATCATCATCACAAAACACTAACGGATCAACCCGTTTAACCCAACACCCACATCTCACCTTATCATCACCGTTACCCATAAGTGCCTTACCGGCTTTAACCGCCAGCGAAGCCATATCCTCCGTCGTCAACCGCCGTTTAAACCAAGCTTCCGGCAGCTGAAAGTAGAGTTGACCAGGGCGAAGCTCCTCCTCCTCTCTCATGGCGGTTACATATTTATCAAAGTCTATCTCATCGGCGTTGCAAATAAATGAGCTGAAATCATCGGTTAACGACGGTGCCACTAGGAACACCTTCACCGGCGATGAGTATTCTCTAAGTTGGCCGTCTAAAAGGATGAGTTTGACGGTGACGGCGTTGGAGTTGCCGGAGTAGCATGAGGTGCATATGCAATTGCCCATGTTGGTAGTTTCATTATTCAAGAGTGAAGAAATTTAGGGTGTCATTTTTATAATGTGACGAGGATATTAATTTGTTATATTGACGTCGATATCGACGTATTTTGGCTTTTTTCTTTGTTATTTTCATACCTCAATTATCCGTCTACTACATGAGCCGGTTAAAAAATGAGAAAATTAAAAAACTAGTTATGGATCGCACCCTTTTTCAAAACTGGCAATCTTAGCGTCTTTGGAGTGATCTTTTAAGCACGGGTTGCGTCATGCGTCTTCTACGCCGCGTGTCCATTTTTTATTGGGTTTTCGGGATGTGTCTTTGAAGGTCTTTCCCATGCATCTATTGGGTTTCAGTGACGTCGCTCCAAAGACGAAGCTCGTGCTTGAAAGGCCGCTCCAAAGACGCTTGAGGTGGCTAGTTTTGAAAGAGGATGTGGTCAGTGCAGGGCCGGCTCCATAGACTTGGTAACCTAGGCACGAGCCTAGGGCTACCAAAAAATAAGGGTCTCCAAGTTTTTAGAAAGTTTTTATATAGAGTATACTAGGTTAATGCCCGCGTTAAACGCGACTTCAATCAAAAACATATTATTTACTTTGAAATGTAATATTCTGTATAGATGAATACATTGGAAGAAACAAACAGAAAATTATTTAAATCCTGGAAAAAACTTCATTGTAGACTACATTTGTTGTTTTACTCGTTACATTCTCATCTTTGTCTAGTATAAGCAACTTCATACCGGCTCTGCTTTTGATTCTTGATAACGCAACATAAAGCTGACCATGTGAGAAAACTGGATATTTCAAATACAATCCAACCCTTGATAGAGATTGTCCTTGACTTTTGTTTATAGTCATTGCGAAACATACATTTAAAGGCAAAGTTTCAAAACCTGTTTCGCCTTGATTTCCAATTATTACAACACAACAACCATTGACCTAATCATCAATAGTTAGCGGGCTAAAGCCCCTAAATACAACCGCAATCATCGTTTTCACTTCCCATCGCAACCGGCTTTCAATTTCTAGGCTATCAGCTTCACTAGACGAAAAAATAAGGGTAATCACCCATTGCGTCGGGATTGGAGAAGAGTTTATCGGAGAAATTAGGGCCCCTACTTCATAGTTCTCTTAGGGTCTCCAAAAACGTAGGAACGACCCTGGTTAGTGGCTTAGGTTATAGATTTGCAATGTTGATAGTATATGTAGTTCGAAATAAACAAAACATAGTGTACAATGATAGATAAATAAGTATAGATTTTCGAAGAAAATAAATGAACATTTTATTTTAAAAATCTGGAATTCTGGTTAAACTTAAATCATTAATAAAATAAACGAGTAGTTTGAGTCAAACTCAAATTTAGAAAAATTACATAGGAGCATGCTAAAGCTTTATTTGGATAGTTGAGTTTTAACTCGAGCTCTATAAGACTAATGGGTATGGGGGTCGGCTAGCCCCGGCTAGGTCCGGCGCCGAGCCTCCACACCGCCCCCCTTAGCCCCGGCCCGGCTCAATCGTCTCCCCTCAGCCGACTTGGACGTGGCCCCACATTCAAAAACTAGCCGTTTGAACGGCTATTTTCTTAAAAAAAAAAAAAAAAACATTTTTCAATTTAAATAACCCTCTATCTCATCCATTTTTCTATAAAAACTCTCTCATTTTCACCATTTTTCCCCACTTTCAACCCACAACCCTCTCATTTTTATACCATTTTCTCTCCACTTTTATAAAAAAAATTTACGTTTTCATCCACAATGCCATCTAATTCTTGGTGGTCCTCGTCTTCGGATGAGGAAGAGGAGATGTTTATCGCGAACGTTGTGCTACGGGCGGCGGAGATTCTTATCGATGAGGAAGAGGAAGACGAAGAGGAAGACGTCTCGTCTGAAAGCGTTATTACCACACGAATACGGGTTAACAGAGACCGCCAAGGTTTATCATTAATAAATTTTATTATCCTTATTTCTTCGTATTTATATATTTTTTACGACAGGAGCGCACGAGAAATTGGTGAACGATTATTTTTCGGATGCACCTCTTTACAATGCCGAGATATTCAGACGCAGATTCCGAATGAGTCGTCGGTTATTCACACGGATTGCTGATGATTTGGCGGGGCTAGACCCGTTTTTCACGCAACGACCCGATGCTCGCGGTTATGAAGGGTTCACCACGTTACAAAAGTGTACCGCGGCCATTCGCCAACTGGCGTACGGGACAGTGGCCGACGCTTTGGACGAATACTTACAAATGTCGGCAAGAACTACGCGGGAATGTTTGTATAGGTTTTGCCGTAATGTGGTGAAACTGTATAGCAAAAAATATTTGCGTAAACCAAACGTGTATGATGTTCAGCAGTTGTACCAAGCTCATGAAGCACGGCACGGGTTTCCGGGAATGCTCGGTAGTATTGATTGTATGCATTGGGCGTGGCATAGATGCCCGACTGCGTGGCGCGGCCAATATACTCGCGGTGATCACGGCTATCCAACCGTGATACTTGAAGCCGTGGCATCACAAGATTTGTGGATCTGGCATTCTTTCTTTGGTCTCCCTGGTTCACTCAACGACCTCAATGTGTTATACCAATCGGCGATCTTTACCGATGTCGTTAATGGAACCGGTCCGGACACCCGTTTTACAGTTTCTGGGGTTGAGTATAGACGTGGGTATTATCTTGCTGACGGGATATATCCGTCTTGGTCTACAATTGTGAAGACTATTCGACATCCCGATGACGAAAAAAGAAAAAAATTTGCCAAGCGTCAAGAAGCTGCAAGAAAAGACATCGAACGTGCTTTTGGTGTCTTACGAAAAAAAAATGGGCCATCCTTGAACAACCGGCACGTGCGTTCACACCGAAGAGGTTGCGCCTTTGTATGTACGCTTGCATTTTGCTCCATAACATGATAATTGAAGACGAAGGTCGGGCAATTTGTGAGTATGATGAGAATGCATCATACGGGAATACTGTCCCGGTAGATCCGCCACAACAGGATTTAAACTCGTTCTAGCTAACCAACGACTTCACGCATGCAAACCTTCAACAGGATTTGGTAGAACATATTTGGAACAACTTTAACGTAGCGGACGGTGTCGAGGACGAAGACGAAGACGAGTAGTTATTTTTAGGTTATGTAATTTTTTATTTTATTTTTTCGGTAATTTTTTTTTTTTAGGAAATGTAATTTTTTTTTATGTTATGAAATGAAATTATTTATGTTGTTTTATGTTCTATTTTTTAATTTTTATAAAGTTTTTATTAAGTTAATAAATTAAAACTTAGAAAATTATAAAATAATGAGGTGGGGCCCCATCCCCCACGAGCCTCCATCCCCCTCAAAACTCATGGAGGCCCATCCCCCACGAGCCGCCTACGTGGCGCCTACGTGGAGGCTCATCCCATTTGTGATGGGCCAAACCATACCCTTTGGTCTAAGAAAAATAAGGATCAGAAAAAGTTGAAAAGACGTATCGTATGGACAAAATAAGAAGAGTGCCATTCTAGCCACATATCTATGATTGACATTGTAACAATTCATATGACATGATACAACAATTTATATGACAAGATGGTGGTTCGCTAATATAGTCTTGATGGTAGGCCCCATGGGATATTTCTGATAGGTGTTGTGTTGAGCAGTAGCGGAACCAGACTTTTATGTCTGGGGGTCGCAATGTAATTTGTATATACACAAAAGTATATCTAATTATGTTTCCCATAGATATGCTACGATCATTATAACAGTTTTATATAACTAACAGCAATGAACTTCTTGACGAGGGTTCAACGGGTTATCCACAGCAATTGTTCGACCCCAAGGGGGCAGGGGTTTGTGTTCGGGAGGTTGGGTTTTGCAATTCAGAAAGGGTTGGCGGCGCAGCTTGTTGCCCGTCTACCTTCTGTTTTGATGTAACTTAACAAGTTTTCTGGTTATATCAAAATACAAAAACTGTTCTAAAAAAAAAAAAAAAAAAAAAAAAAAAAAGCTAGAAATTTTACTGATCATTATATGTTTTAAGATTTTTGTGATGTAAGTTTATTTGTTGTTAAAAAAGTGAATCTTCTATACATAAAATTAAATATAATATATTAAATAGAAACGTAATAATATAATTATGTTGTTTTTTTATCGGCTTAATATAAAACTAAACAATAACGAAACTAAAGAATTTAGAGATTTTTATTGTTTAATCAAAGAAATCAATAAATAAATAAGTTTTTAATTGGGCCTTGAATTATGAATTGAATTTAAAACTTAGAAGCCTATATAATCGAATAATAGTGTCTATACACTTTTGTACTTTTGTTTCTCACTTATCTGTTCATCTTCCAAACATAAAAACAGTCAACAGAACTATGCTGAACTACCAGTCTACCACCGTATCTCACCGGAGAACAAATATAACTGCCATGCACCTTCTCCTCCTCTATTTTTCGTTTTAATAGAGTGATTACTGAAGGGTCAAAGTATCACTAAGCGTCACAGTTAGATCTCGGTTCATTACAAAATGCGATGCACCGGAGAGTGGCCGGAGGGTCAATGGACCCTCCGGACCCCCCTGTAGTTCCGCCGCTACTGTTGACTACCTTGCTCCGTATTGTTAAGTTTCTCAACACATGAATGAGACATCATTTAGAAGAAAGGGATTCACTGTTGGAAGTTTAGTGTGAATGAAAGTCTCAAGTTAGTAATTCACCTTGTCCCACATCGGTGTGGGAATGAAAAGATAGGCTATTTATAAGGTGAAACCTTAATGAAGCCTTTGAAGTCTTATGACATGTTTTACCACAAGTCCTACCCCCGCGCGCGCAGGGGGGTGCAAAAAATGGAACCGGATTTAGTTGAACTCGGGTGTGCCCGCACGTCCTGCGGACACGAATGCAGCTCCGAAAACCCGGGCCCGCGTGAGGCAGTTTTTTGCACTCAAGACTAATAACCGTTTTTATTTTAATGAGATTTAAAGCTGAAACTGATGTGGTCTTTGAAAGGTTATTATTTATTATCAGTTTCGAAACTGATGTAGTAATGACGTTTATTCGGTTTTAATCTCTGCAATGATGGCTAGAATTCGGTTATAATTTTGTGCCTATAAAACCAGATCAATCTGATCAGTTTAGACACACAGAAACACAGCTTCTTCCTCTTTCTCGCAATCTCTGCAAACAGCATCTCTCCGGTTTCTTTTCAGGCAAGTGTTCAAGTCCGGCAGTGCGCGGTGCTGCTTCGAACCGGCGTACCCTGGGAACAGACGACGAATATGTTTAAGGGAATTGTGTTAAACACAAGCCCGGTTCACTCGTTAACTGTTTCTTCGTTTTATTATTTTCTGTTTTAGATTAATTTTGTAGTTCTTATCAGGAGCGGATTTCTAACAAACTTAAATAGATTATATTACTGATTTGTTCCTGCATTATGTTTCTTTTCAGAATGGAATCCCAGGCGATGACTACTGCTGTTTCTGCTGTCATGACCAGTGCTGTTTCTGCGGTCATGACTTCCGCTGTTACCGTCACTACCGGTCTGGTGACACCACTGCCTAATGCAGTGTCGCATGCTGAGAAACCAGAGAAATTCAGTGGTGTGAATTTCAAACAGTGGCAGCAAAAGATGTTCTTTTATCTGACCACGTTGAATCTGGCAAGGTTCCTGACTGAACCTAAACCCCATGTTGATGAAGGGGATTTGGATACTCAAACTGTGAGCGCGATGCATGCTTGGAATCATTCGGATTTCCTGTGCCGCAATTTTATTTTGAATGGTTTGGTGGACACATTGTATAATGTGTATTGCAAAGCCAAGACTGCCAAAGAATTATGGGAGTCGTTGGATCGCAAATACAAAACAGAAGATGCGGGCACTAAGAAATTCGTGGTGGCTAAGTTCTTGGACTTTAAAATGATAGATGCTAAAACTGTCATGAGCCAAGTCCAAGAATTGCAAGTTATTCTTCATGATATTCATGCGGAAGGAATGGTCCTCAGCGAGACATTCCAAGTTGCGGCAATGATTGAAAAACTGCCACCAAGTTGGGTTGATTTCAAGAACTATCTCAAGCATAAGCGAAAGGAGATGACCATTGAAGATCTTGTTGTTCGTCTTCGGATTGAAGAAGATAACAAAGTGGCCCTAAAAAAGGTTGATGGTCCTGAAACTGTGAAGGCCAATCTTGTTGAACATGGGCAATCTTCGAAGGGAAAAAACAGTGGAAAGGGCGGAAAGAAAAGTCATGGGAAACGCTCCAACCTTGGTCCTAAGGGGGGAGTTGGGAAAAAGAAGTTACTTGGAACTTGTTACAATTGTCAAAAGCAAGGCCACAAGGCTAGCGAATGCAAGCTTCATAAGAAGAAGGAAAACGCTCAACAAGTGAACATGGTAGATGAAGTCGATAAGCTTGTTGCCATGGTCACGGACCTCTCGATTTTGGTCACGGAAGTGAATATAGTTGGGCAAAATAACAAGGATTGGTGGGTCGAAACGGGGGCTACTCGACATGTGTGCTTTGACAAAAGCCTTTTCAACACCTTCAAGGAGGTGACTAATGGAGAAAAGGTTTTCATGGGAAATTCTGCCACGGCGGAAATAAAAGGCGAGGGTAACGTTGTTTTGAAGATGACTTCTGGAAAAGAACTCACATTGTCCAATGTGTTGTATGTTCCAGAAATTCGTAAGAACCTTGTTTCGGGGTGGCAATTGAACAAGTTTGGGTTCAAAATGGTGATTGAGTCGGATAAGGTCGTGTTGACCAAAAATGATGTGTATGTTGGTAAGGGCTATGCCCTAAATGGAATGTTTAAACTCAATGTAATTGTCGTGAATGCAATGAAAGAAAACGCTACTAGTTCTACTTACTTGATTGAGTCTTCTAATTTTTGGCATGGTAGACTAGGTCACGTAAATTATAATTCCATTCGTCGTTTAATCAAACTTGATTGCATACCAACATTCGATATCGACTCAATTAATAAATGTGAAACTTGCGTAGAAGCAAAACAAACGAAATCGTCATTCAAAAAGGTGGAACGAATCACCGAACCCCTCGAGATGATCCACACTGATGTGTGTGATCTAAAAGCAATTCCTACTCGTGGTGGAAACAAGTAGTTCATCACGTTCATTGATGATAGTACAAGGTATTGCTATGTGTACTTACTTAAGAGTAAGGACGAGGCTATTGACAAGTTTATCTTGTTCAAAGCCGAAGTTGAGAATCAACTAAATCGGAAAATCAAAATTGTAAGGAGCGACCGAGGAGGTGAATATGTTTCACCTTTTATTGACGTATGTGCAAAAAGTGGAATCATCCACGAACTCACAGCTCCTTACTCCCCTCAATCAAATGGCATAGCGGAACGGAAAAATCGTACCTTGAAAGAAATGATGAATGCCATGATGATAAGCTCCGGTGTAAACCAAAACATGTGGGGGGAAGCAATCTTATCGGCAAATTATGTGTTGAACATGATACCCAATAAGAAAAAGGATGTAACGCCTTACGAATTATGGACGGGAAAGAAAGCACCATATAAATCCTTGAAAGTATGGGGGTGTCTAGCTAAGGTGGTGGTCACACCACCTAAGCGCCTACTAATAGGTCCCAAAACGGTGGATTGTGTACTTATAGGATACACCCGTCCTTATGGTCCTTATCGTTTTATTGTGCATGATTCCAAGAACCCTGGAATATGCAAAGGCACCATAATCGAATCTAAGGATGCAACGTGGTTTGAACATGTATTCCCATGCTTAGATAGAAGTGAACTGAGTTCTTCTAGTGCGGTTATGGAAATTGTTCCCTAGGGTGTAGTTGAAAACGATGAACCTCGAGAACAATCTAAGAATGAGGAAGTTGAAATCAGGAAAAGTAAACGGCAAAGGACTGAAAAATCCTTTGGTCCTGAGTTTCTTACCTATATGGTAGAAGATGAGCCTCAAACGTACCAACAAGCGGTACATTCCTCAGAAGGACCTCAGTGGAGGGAGGCAATCAAAAGTGAGATAGACTTTATCTTACAGAACCATACTTGGGAACTAGTGGATCTTCCTCAAGGATGTAAACCACTAGGATATCGATGGATCTTCAAGAAGAAGATGAAACCAGATGGAACCATCGATAAGTACAAAGCAAGGTTGGTGATCAAAGGATATAAACAGCGAGAAGGTTTAGATTACTTTGATACATATTCGCCAGTTATGCGAATAACATCCATCAGGTTGGTGCTTGCCATTGCTGCCATTAGAAATTTGGAAGTTCACCAAATGGATGTGAAAACAACTTTCTTGAATGGAATTCTAGAGGAAGAAATCTACATGGAGCAACCCGAAGGCTTCACAACTATTGGGCAAGAAAAGAAAGTGTGTAAACTTGTGAAATCCTTGTATGGATTGAAACAAGCTCCAAAACAATGGCATCAAAAGTTTGATCATGTCATGCTTGATGCTGGGTTCAAAATCAATGAATGTGATAAGTGTGTGTATGTGAAGGACACATCTGATGGATATGTCATTTTGTGTCTATATGTAGATGATATGCTCATTGCTGGAAGCGATGACAAAATCATAAAATCTACAAAGAACATGCTAAAAGCAAGATTTGACATGAAAGACATGGGTCTTGCGGATGTGATTTTGGGTCAAAATCACGCGAACCCAAAGTGGACTCGTTTTAAGTCAATCCCACTATGTGGACAAAATTCTTGAGAAGTTCAATGCAAATGACTCTAATGAAGCTAGAACTCCACTTGACACAAGTCAACATCTAGCCAAGAATAGAGGTGAACCCGTAAACCAATTGGAATACTCAAGAATTATTGGTAGCTTGATGTATCTTATGAGTTGTACTAGGCCAGACATAGCATTTGCTGTGAGCAAGCTAAGTAGATACACAAGCAACCCAAGTTCAATGCATTGGAACTGTATCACTCGGTTGCTTCGCTACTTAAGATACACTCGGGAATACGGGTTGCATTATAACAGATATCCAGCAGTTATAGAAGGACACTGCGATGCAAATTGGATATCTGACACGAATGATTCCAGAGCAACAAGTGGGTATGTATTCACACTTGGAGGTGCAGCAATATCGTGGAAATCATCAAAACAAACGGTTATTGCTAGATCCACGATGGAGTCTGAGTTCATCGCTTTAGATAAAGCAGGTGAAGAGGCAGAATGACTACGTCAATTTGTTGAGGATATACCAAGATGGCCTAAGCCGGCAACGGCCATTTGTATACATTGTGATAGCCAATCGGCACTTGGCAGAGCTCGTAGCACAATGTATAATGGTAGGAACAGACATATCAGACGTAGACATAATACGATACGACAACTAATCTCTACAGGAATTATCACTGTTGACTACGTGAGGTCAAAGGATAATATTGCGGATCCGCTGACAAAAGGCCTAAGTAGAGAGTTAGTACAGACGTCGTCCATGGGAATGGGACTGAAACCCTTGAAAAATGAAGTTCATATGATGGAAACCTAACTCAATAGACTGGAGATCCCAAGAATTGAGTTCAATAGGAAAACCTAATTGTATGAATAAGCAAGGTCACTGTGGGGGGATAACCCTACGCATTTAATAAGGTAGTTTATTATAAAGATTTATAAACTTCCTAGTCCATTCCTAAAAGTGACAAGTGTGAGGCTAAGCCTATGGCTTTTAATGATTCGACTAAAGTAAACATACATAGTGAATCACCTATGTGAGAGAGAAGTGGGGTCGCTTCGAAGGGTATTGTTGGGGCACAATACCTAATGGCTCTCGCAGAACCAGGCATCATGTTCATGACCATAACAAACATAACTATGAGGACTTGACTTTGTCAGGGAGAGTCCTGTGTGAAGTGCATTGTCGTCTACACAAACGGTAGACGAGTTCAAAGACACCGAGTTCTACTCAGAGCTAGTGGGCTAAGTGCATTTCATGAGCGAAGGTTCAAAGGGTAACACCTACCTATCGTTTTATTATTTTCTGTTTTAGATTAATTTTGCAGTTCTTATCAGGAGCTGATTTCTAACATTCACAACATGAATGAGAAGAAAGCTTTTGATAGCTACATGAAGGAGGTGATGGATGATATTCATTATTGGATTAAAGATTTGTATTTTAGTGTCTTTTGAATTAGAGTAACCTACAGTTTCGTAGCTAAGGCTACCTTCATCTATTGTATATATAACACATTTACGTACATATGTATGTATAGAATTGCAAGTTATAATGTAAATGATTGTATAACCAAAAAAGAAATTAGGTGTCACACCCCGACCACGTAGAACATACAAAACGTGGCGGAAATATCGGGGAGTGTTGTAACAGAATTAATGTTTCACAACCATGGAAATTAAAGTTTAGTTTTATTCATTAGAAGTGTTACAATGTCTAAACAAACATGGAAATACAACATAATTAACTAGTCTGCATCTTTTATTGTCACTAAGGCCCATGTTCGCCTAAGTGTATCTTGATCATCTTATGCAACAGCTCCTGAAAAACACATGTGAAAATATGGTACGTCAGCATAAAAATGCCGGTGAGATACATAGGTTTTGTGAAAATAGGTTTCATGACTTATGTTTGAGAAAATGTTTAGTCATGAACCTTGTTATTTGCTTTGTTTTGTAAATCATTTGAAAATCGATAAGATCAGATGATATGTATAAATAATGTATGGTTAAATGAATAACCATGTAAAATGAGTTTGTATTAGATAAGTTGTTTGTAAAACAATGTCTTGTGAAAAGTATGTTATTTGTATAAAATGTTATATGTATCAAACTGAAATGATTCAAATAACGCTACGATATGTAATACCATACAAACACTTATATATAGGAAGTACCAGCGGCGTATCCACCATGTTTGTATCATATTACACACGCATCGTTACTTAATCACTTAATCAAACCAAACCACCAAAACAATGTTCATGTCTAATGTCAATCATGTAATGGATACAAACGGTTCAACAGTTACAAACGGTTCACATGGTTCAACGGTTACAACGGTTCACATGGTTCAACGGTTACAAACGGTTCACAGATATCAACGGATCACATAGTCAAATGATTACAACGGTTCAAAGTGTAGTATAATGTGTTCATACACTGGATAAGCATATGCAACAGAAAGGCAATGTAAAACAATGTACTAAGTAATGCACACAATGGGCACACCTAGCATGAAATGTAATGTAAAACGATGTACTAAGTATGCTAAGTTAACATACAAAGCAGAAAAGTCATGTAAATCAATGTACTAATAGTGTACTAATGAACATAACCAGTATATGATGTGAAAACAGGAAAGCACGAAAGTAACAAGTAGGCACATGTGTTCCACCCCAAAACGTTTGGAAAACAGTAAAAGAGGGGTCTATGTACTCACTTGAGATTGCTCAGTAGTCCTTGAATAACAACCAAACAATGCTAGAGATCGCGGATATCAAACGGCACCTAATTTAGGTAACTATGTTAATAAACCGGACCTACATCGGAAGACTGGGTAGCATTAGGGTTTGTAAACCAAATGAGTGTAGGAACTCATGTGATATGGTTTAACAAGGCCTACATGCTAAATGAAACTTAACCTAAGTCTTATCGACCCATTACGACCCGTTTAGGAAGCTTATGCTACTTTAACGCGTCGTGCGCGTGAAACGCGTTCGGAACGCCTAACTAGCCCTATGACAAGTGTTATATGCCTAAACATGTTACATAATCAGTTATGTGACAAAGGTTTAGGTTACATATGTTTAATTACCAATTATACATGAAAAGGGTATTCTGGTAATTTACCTAAGGCATATAAACTACCTATCATACAACTACTCAAACGATGTGACCATAGGGTATAACCTCGGAAGGTTATTCCCTACCTACTATGGTCACCTAATGTATTTGGTCGGATCCTAATGATCGACCAAATGGGTCGAGTTCGAAGGTATAGGCGATTTATTAGATCGCCTACCCTACGACTCTAGACAACGTGGTAATCAGTGGGCATAGTCCCAAGGGACTATGACCAACGTGATTACACTCACGTTGCGAAGTTCAAACGAACTTCGCATTGACCATTACTGGTCAACGCTGAAAGTCAAACAAAGTTTGACTTTCGGACTCGAAAAGCAGTAAAAATAAGGAAAAGAACGAAAGAATACTAACCCAGGGTCCCCGAATGCTAATCCCGATCCAAGAACTCAGGTATGAAACAATGGTTTCAACTTAGAGCTCTCAAATCAGAATTCTTGTAAGTTTTAAAGCATATGGGGGTGGGGTATTTATAGTATTCGGTGAACCGTTGAGATCGTTTCTTGGAAAAGGGGAAAAGATCTAGCCCGTACATTTGTCACAATGTTATGGTTACTGAATATGGCCTATTAAGAGCTGAAAGGGCAAGTTAGAACTTGTGGTTGAGGATTAATCAGCTGATAATCTGCTGACTGTTTAGTCTGATCTGATCTGCAGACCCCTAGCGCACCGCTACGCTAAAAGTGTAGCGCACCGCTAGGCTTAAGTTTGGCAGATTTACACTTTTGGTCCCTGCATTGCAATCAGCCCATTTTCGACACGTTTAAGGCCCGTTAACCCCATTTCAAAGCTCTAAAATGAAGTTAAAGTATAGGGAACTTAAAATGTGCTCAAAAATATCTCGGATGTCGGTTCGTTTGGCCGTACGGTTGCGATGTTCGCTTAATTACGACGGAATGCACATAAGCGCGAAAAACGAACCAAATGACGCGACGAATGATTTTTCTTATGCCGAACACTAAAATAAAATATTTTAGTGCTTACATAAGTTTTTGGAAGTCCGGATGTATTCAGAACGTAAGTTATGCGCGAAAATGCAAACTTGTGCACTTTTTGACACTTTTAGTCCCTGAATGACACAAAAGTTTATTTTAGCATACCGAACACCTCAAAGCCTATTTCTAAGCTATGTAAAGGATATTTATGGTATGTTTAACTTATGGTCATGTTCCGGAATGTCTGTTACAGTTCAAATTGGCATACTTTCGCAGTTTGTCAACTTTAGTCCCTGTAAGCGATTAAACTTTGATTTCACCACACCAAACCTTCCAAAACTTATATCTAAGTTATGTAAAGGTTATTTAAGGTATGTTAAGCCTATTTCACTATTCCGGAGTGTTCGTTGGATTAAACTGGTTATATCTACACATTAGAGCGCGTATAACCCTCCAGACAGCGATTTAGAGCTTGAAATCGAACAAGAGTTGATATGTGCAAAAGATACACATATTTATACAAGTCCAAAGTATGAAATACAATATTTCATTGGTTTGGAATTTGTTTGATGGTTGAAATGACACAGGTGTTACAGTCTCCCCTACTTTAGGAAATTTCGTCCCGAAATTTATTCGTAGGAGTCTGTCTATGACTTTGTGTCAAATAGTCATCAAAGATATGTAAAGCATAATCCTGTCATTTCCTTAACGGACATTCTTCAGAACAAAAATGAACAAACGAAGTCATTTTCCTCAACGAGTATTCTTCAGAAGCGGAAATGAAGGAATAAACAAACGGGGATTCATTTCCTTAACGGACAATCTTCAGAACAAAAATGAACAAACGGAGTCATTTTTCCTCAACGAGTACTCTTCAGAAGCGGAAATGAAGGAATAAACAAACGGGGATTCATTTCCTTAACGGACAATCTTCAGAAACGAAAATGAACAAACGGAGTCATTTTCAACAGATGCTTCCTCAGAAACGGAAATGAAAATGATAGAAAAACGGATATTCATTTCCTCAACGGATAATCTTCAGAAACGAAAATGAACTAACGGAGTCATTTTCAACGGTTGTTTCCTCAGGTACGGAAATGAAGGACTACACAACGGATATTCATTTCCTCAACGGATAAATCTTCAGAAACGAAAATGAACTAACGGAGTCATTTTCAACGGTTGCTTCCTCAGAGTTGGAAATGAAGGACTACACAACGGATATTCATTTCCTCAACGGATAAATCTTCAGAAACGAAAATGAACTAACGGAGTCATTTTCAACGGTTGTCTCCTCAGAACGGGAAATGATAAGGATAAACAAACGGATATTCATTTCCTCAACGGATAAATCTTCAGAAACGAAAATGAACTAACGGGGTCATTTTCAACGGTTATTTCCTCAGAGTTGGAAATGAAGGATTTCACAACGGATACTCATTTCCTCAACGGATAAATCTTCAGAAACGAAAATGAATTAACGGAGTCATTTTCAACGGTTATTTCCTCAGAGTTGGAAATGAAAGATTACACAACGGATACTCATTTCCTCAACGGATAATCTTCAGAAACGAAAATGAACTAACGGAGTCATTTTCAACGGTTGCTTCCTCAGAGTTGGAAATGAAGGATAAACAGATATTCATTTCCTCAACGGATATTCTTCAGAACGAAAATGAATGGATAATTCATTTTCCTCAACGGTTATTCTTCAGAATGGAAATGAAAAGATAAACAACGGATATTCATTTCCCTCAACGGATATTCTTCAGAAGTGAAAAAATGAATAGCTAGTTCATTTTTCCTCAACGGATACTTCATCAGAATTAGAAATGAATAGGGTTAACTCTGGATACATGATAGAACTTGCTGTGATTTCTGTGCACTAAATTTCATAATTATGTATGCATCCATAATTACGTAATTCCTTGCACAGTCCGCACAGTTCGTTTTGTAATGTTGTGGGGAAGGATGTAAAACTTGAGATGAGAGTGACTAGACTACCATAGGGTCCTTTTAATTAGATCAACAGAGGATCTTCTTAATTAGGCCACTAAGGAGTCCTTTCAGCTATATCATCACATGATATCCCTAACCAGATTTTTGGATCAATCTGTTTAACTAGACCACTAAAGGGGTCTAATTATGAAGTAGTACATTAAAATCCAAGGGACTTTAACTACAACGTAGAAGTCCATTAAGGATTGTAAGATAGTACCTTTGGATATCCTACTATGAATCCTTTATACGAAGATATGGAAGATTCTTCGAGGATTTGGATGGATCACATAGAAACACAAAATGTATAAGAAAACGCATAAGCACAAAATCACATAATTGTTTAATTTGACCATTAATTTGTTATCTTTGAACATGGATATTTAAAGCACGCCAGGAATCCAATCCGTGGATTCCACTTGGCACTTTAATCATTTCAAGAATCTATCTATGAAGATAGGATAATCTTAAAAGGAATTCGGCTTTGTCCTTATTGAATTGTGATGTACGTATTGAATCATACAAAGAATTCAATTAAGGACTCCGATGAATGATACCCATCCACAAGGATCAAATTATGAGGATAGAAAGATCCTACATGGATTTTTGAAGTTTGTGTAACGAGAGTGTTCCGACACCTTGCACTAGGCGTGCTTACGTCGATACACAAGGTAGAAAGTTCATGAGGTTGAGGCACCAGATATGCCAAGCGACATATGAAGCAGAGTTTGAAGGTTGAGCAGCAGTAGGATTTGTAACTGCTTTGCTTTGGATTGCAAAGCGGCATATGTTAACCAAATGTCTCCATCGTCCACCGTGGGTACACTTGAAACAAGGTATTTGATTTGAATAATGACAATGGCATTGATTGCACCAAGGAGCAGTTCCCTTATACAGCTTCACCCCTGAGGCGAGTCATGGTGATAGCTAAGTCACGGTCCTCTGGAGTACGACGCCTCTTTGCTTGGGCAGTTGCAGCACCTGGTTCGGACATTGTTGTTGCGATGAAGAGGCACCATGAAGAAAATAGAAGACATGGGAGGAAAGAAGCGAAAGATAGTCGAAAGAAAAATGACAACGCATGAAGGTTGTGACCATTTGTTTGTTACCAAAGGCAAACAAATGAGACATTGACTAATCAAAGTAAGCGGGTCTATATAATGTATCGCGAAGACATGCTCGCCTATAAGTGAACACTCATCCCAAGAATTCCCAGGTAAGCACAACTGGTCTCGCGTCTGATGAGATGTATACGAAGTGCTTGCCTAGCCAGAAAACCCAGAATACAGGCATTCACCCTTCCAGTTTGCACGTGTTCACATTATTTAAAACCCAAAACCTTGACGAGATTTTTGAAAACTCAAAGGGGTTCAAAACCATATAACAGAGGGTTCAAAACCTTACAATAAACCATCCTAGAACAGATGATTAGTTTTCAAAGCGGTTTTGAAATTTATGTTCTTGTTGTGGTAGTCGCCTAAGGATAGGTGACGGTATTGTTTTATGACTAAACGCAAGTAAACTCGCGTTAGGGTCCTAGAAAGGTTATAGACTAGGTCAAAGCATTACTAATAACCTAATTCCCTATAACCGTTAGCTCTGATACCATCTTTTCTGTCACACCCCGACCACGTAGAACATACAAAACGTGGCGGAAATATCGGGGAGCGTTGTAACAGAATTAATGTTTCACAACCATGGAAATTAAAGTTTAGTTTTATTCATTAGAAGTGTTACAATGTCTAAACAAACATGGAAATACAACATAATTAACTAGTCTGCATCTTTTATTGTCACTAAGGCCCATGTTCGCCTAAGTGTATCTTGATCATCTTATGCAACAGCTCCTGAAAAACACATGTGAAAATATGGTACGTCAGCATAAAAATGCCGGTGAGATACATAGGTTTTGTGAAAATAGGTTTCATGACTTATGTTTGAGAAAATGTTTAGTCATGAACCTTGTTATTTGCTTTGTTTTGTAAATCATTTGAAAATCGATAAGATCAGATGATATGTATAAATAATGTATGGTTAAATGAATAACCATGTAAAATGAGTTTGTATTAGATAAGTTGTTTGTAAAACAATGTCTTGTGAAAAGTATGTTATTTGTATAAAATGTTATATGTATCAAACTGAAATGATTCAAATAACGCTACGATATGTAATACCATACAAACACTTATATATAGGAAGTACCAGCGGCGTATCCACCATGTTTGTATCATATTACACACGCATCGTTACTTAATCACTTAATCAAACCAAACCACCAAAACAATGTTCATGTCTAATGTCAATCATGTAATGGATACAAACGGTTCAACAGTTACAAACGGTTCACATGGTTCAACGGTTACAACGGTTCACATGGTTCAACGGTTACAAACGGTTCACAGATATCAACGGATCACATAGTCAAATGATTACAACGGTTCAAAGTGTAGTATAATGTGTTCATACACTGGATAAGCATATGCAACAGAAAGGCAATGTAAAACAATGTACTAAGTAATGCACACAATGGGCACACCTAGCATGAAATGTAATGTAAAACGATGTACTAAGTATGCTAAGTTAACATACAAAGCAGAAAAGTCATGTAAATCAATGTACTAATAGTGTACTAATGAACATAACCAGTATATGATGTGAAAACAGGAAAGCACGAAAGTAACAAGTAGGCACATGTGTTCCACCCCAAAACGTTTGGAAAACAGTAAAAGAGGGGTCTATGTACTCACTTGAGATTGCTCAGTAGTCCTTGAATAACAACCAAACAATGCTAGAGATCGCGGATATCAAACGGCACCTAATTTAGGTAACTATGTTAATAAACCGGACCTACATCGGAAGACTGGGTAGCATTAGGGTTTGTAAACCAAATGAGTGTAGGAACTCATGTGATATGGTTTAACAAGGCCTACATGCTAAATGAAACTTAACCTAAGTCTTATCGACCCATTACGACCCGTTTAGGAAGCTTATGCTACTTTAACGCGTCGTGCGCGTGAAACGCGTTCGGAACGCCTAACTAGCCCTATGACAAGTGTTATATGCCTAAACATGTTACATAATCAGTTATGTGACAAAGGTTTAGGTTACATATGTTTAATTACCAATTATACATGAAAAGGGTATTCTGGTAATTTACCTAAGGCATATAAACTACCTATCATACAACTACTCAAACGATGTGACCATAGGGTATAACCTCGGAAGGTTATTCCCTACCTACTATGGTCACCTAATGTATTTGGTCGGATCCTAATGATCGACCAAATGGGTCGAGTTCGAAGGTATAGGCGATTTATTAGATCGCCTACCCTACGACTCTAGACAACGTGGTAATCAGTGGGCATAGTCCCAAGGGACTATGACCAACGTGATTACACTCACGTTGCGAAGTTCAAACGAACTTCGCATTGACCATTACTGGTCAACGCTGAAAGTCAAACAAAGTTTGACTTTCGGACTCGAAAAGCAGTAAAAATAAGGAAAAGAACGAAAGAATACTAACCCAGGGTCCCCGAATGCTAATCCCGATCCAAGAACTCAGGTATGAAACAATGGTTTCAACTTAGAGCTCTCAAATCAGAATTCTTGTAAGTTTTAAAGCATATGGGGGTGGGGTATTTATAGTATTCGGTGAACCGTTGAGATCGTTTCTTGGAAAAGGGGAAAAGATCTAGCCCGTACATTTGTCACAATGTTATGGTTACTGAATATGGCCTATTAAGAGCTGAAAGGGCAAGTTAGAACTTGTGGTTGAGGATTAATCAGCTGATAATCTGCTGACTGTTTAGTCTGATCTGATCTGCAGACCCCTAGCGCACCGCTACGCTAAAAGTGTAGCGCACCGCTAGGCTTAAGTTTGGCAGATTTACACTTTTGGTCCCTGCATTGCAATCAGCCCATTTTCGACACGTTTAAGGCCCGTTAACCCCATTTCAAAGCTCTAAAATGAAGTTAAAGTATAGGGAACTTAAAATGTGCTCAAAAATATCTCGGATGTCGGTTCGTTTGGCCGTACGGTTGCGATGTTCGCTTAATTACGACGGAATGCACATAAGCGCGAAAAACGAACCAAATGACGCGACGAATGGATTTTTCTTATGCCGAACACTAAAATAAAATATTTTAGTGCTTACATAAGTTTTTGGAAGTCCGGATGTATTCAGAACGTAAGTTATGCGCGAAAATGCAAACTTGTGCACTTTTTGACACTTTTAGTCCCTGAATGACACAAAAGTTTATTTTAGCATACCGAACACCTCAAAGCCTATTTCTAAGCTATGTAAAGGATATTTATGGTATGTTTAACTTATGGTCATGTTCCGGAATGTCTGTTACAGTTCAAATTGGCATACTTTCGCAGTTTGTCAACTTTAGTCCCTGTAAGCGATTAAACTTTGATTTCACCACACCAAACCTTCCAAAACTTATATCTAAGTTATGTAAAGGTTATTTAAGGTATGTTAAGCCTATTTCACTATTCCGGAGTGTTCGTTGGATTAAACTGGTTATATCTACACATTAGAGCGCGTATAACCCTCCAGACAGCGATTTAGAGCTTGAAATCGAACAAGAGTTGATATGTGCAAAAGATACACATATTTATACAAGTCCAAAGTATGAAATACAATATTTCATTGGTTTGGAATTTGTTTGATGGTTGAAATGACACAGGTGTTACATTAGGTTCCTTATTTATGATTCAAAGAGTAAAGTGCAGCTTTTGTCCATGATGTTTGCACAAAACATCAAGGACCAATAGTGTGCCCAAGCCACGTAGGTAGAGGCTGCAAAACACCACCCCCCTGGACACTGTTAGGGTGCTAAGGGATTCAAGGTGGTGGTGGCCACGAGCACTGCCACTTATTTCATTTCATTTATGTTTTTCTTTTAAATAAATAATAAATAAGCAAATTGATGCGGATAGACCCGATCTCTTTAATAATATTTTTTATTTGAAGTTAATATTTTATCTTATTTTTTATTGAGTTTGAATTGAAAGAACATTGTTCTTGTAACCATTCGGTTCGTTTTTATCGTCATTGATTACTAATTGTTCTTGAGCCATTTGATTGCGTGAGAAACTGCATCAGTTGTTATCAGAGCTTTTGGTTTTCAAATGGCTCTACATGGAAAAGAAGAAACTTTCGTTCGTAGATTCGCTGCCAGAGGCAACGACGGAGTTCCTTTTAATCCGTGAGGATATGGTGATCATTCTCGTAGATTCGCCGCCCGAGGCAACGAGATTATGGACCATGAAAACTTTCGTGAATCATGTGATGGTTATCATCCCCGTAGATTCACCGCCCGAGGCAACGAGGATCCTGACGTTATCTATGATTCTTCTCCCGTATTTGATGAGTATGAGGATGATGTGTGGTATGCTTGGGCAACTGGTGGTTCATATCGTTGTGGTTTCGATGAAGATGGGATTGAACTCGATGAGGAAGAATGTATGTTCGTGCAAAAGGTTCTTAACAGGACTACTATTCAAGAGAACAAGCCGATGAACGAAACGGATACTAATTATCATGAGTCTGCATCAGGTATGTTCAATTTTTTGCATAAATGTGAGGTTGTTGATAATGGATCTTCGGTGAACGGCACGATGCGCAACGAGACGTCTAAAAGTTGTTTGGAAACCCCACTTTCCATTCATGGCTATGCGAAGATTTTCAATAAAGAACCAAATAATCCGGGATTTCAATTTCAAATAGAAGATATTGATTTACGTGATAGACACATTGATAATGAGGTGAATCATTTGGGATTTAAAAAAATAATAGATTTTGAAGTTTTGATATCTCTGTCTCGAAATTCGACAATTCATATCAGTGATCCATGTGGATGTAGCATGCATGATATCTCCCATATGGCTTCTGGTGTGGCTTCTTGTGGGTCCTTGGAGAAACAAAATAGTGATAGTTTTTTTGTTCTCAGAAGATAATTATCATTATTTAAAATATGTGTATTGAGCAAAGATGTGGAGTATTAATGTATTCCAACAATTGTTTATGAATGGTCATAGTGTCGAAAATGGAGAAAAATATGTTAAGCTTAATGGTTACTTTATAAGAAAATACAAGGAAGTACGAGGTTTGCAAATCTATAGCTTTCTAGCTGGAACTAAATTAAGTGGGCAAGCCAAATCAATAGTGAACAAGATGCGGTCCAATGCTCCATTCGATCCCGGTGGTACAAGTCTCACGTCGGGCAAGATGATCCATGAGGTTGAACCGTTTAGGCGGGTCATAATAATAATATGTAAGACCCTAATTCACGTTTGACCAAATGTCGCAGCGGAAATACGTAGCATAAAATTTTCTTTCATTATAAACATCTTGACGTACTTAAATTCATTTTTAAAGTTAACTCTTTCTCAATAAATACATTTAGTGAACTTATTTACAATAAGAAAACATAACTTAGCTTCGCTCAATTACGTACTCTAACACTCCCGTACAATCTAACTTATGACTCGGTCTTCGATCTCTACTCCTAGATGACCCTTCGAGTCTCGTACAACCTGCACTTACGATAAACATTCATAACATTAGCTCACATTAAAAATATAAACAAAGATTCATCCTCGTATACTTTTCATTTCGTTATCCTTTTACATTTAAGCATTTCATCCGTGCATCAAGACCCTTGGTGAGGCTACAATATTGTACTTGCATTACTCTTCATTCCCAAGGTACATTATTAATAATATCAATATTCGACCACATTGAAGCCTTGCGTACATACATTCGTACATGCATACTTACATACCTAGATATCTACCTACGTACATACATACACACTCATGTACATTCATACATACCTACTTACATGCCTTCACGCAACCCTACATGCGTGCATACGCTCATATATGCCTACTTGCATACCTACACACATACATTCGTTCATACACATCACTTATATTCATACCTACATACATACATACCTTCATACGTATCTACATTTCCTAAAACAAGGAATAAATTAGTCATTCTTAGCTTATACGCGTTTAAAAACGGTTCAGACGGGTTCGCATTGCATAAACTGATAAAAAACGAATTTTTGCGAAACTGACACATGCTCGCGTAGCGCTACCGTCCGTCGCGCTACGCTAGCACCTCATATTATCAGAAAGTTGCAGCTGGTTGCTGCAGATTCCCAGCACGATCCGGTTTTACGGAAACGAGCATAACTCTCTCGTTTTTTATCCGTTTTACCCGATTCTTTTTCCTACGTGATCGTAATTTAATTCTCCATCACATGGAGTGAAAATCCAATATTTGGACTACCAAAATTTGGGACTTTTAGCCTTCGGCTTATTACCATTTTTACCAAATTTTGACCCGTTCATGCATTTAGCAACATAACTTGTTGGTTTGACCTTAACTTCATATGAATTAATAATTTCAAGGTCATTTGTCATAAAAGATTCATTCCCGGATACCTTACATCTTATTCCACCCGTTTTCGCTCAAAAGCTTATTTTGACCCGTTAAGGGTAATTGCGCATTAAAACGTTTATGACTTACAAAACCATACTCCCCACTTTCATACTTGACCAAAACATTACACTAATCGAATAACTTGTTTCTAAACTACTTTTAAGATCGTTTTCCCAAAATACCCATCAAGAGCATTTTGGTCAACTTTAATCCCATCATTTACGACGAAAGACTACGACACATATTTGACCTCCACCATCATGTTTAGTTAATTAAAACACCATATTACTTAATCGAACTAAGAAGTGATTACAGAAATCACTTACCTTATGCGTCCGTGCTCGTATCCGATTCCTTGCCTCTTCTTGACCCGTTAACACCTCGCGCTTGAGCCCGTCTCAACGTGATTCCTATACTTTCATTTCATCGAAATCACGCTCTTATTAGCATACTCATTTGTACACGTTAACAATCATATCAATCGCATATTTCACACTTAACTTTCCTTAGTCATTTCTAACAAGCATAAAACATATAATCAACTTCATATCCTTTCCAACACATGTACTTCATCATGTAATCACAATTAACGCATATTAACATAACATGCACCAAACGACTTCCTATAATCCTGCTTTTACAACAACGAGTTAAATCATGTTTCTTATACTTGTTGACTTTCAAGAGTCAACTATTAACCATATGTAACTATCGACTTATCAACATATACTCGTAACATCATAATCGACTATACGGACGACACCATATACATTTTATCATACACTTGATGTGCGTACTACCTTTTAAGCATAACGTACAACTAATTCATGCATAAATCTTCTAAACTCATACATAACCCATCAAAACCTACTACTAACCATCATGGATCATTCCCAAATAAACATCAAACATATCATCATCATATTTCTCCTAATTCATCTAACAAGAATTCATCATACCCACATAATACATCAATCTTTCAACAAGACTCGGACATGGGAGGTGATTCTAGTCATCATCTTCACCCTAACTAACGGGTTTCACCTCTAATCATCAAATTAACACAAACCATACGTAACCCGTGTTCTATACGATGATTCTAACCCTTATACATGATCAATTTCATATTAACTCACGGATTTGAACATAACCCACTTCACACATGATCACCAATCTTAGATTTAAGACATACCTTATGATCCCCTCGTGAAGGTAATCATTAATCCGTGTTCCTTCTTGAATTTGAGCTTCGATTCACCCTTCAATTTGGTGATTTAGTTGAGTTAGGGTTTGGAGCTCTTTGGAGCTCCTGAACATTCGTGAACACACATGAAGTGTGTGTTTGTGTGTGTTGAACTTTTATTTTAATAACTCAACTTCCATCTTGTTCCATTTAGCCCCTCGTGTTTGCCACTTAACATAACGTGCTCTACTTTCATCTTTTAATACTTTTGACCATACCCTTAACTAGGTTAAATAGCCTAGTTATTTATTTCATGACGTGTCATATAGGAACACACGACAATATTAACATTCGGATTTTGGGGCGTTACATAATAACAGATTGGTTTGAAGACAAAACTCGAGGACAAGTTTTTTTTAAGACGGGGAGAATGATGCGGATAGACCCGATCTCTTTAATTATATTTTTTATTTGAAGTTAATATTTTATCTTATTTTGTTTCCTTTTCGAATTATGATTCATATCTTATAAATAGGGTGTTTAGGGTTATTGTTTAGAGAGTTTTTGATTGATTATTGAATAGAAAGAACTTTGTTCTTGAACCTTTGGTTCGTTTATCAGTCTTTGATTAGTCAATTGTTCTTGAGCCATTTGATTGCGTAAGAAACTGCATCACAAATCATTTATATTTGCCTGACGCCCTTAACACAAAACAACATTTCATATTAATCATTACCATAACACATGTCTAGTGTGCGTGATTGTGGAAATGCGTGTTACATACCAAACAGGAGAACACAAACCAAAAGACTAGTCTGGTGGGTGAGAGAGCTCATTTGGTATATAAACCCCACATGAGTTGCCCATACAACCGATGTGGGACAAGTCCCATACCTTGCAATGGTATTAGTCCATAACAATCGACCCTCCTTAAGGGTCAACGTCCTCGTTGGTCACGGCCATGTTGGTCACGGCTGGCTCTTTCACTAGTACAAAAGAGAGCAAATGATGCGAATGACAATTGCTAAAAGGTGCGGGTCACCCTTCAAACCGCATCTTTTGGGTGGTTCTTTGGCTTTTTGAGTGGTTTTATGGCTTCACACACATCATTTGATGCGGAGGTGGTTGACCCGCACTTTTTGTCCCCAATTTTGCTCACAAAAATTCATTTCCCTTCGTCCCCAAAAAATTAAACCCCAATTTCCCCCCACAAAAATTCACTTCCCTCCGTCTCCAAAAAATTAAATCCCAAAAACTTCCTCTCATCTTCCATCACTTCCCTCCATCTCCAAAAAATTAAATCCCAAAAACTTCCTCTCATCTTCCAAACACCTCTCCTCTCCACCGTCTTTCTGTCGCCTGCTGAACCTCGAAGCCATCCACCTGAAGACCGGGCGCAATCGACGACCACCTCAACCTCACATGGTTCCAGCCGTTATCGACAAACCCTAAACTCTAATCGAACATCAAGGTTCCTAAACACATTTGAAAAGGTGATGAAAACCCCTAACCTTCTTTATGTGTATCTTGTCGGATTGTGTATGTATCTGTACTATATATATATATGTGTAGTCAAGATTTGCAGAGACCCCGTAGAAGGTGTGAGGGCACATCCATTGGTGTCATCGTTCTCGATCTTTATCCCGGTGTCGGAATCAGCCCCTTTTCTCTCGGTCTTTTATGACCTAGATTCGTCGTTGATTTTTTTTTGTGAATATTAGGTGTGTAGTTTTATTTCATTTGTTTTGTATGAATTTTTATGTTTTTGTTGGTTGTTGAAATTGGAGTATATCTCATTTAGATTGTGAACTATGTTACAATTAGTTGAAGGTTTTGGCTAGATTGAACTGTAATTATGCTAAAGATATTTTTAAATGTTTGATTTAGTTTGTATTAAATGGTATGTTGTGTGATTTTACTGGATTTAGGGTTTGAGGTTAGATTATGAAGTAATGGAGGTTGGATTTTGAAGATCTTTTTTTATTGAAGTTTTATTTGCTTGGATGATTTTGCCAGTTCTAAGATGATGATTGTGTAAAAGGATTTTGGTTTAGATGGTGATGAATGAATTTTTTGTTTTGTTTCAGGAATGCCTATATCCAAGGTGTTTGCACAAATAGAGTAATACCCAAGCATCTATGACGTGGTTCCTGTCAAGTACTTTGATGAGGTTTGTGATGACTAATTTAATTTGGGATGATTATGGTGTTTTCTTTTAGTCGTGCTTTGTTGTTAACACATGGTACTTTTTAAGTTTTTTTTATAGCGTTGCAATTTTTGTTTGGTATAGGATCCGTTGAAGATAGATGTCATTATAAGCTTCCCGGATCATGGTTTTCATCTTCGTTTTGATCCACAGTTTCAGTTACTCTGTTGGCCCCTATGTTGAAGCATGTAATGTTTATGTTTTTTCTCAATAATATTATCTTACAATAGCATCTTATCTGACTCTCCAGATCTGTTATTTTGGCCATACATAATCAGATATTGAGAATCACAATGAGGTTTTGCCAGACCCTATAAACCTGTTATTGTGACTTCCAGCACGTTAATAGTGATAAACGGTGTTTTCGGTACCGGTTGGTACTGAGCTCATCCCTATAAATTACTTCCCCGGTACCGGTACCCACTTTTGGGGATTTTCGGTACGGTATTTTTGGTACCGGTTGGTACTGAGCTCATCCCTATTAAACGAACATCTCTAAGGGGAGGCAATATGGGTCGGGTTGACAAGGGCGTAATGGCTGCACGTGCTAGTGCTTCTAGCATGATTCTTTGCAATGCTGAAGCTAATAAAGATGAAATGATAGCTGATCTTCATGTGCAGCCAGCAACACACATCACTATGCTGACGGGCTTCTTCTCTACGCCTACCTCAACTCTACGATGTAAGTACCATCATTCGAAAATGGGCCGGCCCGACCCGGCCATATTATATCCTGAGCTACTACTTCCTTGAATACACTAATTAATATACAACCAATTGTTAAACTAAAATCACACACATGAGAAGGCATTACATTCCAAGTCTTGACAAATTTACAGTTCACTTAATCCAGACTTGTAGCATAGCATCACTGTTAGGATGTTTTTGTTAATATTCACGAGTCACTAATACTAAGATTTGTTATGTATATTTCACCTTTTTTCCAATGTAATATTCATAATATTTAATGTTTTAAAGTCTCTTTGGTTTGATGATGAAGTAATTTCTCGACAACTAATCTTGTTTCAGGTAACTAAGGTGCATGTGGAGTTTTTTTTTCTCCCAAGGGAAGTAATTATGGAACAAGGCAATGCAGTTGAACAACTTTATTTCATATGTCATGGTGAGCTGGTATAATTTTCTTTTCTAAAGTAGTATTTGAAGTGTTTTGTTTAATTGATTATTTATGGGTTGCTGGAAACTGTTTAAATTCCTAGTTTAAATTCCTAGAGATGTGAAGTCGAGCGATATATTGTTGGATTCTGCCTTTAAAACACGGATTGTAAATTTTGGACCTGCAAAGATTTTGACCAAGCTGAAGCCTGGTCAGGCCAATGCTATGTCTGCTTTAGTTGGATTATCTAGTTATATTTCTCCTTGTAAGAAATCTTTGACTTTAAAGGTCAAGTTTTGTAAAAAAGAGTGAATTGGATTTCTTTAAATTAATACATATATTATATATATACACTTGCATATATTTTTAAGCTTCATTTTATTAAGCTAATGTTATGTTCTGTTCTGTTAGGCAATTGTTACGGTTTCCGGTTGCAAGTATGAATTGAAGACGTCGGTTTGGGTTGCAAGTATGAAGACATCCGTTTAGGAAGTTATTGTATATCACTTTTATCTTTAGGGACATGTATTTGTGTTACTTTGAAACTTTTGTAAATTTATGTGACTTTGAAACCTTTGTAATATATATATTTTTGGGTTATTTTATATTGGTTTAATTTAATTTGTTTTTTGTATATTTTAATTTTTTTCTTAGATAATTTGTATATAATAGGAATTTATTGAGAATTATTAATAAAATTTTCTGAAAATTGAACAAAAAATAAAATATATTTTTTAGCTGAAACATCAAAAGATGCGGTTCTAGAACCACATCTCTTGAATATTTTGAAAAAAGTAGTTTTCGGTTAAATTATCAAAAGATGCGGGTCTAGAACCACATCTCTTGAAACCGCATCTTTTGGTCTATAGCCATAAGATGCTATGCCATAAGATGCGGGTCTATAACCGCATTTTATAGCCAATTTACCCGCATCATTTGCTCATTTTTGTAGTAGTGTTTCTAGGCCACCACTCCATGGGCCACCACTCCGAGCCTCGTTGGTCACGGCCACGTTGGTCACGGCTGGCTCTCTCCAGGCCACCACTCCGAGTTTTGGCTCTGATACCAATGTTACATACCAAACAGGAGAACACAACCCAAAAGACTAGTCTGGTGGGTGAGAGAGCACATTTGGTATATAAACCCCACATCAGTTGCCCATACTACCGATGTGGGACAAGTCTCATACCTTGCAATGATATTAGTCCATAACAATGCGCACTGCTTACATAGAACTTACATAACATACTTTTTTTACATTTCACATTAACCATTTAATTGTTAAAATTGATTTGAAATTATAGGGACGGTTATATTGATATGTTGCCATGTTGCCCTTATATACATATAATCGAGGGTAAAGCTCAAGTTTTATACATAATATTAATACAAGTGATCAAACTCTAGCCACTTGATTACTTTATAATTATTGAATGGTTAGAAAAAAAAACTTAAAAAGATGTATCTTAACAAAGAATATGAGTTCCATTTTAGCCACACATGTATAATTGATTTGACATATATCTATGATTGACATTGCAACGAGTCATGACAGGATTGTGATTTGTGAGAAAGTCTTGATGGTAGTCCCCTTAATACCAAGTTTCTCTACACATTAAGACAACTTTAGAAGATGGGGATTAACAACGTGAATTAGAAGAAGTGATGGAGATATCTTCTAGCTTTTTGATAGGAACGAGATGAAGGTGATGCATGATCTTCATTAATGTATTCAAAGACTTATCCATTTATCTATTGAATTATGAAAAAAAAAATATTGGTTTGTTTTCTAGTTTTTAATGATTTTCATTATAACCAGTGGCGGATCTAGAAAGTTTGTATAGGGGCAACATTTCAAAGAAAAGGGACAATGAAATCGAAAAAACGTCAAAATTTTTCAAAATTCACACTACCGCTGGAGCGTTAAGGGGTAGCGGAGGCTACCCCTTATTACATACTAGGTCCGCCCCTGATTATAACTCGTTTTTGTACATACATGAAGTTCATTAGAAAACTATAATAAAATGGAGAATCATGAATTTTACACGTAAAAAACTTATTTTCTATAAATCATTGTCGTCTTGATGCTTCCTTACACAAACAATCTATCGTTTCTTATCTTAAAGAACAACCATCTTACAAAACTAATAGATTACCCGTACTACGTAGACAACCACAAAGGAGAAAAAAACGTTTGCCATAAATGCATAATGAGCATCTCCCAACCGTTATTAAACTAACATGTTAGAAAATATAAATGCATACTCGTGGAAGGATAAATTAAGTCATAGACGTTCTTAAATATCCGTAATAATGTTGCGTTCTTGACGCGACCTAGCGTGCTTCCAGCACGCATGATTTGCCAAAAACATGATAATCCTAAATTCAGTTTCCTCCGATGTAGACATGAATCGGTTTACTTGTTTTACACCTTTTGCATATTTAGCACTTGTGTACGTAGCAGTATAAATTCACGTTTTTGTTTTACTACATTTTCGGTTTTGGTCATCGTTTGCTTTCTAGTTAGCACGGTTTTATGACCCTCATGTCCGCGCGCAATGCGAGGGTCAACATCGGTACCAACATTGTACTCATTTTTATGGTTTTTCTTGACGTAACGATATAAAATTCGTTGAACAAGGAGTTATATTCACTATAAAAAAAATTGGTATCGTAAGCTATATCGAGTGTAGGTATCATACCGGTACTATAACGGACCAAATCAATACCAACTGCAACACCGATACCAGTACAAATATTTTTTTTTATCACTTTAAAACACATTGCTATGCCGAGCATAATTATCATATTGATAGTGTAATGTATCAAACTGATATTGACCGAAAGCCCAAAGCTAAGCACGGGGAAATCCAACTAGTTTGTATCAAGTTATGCACCATGATCATGAAGAAACTTTATATTATTTAAAAGGGTTCAATAAATTGTTTTTCTACACGCGTTAATACATTTTATTATAAAAAATAAAATAATATTTATCCATACAGTAAGTTACTAAACTACCCTCACTCTACAATCCTTTCAAGCATCGTAAACACCAGCCCTTTACCACCACCCCCACGGTGGTTTCCGACATCATCACCACCACCAGTTGATCTTGATGACATCATCTCATCATCATCATCACAAAACACCAAGGGATCAACCCGTTTAACCCAACACCCACATCTCACCTTATCACCACCGTTACCCATAAGCGCCTTACCAGCTTTGGCCGCAAGCGAAGCCATATCCTCCGCCATCAACCGCCGTTTAAACCAACTTTCCGGCAGCTGAAAGTAGAGTTGACCGGGACGAAGCTCCTCCTCCCCTCTCATGGCGGTTATATATTTATCAAAGTCTATCTCATCGGCGTTGCAAATAAATGAGCTATAAACGTCGGTTAACGGTGGTGCCACTAGGAACACCTTCACCGGCGATGAGTATTCTCTAAGCTGGCCGTCTAAAAGGATGAGTTTGACGGTAACGGCGTTGGAGTTGCTGGAGTAGCATGAGGTGCATATGCCCATGTTGATTTCATTATGCAAGAGTGAAGAAATTTGTTGTTTATTTTATAATTGAACGTTGTAATTAAGTTGTTTTCTTTGACGTCGTTATCGACGTCGTTTTGGCTGATTTTATATGTTTTGGTCATGTCACGGCATCTTTGGGTCATTCATATCTTTCATTGGTGATATGATAAGATACGTGTTATTAATATTTGATTATTAAAAATTTGGAAAAGTGTGTGAAATGTTGATGTAAATGCCCGTTACATGGCTTGAATTGAGAGAAAAGGAGCGTAAATAGCAACGATTATGAAACTGGACCAGAATAACCAACCATAGATATTTGAATAAATATTATCCTCGTAGACCAGAATCGGTTTTAAAGTTTCACTGGTTCGACAGGATTTTTAGCTATATAAAAAACCTATATATTTCAGTGTGGATTTACAAATTTAATAAAAATTCTATATATTTTAGTGTGGATTTACAAATTTAATAAAATATGAATACTTACGTATATTACATGATAAGTTTTGGGATAATTGTTTTATAATGGTTCAGGCGATGAGTCCTATCTTGAGACTTTTGCGTATCTGTGATTCCGATTAAAAAGCCTTCATTAAATTATATATATTTTTTTCTGTATTATATATAAATTTTTATTTAATTTATGACATAATTCAGGTCTTAAAACTAGTCGAACCGGTCCGACATCTGACCCCGTAAGGCGACCGAGTCGACCTCCACTCCTGTCCTAAAAACATTGCGTATATAAATTATAACAATCATTTAAATATATTTTACCCGATAGAAAAATCCTGAACCGGTTTTTTTATATCCGGGTAATCTATACCCGAAATCGGAACCAACCCTACCCGTAGGGTATAGATTAGGTTTGCATTTTGATCTCAATACACGGAACCAAAACCAATTTAGACCCATTTAATACCCGGAACCGATTCTAATCTATATCGGAGCCAAAAAAAAAAATAGTACCCCACTCGAGTATTTTTAATACACAATACATGATTTATTAAATAACCAATGCATATTATAATTAGAGAAAAATGCCTGGATAGTCCTTGTGGTTTCGCATTTTTCACCTATAGTCCCCAACTTTCTAAAACTACTTGAATAGTCCTCAACTTTTCATTTTTTGTTCCCGAATAGTCCCTGGGTTTAACTTCAGTTTGTTTTCTCTGTTAAGTGGGTGTGAAATGACCAATTTACCCTTTCCTTTAAAAGACCAAACCACGGGGATTATCCGGGCATCTTCTTCAAATGGCCTTAGTTCTCTAACCCTAATCTAAATACACACATACATCCACAGACACACCACAACTCAGCCAAACACACCTGCTCCCTTCGAGTTTCTCCGACAAACCCCTCCCCTCTCTGGTGGAATCGGAGACGATGCAGGTGGATTCTCCGACGAAACACCCCTGCACCCCTGTTACTCCGACGACCTCACCACCCCCAGCCACACCCCCTTTTCCCTCGAATTTGCTGGACGGCCGACCACCACCACTGTCCTGTGGCGGCGGCGGCGCCACGAGGCAGAGAGAGACACATGGCGAAGTGAGAAGGAATCACGGCGGCGGCAACGACGGTGGTCGCACGGACGGCAGCGACGGCAGTGGTGGCCGCCTCATTTCAGTTTGGTTCGACCCGATTCCGGTGCGGTTCAGGTTCCAGTTTTGATTCGGGCTCTAGCTCAGTGTAGGTCCGATTTTCGTTTGTTTCATGGACACAAGTCAACTCCGATGACTCAGATTTGGTTTCCGGGTTGAGCTTGTTCAGGCAGTATGATGATGAAGACGATGGTGGTTTTGGTGACCGACGGTGATAGCGGCGCCAAGCTACGGGACAGCAGGTCTTGGTTCCCCGGACATGATGATGTTTCAGCCGATGTGATGTTTCGGGCGATATTGTTGATGGTAGGATTATGGCAGTTCAGGTGACTGTGGTGGTGATGGTGGAGGGTGGAGGAGGGTGATGGTGGGTGGAGGTTGAAGATGAAGTGTGGTGGTGGGGTTTTTCTCTAAAAATGAAGAAGATGCCCGGATAGTCCCTGTGGTTTGACCTTTTAAAGGAAAGGGTAAATTGGTCATTTCACTCCCACTTAACAGAGAAAACAAACTGAAGTTAGACCCAGGGACTATCCGGGAACAAAAAATGAAAAATTGGGGACTATTCAGGTAGTTTTAGAAAGTTGGGGACTATAGGTGAAAAAATACGAAATCACAGGGACTATCCGGACATTTTTCTCTTATAATTATGTGTCGAAACTTATTTTACAAGTTATCAACTTGAATGTATTCATGTTATGAACTTTGTTATACGCGAAAGTAAACTTGTTTTTTTTTCAAGTTGGGCTATTTTTTATTGTTTTACATTACACAATCCATATTTAATAGGGCTGGCAAATTGTGTCTTATCAGGTTTAACAAATCTCTAACGACGCATGTAACACAATTATTAAACATGAATACAACTCTTTTAACTACTTTATATTTCATGTTTATAACGCAGTTTTACGTTTTATGTACTAAGAAGAAGAAATGATGGATCGTAACATCATAATTATATTTATTTTAAAAAGTGAAAAAATCACGTTGTATACTTTTTTAGTAAAAAAGTCTAATCGTGTCTTATACATATATCTATTGCCAGCCCTAATATTTAATAATATTAAATACCCCCCCCCCCCCACGCCCCAATGATATTAGAAAACCCGAAGATAGGGTATTAAGAAACCCAAAGGTATTTTAATACCCGTTTTTTATTGCACCCTACCCGACTCAGTACATAGGGTATGATTTTGTGCTCCAATAACAATTTCAAAATCTGAACTGGTTATAGCAATAATCAGTTTCGACCCTTAAATAAAAAACCCAAAATCGGTTCCCTACCCGGGATCTGGTTATTAAAAATACCCGATTTGTGCACCTCTATCTGGAATACCTGGAACCAAATTCGAGAAAAAAACCCGGAACCGTTATTTTTGTACTCAGGTATTTTATCCCTGTAACCGAAACTGGCCCTACCCGTAGGGTTGATAGTGTATACATTTTGAGTTCAATACCCGTATCCGAAACAATACCCGATTTATACCCGAAAATACCTGAATCAGTTATACCCTATACCCGAACCCGGTTATACCCTATACGCGACACCGGGTTTTTTTAGTACCTGATAGTATACTTGAATTTTTAAAGTATATTTTTATGTTTACTTTACCACTTTTATATTTAAGTTTTTTTTCTAGATATGCATATTAATTTGTACTTGAGTGAATTTACGTTATTATAAATTATTTTTATCATTTTTTCCAAATTACAAACCACATTTAATTTTTTAAACGATTTTACTTTTATATAAAATAATAAAAAAAACTTGTTTCTTTTTAAATAAAGTATTAATACCTGGACCTATAACCGATTCCAATGCCCGTTTATACGAGAAACCGATCATACCCTACTCGGGTATATAGGCCATGGTTTTTTTCCACCATCCCTACACGGCTACACACCCGAACCCTACCTCATTTTTTCTCAATACCCGATTTTCCATTACTAGATCATACCAATACCCGATTCCATATACCCGAAACCGGCTATCCACATTCAAACTTCACAGTAGTAGCTTCAACCCCTGATCAATAATGGCTTTAGTTTACTCCTCCAAACACCCCCACTTCATCACCCCCACAACATTTCTCCACTTCTTCTCCTCCTCCTCCTCCGCCGCCGACCCCACCGTCACCTCCGCCGTCACCGTCCTCAAACACCACCGCTCCAAATCCCGATGGACACACCTCCGCACCCTCTTCCCTTCCGGCTTCACCCCTTCCCAATTCTCCCAAATCACCCTCAATCTCCACAACAATCCACATTTAGCCTTCAATTTCTTCCAATTTACCATCCAACACTCTCTCTGCAACCATTCCCCTTCATCCTACGCCTCAATTATCCACACTCTTGCCCGTTCCCGCCATATATCTCAAACCCTAACCCTAATTCAGACTGCTATTCGCAAGTTTCACGATCCAAATGGAGAGTTTGATTCGAACACGCCGAGATTGATGTTTGAGACGTTGGTTAAGACGTATAGGATGTTTGATTCTGCTCCGTTCGTGTTTGATTTGCTGATTAAAGCTTGCTTGCTGTCGAAACGTGTGGAACACGCTATTGAGATTGTGCGAATGTTGCGGTCTAAAGGTATATAAATTCGTTTAACTTTAACCAAACAAACGAGCTTAGATTAGATACAAACTTAAACGAACTAGTAACTGTACGTTTGGTTTGTTTACAGGCCTGAATCCGATGATTAGCACCTGTAATTCGTTGATTCTGTCTGTTTGTAAACTCCATGGGAGCATTGCTGGTTACGAGACTTATACCGAGCTTTTCGAATCAAGTAGTGAATTTTCGGGTAAAAAGGTTGCCGGTGTTAAAATTGTTGTTCCGAATGTGCATACTTATAATATCATGATGCATGCTTTTTATAAAGATGGGTTGATTGAGTGGTTAGAGCGCGTGTGGAGTGATATGATTGTGAACATGTGTGTTCCGAGTGAGTATAGTTATTGCGTTTTAATGGCGGCTTATTGTGATGAGGGAAGAATGGATGATGCGATGCGCGTGTGGGAAGAAATGGGGAACGGTGGTTTAGAGCATGATGTTGTGGCGTACAACACGATGATCGGTGGGTTTTGTGAAGCTGGAAACGTTTGTAAAGCGGAAGAGTTTTTTATGCAAATGGGATTAAGTGAGAAAAAGAGTAGTTCGGTTACGTATGAACATTTGATCAACGGGTATTGTAAACTTGGGGATGTTGATTCGGCAATGCTGTTGTTCAAAGATATGTGTAGAAAAGGGTTTACGCCGATTGGGTTTACTATTGATTTATTGATTAAGGAACTTTGTGGTAATAATAAGGTTTCAGAAGCGTTGATGGTTTCGAGATTTGCATTGAAGAACAATGTGGTTATTAGTGGTGGAAGTTACGAGTTTTTGATTAAGGGTTTGTGTAATGAAGGAAGGATGGAGGAAAGTATGAAGGTTCAAGCGGAAATGGTGGGAAAAGGATATGAACCAAATTCAGAGATTTATTCGGCTTTTATCAGTGGTTATGAAAAAGAAGGGAATGTTGAACTAGCGGGCAAGCTAAGGACCGAGCTTCATGAGATGCATAACCTTTAAACAAAAATATGGTACATATATGCTGTCTTTGAAAATGATAAATTTATGTAGCTTGGTTTAAAAAAGTGCGCCTGAGGCGCGCCTAGGCGTGAGGTGCAAACCTCAGCGTCTTATGTAACCTAAGGCACAGGCTGTACAGAAAGCGCAGCTGAGGTGCGCTTTTTGGGTTAAAAATCCACTCTGAGGCGCTCCGAAACGTGCGCCATATGTACAGACCATGTATCTGTGCAGCAGATTGTGGTACATCATGCTTTTCAGGTTGTACATGTACGTAAATCCAATGTTAAAACATATATAAAGCTTATTTGTGTCTAAATATTGGGTAAATGATCCTAGAAATCTATAGAATATATAAAAAAAATTATATAATCGTCTTGCGTCTCGCGTACGAAAAGCCTGCCGCTTTTGCGCTTTGCGCCTCGGTGTTAGACCTCGTCGCTTTTGTGCACTTCTCGCTTTTTAAAACTAAGTTATGTAGTACATTCTGTTTTGCTATAGACAAATGTCATCATTATTATGTTGCTAATGTTAATATCCATCTTTATCTCATAGATTTATAAATACATTCAGTGTCTACAACAATGTGTGCACAGATATGAATTCTCATGACGGTATCAGGAAAATCGGTCAAAATCGTTACTTGACCAAAAGAGCATCTCCCTTCACTCTGCTTGGACCTCCTATTAGACTGCACGAAATTGATGATCAAAGATGGCTGGACTTTTTATTAGGTAATTGTTTTCTCTCTGTATAAATATATATATATATATAACTAATTAAATACAGGTGGGTCTGGGTCCAGATTCAGTAATGGATTTCGGTTGAACCGTTTGACCCACTTCTGAACTTTTTGACCAATTTTTATCGCGCTAGTCATGATTACAAAAACACTTTTTATCATAGTAATAACAATCTAAACCGTACAAAGACCGAACATTCATCAGCTGTACTGAACTACTGGTATGAAACTCCATGCAATGAACGAGCCTATAACCGTCATCATGTCAACTGATGGCATGGCCAACACGCCGAAGTATGAATTTCAGAAAGGGGTCAATTTTCTGTATAACCTTTTAAATTCTCTAATTTATTCTTTCAAAACGTTTAAAATACCATGTTTATTTAAGAAAATGTAAATGTAAGATTGTTAATTATAAAAGTTTTTATAAAGATAAAAAAGCTAATCATTTTGAAATTATAGGAGTGAGAGAGATGGTGTACCAGAAGGATGTATATTATAAAATTGAACAGTAAACGACATGAGCAGAAGTGAATCACTGGAAAAGACTGTTTGATCAAGCCTAGCACTGGTCCCCCCCTTGATCCTGGTAACGGTCAAACCTACCTGTGTATTTTGTTCACTGCTTGCCTATGTTGTAACATGACAGTTTTATAACAAGTACATGTGTTATGTTTTGATATAGTACATGTTATCTTGCTTTTGAAATCATGTCAGAAGTTTCATGTGTTCATTACCTTAGGTAGATTATTGTGTGTACACTTATTATGTGACATTGGGTAGCATTGCAAACAACAAAATACATATTCATAAGAAGAATTAGAAAACTAACATCAAAAGATCATGCTAAATTCAAATAGAAGGGAAACTAACATCAAAAGATCAAACTAAATTCAAATAGAAGGGTCAATCAATACACCCATGATAGATTTGATGAAATAGTACCAATGATTTGCAAATCTATAATTTACAAAAGGAAACCTTAACATTGTAAGGGAGCGAGTTTAGCTTAAAGAAACCCGCAAGTTTTTTCGCTAGGTACAAGAAAGAAGCCTAAACTAGTTTCCTGGAAAGATTTGGGTGTCTTTTAACTTTTAAGACATTTAGGGGCCTAAATCAAGGGCTTTTCTTCTAAGAAGAGCGGACAAGTACAAGTGTTATATGTTTCAATATCGTAGGCTTGGTTTAAAAAAACGGGAAGCACACAAAAGCGATGAGGTCTAAAACCGATTTTTTAAAAGCGAAGAGCAAAAGCGGTGAGCTTTTCGTACGCATAGCGCAAAGTGATTATATAATTTATTTTATATATTCTATAAGTGTTTAGCATCCAATACCTATAATTTAGCTATAATTAAGCTTTATATATGTTTTAAAGTGAAAAAAACATAAATGTACAGCCTAAAAAGCCTGTTGTACAACACTCAGCAGCACAGAAACACACCATGTACATAAGGCGAGCGCCTCACCTGCGCCTCAGGTCAATTTTTAGGCTAAAAAGCGCACCTCACCTACGCCTTTTGTACATCGTGCGCCTTGTGTCACTTAAGGCGATTTGGTTGGCGCCTTGGGTCGCTTAAGGCGCGCTTTTTTAAACCAAGATCGTAGGTAGATTATTATGTACCTACTTGTTATGGAGTTAGTTATATTTAATTCTTTTAGGCATCAACACTAAATAGTTATGTGAAATTTTTTAATAGTCGGACTGACCGTCGTAAAGAAACATAAATATTTGTTTACAATCAATTTTAAACGACCTCCAAATTAGTAGCATTGCAAACAAAAAAAAAATACATATTCATCATAAGAAAATTGACATCAAAAGATCAAACTGCATTCAAATCGAAGGAATAATCAATGCTACCATCAACTTTTGAAAAATGTATAATTTAGGAAAGGAAACCATAACTTGTGCAAGGGAGCAAGTTAGGCTTAAAGAAACCCACAAGTTTTTTCGCTAGGTACAAAAACGAAGCCTAAACTAGTTTCCTGAAAGATTTGGGTGTCGGGTGTCATTTAAATTTAGGGCCTAATGCTAGGACTTTTCTTCTAACAAAGAAAAGTGGACATGGCGATTAATAAACCGATAAAGTGCCAATATACAATGAACAATCTTGTTTGTAAAATATTTGTTGTGTGAAAACAAGAGTGTTCAAGAATTAAGACGAGAATAAACTCATAACAAGAAACCATTCAGGGTTAAAATGGGATCCGGGTTAAAAAAGGTAGGACGTAAAGGGTTGACGAATCTCTACCAACTTAGGTGACATGTTCAAATGATATGCTGTCCTCTTTTTGAAGATTTAGAATACTTTGTAAAAAAAGAAGGTAATTTGTATCACAACTAATTATAATTTTATGTTTTTAACCATATATTATAAAAAGGCCCAAAATAATTGTACAATTAAAATTCTTTCTAAAAGGTATTTTAATTTGTAAATTTACGGTACACCACATGTCTTTTGGACCATGAAGGGTGAAAAGTGGAGAAACAGTTGTACCTTTTTACCCCCTACATGCACCAATTTGTACATGAGTATTAACACCATTTGACATATGAACGGGGTTTTTACATTCAAAACAGTTTTATAACATGATTAAGACTTAGGGTGCATAGGGCAACTTCGGCAAACCCCATCGGGTGAATCAAGTAGTTTTGAAACACTGTCGCATATGAACGGGGTTGTGTGTTCTGTGAAGAGAATTGGGTTCGTGAACCTTAAGAGAAAATCAGACGCCACTTCCTCATTGGAATTTGGGTACTTTGGGTTCAAGTTAAAATCCATAGACTCTACAAGTAGTCTTACTCTTTGTGAGATTTACTGATTATAATTGATTAATTGATTTGGTTCAAGTTAAAAATGTCCTTTGCAATTTGAGTAAAAGTAAGGTGCATTCCCTTGTTTTTTTTTGAACGTCCAACAAAAATTTTATTTAACTTTCAGAATTGGTTAACCACAAATTGTTAACACGGCAATATTACATAGACACCAACATACAATACATCAAACCCCCATACACGATATGTCAACCCACGTTAGGGTATGACATTTCGCTACTAGTATTCATAAAATATCACGTGAGTTCCGTACTAGTATTCATAAAATATCAAATCTTTAACACTGTATCTCTTTTATTCACATATGCAATTTAACAATGAAATAACTGAGAAAACTAACCTATAAACTAAACGTAAAACAAAAACAAAAACAATGTAGAAAATTTTCAAATGTATTGTATTTCTATCTAACATGTTAAAACAATTTTACACGTCTTGTAAGCCCTCATCTCGTAAATCAATTTAATCAGCTTAACAAACTAGACGAGTCAAGTTGGTTCAGAATTCAATCCTATACAGGTTTCAAACAAAATGAATTGTTACAAAAACCAGTACCAATACGTTTGAAGTTTAATCAGGTTCTCATCAAACCAAATTCCGGTTTTTATACCGTAACGAATTGAGCACAAAAATAGTTTAACCCCTGTATTAGACTAAAGGGAGTGGGGCAACCTTTTGAGTGGGCGTCTTGCGACACGTGGCGCCACGTCATATTAGAGGATTTTGAGCAAAAAAGGGGTAGTGGGACAACTTTGCTGGGTAAGGCGTCTTGCGACACGTGGCACCCATTTAATTTTGATTTTTTTTAATGTTAAAAATATAAAGTGTTATATTTTTTTATAAAATTATTGATACTCATTAAATAAAATAACCAACATACAACTTATTCATTAAAAAACATACAACAATACACATCTACTACTCATCGTCACTAACGTACTCGTTTAGGTCGAGGTCGACTACATTGTTATTATCTTCATCCTCGTTCTCTCCTTCATCCTCGTTAACGAGTTCCGCCTCGTATCCTGGTTGTTTGTTGTCCCATAGTTGATCGATCAAGTCATACATAAGCATGGTGTGTTCCAAAAACTAGATGAAGTTGTATCGTCGTCGGACGAGGATGACGAAGTTGTATCGTCGTCGGACGAGGATGACGAAGGGACGTTGAACTCCATTTGTGGTTCCAAAAAAAACAAAATGGTTATGTTGAAAGAATGTATTTGGTGTTGTATATTTTTAGAGTGTGTTGTGTTGTATGGTGGATGTATATATATATATATAGTAATTTGGTTAAAAAAAAAAACAAAACAAAAGTAGTCAACATATCCGTTGGAGTGTGGAAAATAACGGCTAGTTTCTTTGAATTGTGTGGAAAGTGGGCGACGAGAAGAGGTTGTTGGGCTGGAGGGGGACGCCACCCAGGACGCCCCGACTCGGGTGGGGGAGTCGCCCCACTCCCTTCAGTCTTAGAAAGTTCAACCCTTGAACCGGTTTTTAAAACATTGGTTAAAAGGAAGTATGTCAACATACTGAGATGAATGCAAGGCACGTGAGCATGAGGGAGTTGTATGTATCAGGCTATCAGCATCGCTGACGTGTCATTTACCCAGCTTTCAGTTCACCAGTCAACCACAATAAAAACACCCACCCACACACATTTAAACCCCCACACCAACACTCACATTCTCAACCCACACCTCTTTCACCACCACCAATGACCACCGTATCTCCGTCACCGTCACCGTCGCCGTCAGTTTCATGGATACCGAACTCATTACCAAAACCTCCGGTTTGCTTCAGTCCGCCTTTGATAGGAATGGTTGTGATCATCGCCACCGCCTTCTTCACAATCACATACTCCCGCGCAATTTCCCGCCGATTCCTCCTCCTCCGGTGCCGTTACCGCCAGTGGCGACGGCGGCGACGCCTCCTCCGGTCATACGTGCCTTCTTCCGTCGGAAACGGCGACATCGAATCTCCGTACTCCGGTGAAGAATCGTATGATCCAGGTTATGGTTACGGTTATCAACAGTTCGCACGGTACGGTTTAGATGACGCAATGATTAAAACGATTCCGCTTTCCGTTCACACTAGAAAAAGCAGTGTTCATGAATGTGCAGTTTGTTTACTGGAGTTTGAAGATGACGATTACGTTCGTACTTTACCGGTGTGTTTTCATTCCTTTCATGTCGATTGTATCGATATTTGGCTCAGATGTCACGCTAACTGTCCGCTTTGTAGATCTAGTGTTTTCCGGCCAGAATCACCGTTCATTCCGGTCATGTCACCGAGAATTCGCCCTAACTTTGATGACGTCATCATCCAGAACGCAATTGTAGAACCTTCGGCGGAACCGGAACCTGAAACAGAACATTCGCGCCAAAATTACAATAATAATACTGATGAAATTACACAGGATGTATCTCCATCTCCGGCGAGAGATCGAGATCCGTTAGACGACGGTTTCAACCGGAGAAACTTCCTGCTCAAGCGATCGTACTCGTTTGGATTCGAGCGTAATTTTGGTTCATCGAGACTCGTCATGGAGACAGCGTCTCCGTGGAGATACCGGCGATCAGGAGGAAGCTTCTGGTGCAAGAAACCGTCGCCTTCGCCGTTCAGTTTAACAAAAACCAGAGTATTCTCATTCCGGCAGGCTCGCGGCATGAAATCACCGTTCTTCCGGCGGCGAAGCTGCAGCTTCCTTCCGTTATCGGACTCCTACGGCGGCGGTGGCGGTGGGGGAAGTAGTTCGTCTCGGCGGAGAAAGTCGTTTGCAAGCCCTAATTTGATTAGACAAGGAATGAGGGTAAATTCCGGTATGTTTTCATCAAGTCGGTTGAGGAGCGGTGATCCAGAAGCGCTACTGTCACCTGAGAGATATGACAGACGGTGAGGATGAGTGACACGTAGGATGGGGGGAGGACAGTCTGTACGGTAAAGATTGAATGAGTGTTAATGAGGTAATTAAGACGCGCCAATTGGGCTGATGAAGCAGCGGACCATTAAGAAGATTTTAAATGGTGTAGGGGGGGGGGGGGGGGGGGGGGGGGGGGTGGGTGAGCATTTATTATCGCCATCACAAATTAAACCTTCTTGTCTATTGACATTAAAGATCGCCATAATTCATCTCTGTTTTCTGTATATTTTTTTATAATTAGAAGAAAAAATTTGAGGTTATTTTTTCTGTTAATATATTATATTATGATTTAAAACCAATTTTAATAAGATAATATGTGTTTGGGTAAATTACACTTTTCGTTCTCTATTTTTGTAGCGGGTTGCAATTGATAGCATTTAACTTCAATAATTACAGCTACACTCCTTTATTTGGAAAACTCATTACACATTACGTCCTTCGGTTCCAACCTAGTTAAAATTTCTAGTTAAAGTATAACATGCGCCTTACACATGTGGCTATTTCGGTCATTTTACCATGTTCTTTTAATTTAAAGTATATTTATAAAAAAAAAAGAGTTAATTGCCAAAATCGTCCCTGAGGTTTGGACATGTTTGCCATTTTCGTCCAAAATGACACTTCTGTACCAAATTGCCCCCAACATTTGTAACTTTTTGTCATTTTCATCCAAACCACTAACTTAGTTTATTTTTTCTGTTAAGTTGAGGATATTTGGATGAAACTGGCAAATATAAAACCACGGGGACGATTTTGGCAATTTACTCAAACCCTTTTTAATTTCTTTTATTTAATTATTTTTGTTACATATATAATAAAAAAAGAATATACATGGAGTTTTTAGGAAAAAAAATTAATAGTTTTGTCACATATTTTTTATAAATCTTCGTCCAAATCACTAACTCAGTTTATTTTTTCTGTTAAGGTGAAGGATGTTTTAAATTTTATAAAGAGTTAAATGCTTGGTTGGTCCCTGTGGTTTGCAAAAATTGCAGATGTGGTCCCAAATGTTTACTAATTACACGCGTGGTCCCTGTGGTTTTCAAAAATGCACTCGGTTGGTCCCCAGCCCTAACATCAGTTAAATTTCTCAGTTAACTCCATGTTAAATGACCAAAATACCCTTGCTTATTAACTCTCCTTATAAACCCCCACAACCTGCATCTTCATCCCCAACCTGCATCATCTTCATCCCCACCATCTTCTTCATCACCAACCCACCTCCAGTCTCCCTCTCATCTCTCTCGTCTCGATTACTGTATCTGGTGGAGACTCATTCCACCACTATTATTGTTGGAGAAACTGGCAGTGGTAAAACCACTGCATCATCTTCATCCCCATCATCATCTTCTCTGTTTCTCTCTTTCTCTGTTTACAAAAAAAAAAACACAATAAAAAATCCAGTTTCAAAAACACATTAATCAATTTTCAAACTAATAAACATCAAATTAGCATCAACACAATGAACAGTTGACAAATTCACACCTAAAACAACTAATTAACACCAAAATCCCGAAAAATCAGCCAGATCTACAGCTATTAGCACTACAACAGCAACCTAGGGTTTCGAGTTCCGACTTTTTCAGCAGATTTGTTCACTAAAACACACATAAACCTAAAAACGTACGAAATAAGCAGATCTACAAAGTTTAACTAACAAGTTACCTCAAACAAATCATAATATATTACAATATTGCAGTATAATGCAACAAACACTGAAGAACAAGTGATTTCGGAATGTATTACCTGAATTAAAGTGAGATTGTGATTTGTGTATGATGTAACCGTTAATGCACTCGAAGTTTAACCCATAGATTGAAGTAACAGCAAGCGGTTGTCGAAATTTGAGATGTGAATGAGTGATAATGATGATGATTTAAGAGATTTGAGGTGTTAAATTTGGGGGATTTTAGTGAGAGAAAGTGGAATTAATAAGATTAGCTGGTGGTTTCCACTTTTATATGTTTATATATGTTCTTCAGAACGTGGTTGATGTAAGGGTAAGGGTATTTTGGTCATTTAACATGGAGTTAACTGAGAAATTTAACTGATGTTAGGGCTAGGGACCAACCGAGTGCATTTTTGAAAACCACAGGGACCACGCGTGTAATTAGTAAACATTTGGGACCACATCTGCAATTTTTGCAAACCACAGGGACCAACCAAGCATTTAACTCTTTTATAAATTAAGACAAAAATTAATTTACAGCTTCAAACATCATTGGTGTGCAACACATAACAATCAATTACAACTTTTAGTATTTATCAGTTGTAGAGATAGAAAAAATTTGTAGAACGTTACATATTTTTTAAATGTGTTGAGCACCTAGGAAATATGTTGGTAGAAATAAAATATTTATTTAATTAAGATTATGATGGTAACTAGCTAATACTTATTCTGGGTGGCTTGAGTAAAGAAACTTTTGGTTCATAGCATTATAATTACAATTTGGTGGGTAATTTTAAGGTTTGGTAACGATACGTTGTTTGATAGAGGGGAGGGGGGGGGGGGGCATTGGTTTCTGTTTTTCCTTAGGAGCGAATTTAAAAGAGTAGAAGGTGAATTACAAACTTAGTACATATGATAAGATTTTTTTATTTGACATTTTTCAATAAGGTCACCAGCATTTTAGTTTTATAAAATTTAGAGGTTTAAGTAGATTTTATTTTTATAAAACTGATCTATATAAAAATTAGAAATTAATTTCCTGTCTTAGTTTAAAACATCCTTCGCCTTAATAGAAAAATTAACTTAGTTAGTGGTTGGATGAAAATTTATAAAAATTATGTGATAAAGCTATTATTTTTTTCATATAAAAATTGCATGCATATTTTTTATTATATATGTAACAAAATTAATTAAATAAAAGTGTTTGAGTAAATTGCCAAAATCGTCCATGTGGTTTTATATTTGCTAGTTTCGTCCAAATATCCTCAACTTAACAGAAAAAATAAACTAAGTTAGTGGTTTGGATAAAAATGGCAAAAAGTTACAAACATTGGGGGCAATTTGGTACAAAAGTATCATTTTGGACGAAAATGACAAACCTGCCCAAATCTCAGGGACGATTTTGGCAATTAACTCTAAAAAAAATCAAAATCTAACTTTAAAATAACTAAAACTAAAAACATATATAAAATCATATTTTGCTCTTCTTCTCTTCTGCACATGATAATCAGTTTAAGAAAAAACCCAATTTCCTCTTCTTCTCTTCTGCACATAATAATCAGTCTAAGAAAAAACCCAATGTCGCCACCACCATATTCGACAACCACCAGCACCATCCAATAACCTTCACCACTATCTTCTCTACCACCACACTAGAAACCCCCAATAACCACCGAGTTCTAGGGTTTGGGGTTTGTTAACAAGGAAAGGCAAATCAGATATGCTTACAGTGAAGATTTCAGATGAAGGTGAAATGGGTGTGGCGATGATGGTGATTTGTACTTTCTACGCTGCCATCAAGAACCTACCGACGCCGCCACCGCCTGATGAACATGGTTTTGTGTGGGGGTTTTCCGACGGTGTTTGGGCAACAAATCTGGTGTAATCAGTCGTATATGGCGGCGATGGAGATGAAACCAACGTCTACGGCAACAAATCTCCGGTCTTTGGAGTGGAGCCGAATCCCACTCATCGCACACACCCTCCTCCCCGTCACCATCACCCCTGAAACCCCCCGCTCCGCCCCAGCCGCACCCCGCTACCCTTGACGTACCACACCACTAGCCGGGACCACCACCATGCGGTGCTGCCGCCACAGCTCCGCCACCAAGGGTGGTTGCCGGCGTTTTCTAGAGAGATAATAGAAAAAGGGATAAGGGTTTAGGACTGTGGTTGTAAAAATGAAATTGAAAAAAAGACATTTTAAATATATAGTAAAATTACTAACTTACCCTCATGTGCAGGGGCGTACCCACCCTGAGCCAAGGGTGGGCGGGCGCACCCCATGAAAAAAATATTTTTTAGTGTTATTTTTCGTTGGAAATCCCGACCACACCCCTTGGAATTTTTCACCCTCACCCCTTGAAAATTTTCAACCGCCCCACTTAGAAAAAAAATAATTATTAACCACTTATTCACTTAATTATTTAATCCAATCAATTTTTATTAAAACAAGCACAAACCCAACCTAAAGAAATGTGAATTAAATAAAATAACCCAAACCCATCCACCCATTCCATTTCCAAATCCCGCCCCCAAAAAAACTCCCAGCGACTTGACGCCACTGCTCACGACCTGGTGGCTTTTTTTACCGGAAAAACCAAAATTCCGGTTGGACCGACCCATATTACGTCAGAATACCAATATAAAACTAGTATGGTTTATTTATTTATTTATTTATTTTGTTTTATGTGATGATTAGGAGAAAATAAAGATGTGTAAGGGTTTAATCTTTTTATATTTTTTTGATTTTTTTTGTTGTTCTAGACTTGTAGTTAAATGATTTTGTTGTTTTATTTATAGCTTTGTTTGTTTAAATGATTAGTTACAAGTAATCAACATTTGATATTAGGGCTTGAATGTTTAAAAATATAATTGAAAGTTATGGGCTATGGTTGAACATGATTGTTTATTTTGTTTAAGTGTTTAGTGTTGTTTTATGAACTTATGGAGCAAATTATATGTGTTAGGAACAATGAGTAAGAATGCAATGAACTTATGCCGTGTTTAGTATCTTTAGATGATATTTTGGATATATTTCAAAAAAAAAAAAAAAACCTGTAGGGCACAATTTTAAATACGTTTGTAATTTGTAATGACGTTTGACGAGTTTATGATGATTTATAAATTTTAGTTTGATATTCTTTTGTCTTACATGATCCGACCCGACCCGCTATGAACCTATATTTTTATACAGCTAGGTGCCTAAAATCTTTGAAAATATTCCGCACCCCCAAGAAAAAATTCATGGGTCTTAAATTTTTTCTGACGCCCTAATATATTTTAAATTATTCTCATATGTCTTAAAATACACCCCGTATGTGAAAACCGAGCCCAAAATATGAAATGTCATTAAAAATAATTAAAAAAAACAACAAAAATGGGGCTTACGCGGAGCGCGTAGCCTTTGGCTACTGCCTACGCGGGCCGCGAGAGATCGACAACGAGGCTGCACCCGGTGGTGACACGTGGCAACGCGTGTGGAACCTATATGTGTGACCCGGAACACCTACTCCTAGACCCCCCTACTACGCGGGCCGCGTAATCCCAGGTCTAACCTTACGCGGGCTGCGAGGAAACAAAAATCTGGCCCTATAAATAGCAGGCATCGGATCTTCAGAAAACTCGTTCAATATTCTTTTCTCTCTCGAAAAATTTACATAATAGGCATAATACTCGGGTATTATATTCCCCTAATTAACGAAGTTCTGCCCCATTGTAAGTATTATAACCCCGGTTACATAATAGATACGCTGCCCGATTGATCCAGGGTTCCGTAACGACTGTCGTGGTTCTACCCGACGTAGTTGTTGGAATACCGTCTCGGGGAGGGTATCGTTAATATAAATAAGGGGTTATTATACTAATATATATACATTTGTGTAAATTATAGATAAATCACTGGGAAACCCTAAAAGAAGTCTAAGACAACAATGTGAGTAATCCATCTTTTTGTGTAAACCTTTTTAGTGAGTTTATCCTCTTTTTGTAAACCTTTTATGAACTGTTTTACAATGTGATTAAGCAGTGATTGAGTCTTTGTAGTTCTTCAATTACTGCCGGTATATTGGGGTTTTGTATACAAAATGTGGAACACGTTATAATTGGACAACGAGTTAGCCAATGTGTAATATGACCCACCAGTCAGTATTGACAGTACTGAATGAGTAATTGTGTAGAAATAAACAAAGTGATAGATCTCAATACTGTGTTAATTAATAAAATGTTTCTTGATTAAACGGGGATTCACTCACCAGTATTTCCCACTGACAAATGTTTTTAAAACGCGTTTCAGGTAACAAAATGTGACAGCCAAATTAGAAGAAAGCCAGCTTGAGAGCACTGACGGCTTGGAAAATTGTGGCTATAAAAGTTACCTAAAAGACGATGTTTTAAATTCAATAAAATAGGGTTTATCCCTATGTTGTAATAAGAAACTTGGGTTTTACCCATGTGGTTATTAATATAAAATATGGTGGTTTTACTCTGATAAACATTTCCTAACTACGGTCCTGATGAAATTCCGCTGCCAAATTAATAAACAAAATGATACCACCACAACTGGTCTCGCGGCCACCCGTTCCCGGGACAGATAAGGGGGCAGGGGGTTGCGACAGAAGGTGGTATCAGAGCTAAGCCACTGATTCAGCCACATAAGTGTTCTGCTGACATCAAAATATTATTTGAAGTGTTAGGAAATTAATTACGAAAATACGTGCATATCTGTATTTTAATGTTATTTGTTATTTGTTATTTGACTATTTGTTAGTTTAGAGTATGAGTGATCAAGGACCCTCAGACGTGTATCGTCAGTTGTCCGATTCACCTAGGAGTGAATGTACTTCTTCCCAGCCTACCCTCTCTGGGTATTCTGCTGATCAGGAAGAAGGGATGTTTGTCTTTAAGGCTCAGTCTGAAGAGCCATTCCCTTAGAAAAAGAGAGGATGGTTCAGTTAGGGAGCATTTGAGCGTAGGAAAAGAATGCGAAAGTTGCAACAGCAAAGATTCCTAGCAGCCGCTAAGCGAGAGTCAGATGCCCATACACAGGATATGCTTAATAGAAGCTTAGCCAATTTGCATATCCTAGCAACAGCTGTTGCCGTCCCAAATCTAGAACAACTAGTAGCCCCACAACCCTTACCTTTGTTCCCCACTAAGCCGATGGAGATAGAAATGCATGATTTCAACCCTGAGGAAATACCTAGGATACCAGCCCCTAATCCCTTAGACCCAGACTACAATCCGTGGTTTGATGTTCATAGGGATTATGTGCCACGCTACCATCTAAACGACGAAACCATGCCGAACATAGCAGCCTATCCAGGTCTGGACCCTCTAGATCCCTACTATGATAACGATGAATACATTAGGGAGATCGTAGAGAATCCGTACCCTCAGGAAAATTCCATGCCCCAGTACCCAGACCCAGTACCAGCACCTGCACCCCCAATGAGTGCAGAAAATGTGCATGAGCTCCGAACTTTCGGAGAAGAAATCTTAGAGAGTAGTGAAAGAATGAGGCATGTAGGAGAGCGACTCGTCTGGAAATATGACGAGCGCAATATGGATTACTGGATGAATCCAGACCAGTAAAGATGATGGTGGAGTTGGTAATAATAATAATAATAATATAATAATATATAATATGTTTTTATGAAAAAAAAATTATAATAATAATAATAATATGTGTAATAATATATGTTGTAGTATAGACCACTTTGTGGTTAGCGATGCATAGTAATGTTGTAATTTTAATTTCCAGTTTTAGTGTGTAGTAGATGCATACTATATATAAAATAGAGTAAAGTTGCAATGCTCGACGTTTTTGACCAAGATGCGTGTCACGTGATTAATCATATTAAGATATTATCTTGTGATATTAATACGTGATAATTCAGATGAACGACGAAGTGAATCAGGAAAATCTGAATAACGATAACCAGAGTAACAATAACCCGGGTAACGAAAATCCAAACAACAACAATGGAAACCAAGTGGATAACAGTGCCATCCAACACGTAGTGGCACAAGGAATAATAGATGCAATGCCATATATTATTCAAACGGTTAGGGAAGCTGATAATAAAAGCAAGCATAGCAGTAAACGACCAACTGAACCTGAACACATCGTGAACAATGGACCTATACTTCAAGTGCCCATTCCCAAAAGAAGAAGAACCATGTCTTACGGTTGTTCTTACAAAGAATTCTGGTCTTGTAAACCAATGGAATTCTCGGGAAGTGAAGGGGCCATTGTAGTTCTACGCTGGATAGAAAAGACTGAGGCAGTCTTAAGAATAAGTAAATGTGCGGAAGAGGATAAGATAATGTTTGCTTCCAATCTGTTTAAGAATTCAGCACTAGAATGGTGGAACACTATCCTTCAGACTATGGGAAGTGATAGAACTTACAATATGGAATGGGAGGAGTTTAAAAACATGGTAGAAAGGAAATTATGCCCTCCTAATGAAAAAGAACAGATAGCAAACAAGTTCTTAAACCTTAGAATGACTGGTGTGGATAGTAAGGGGTACACTAAGTTATTCTTTGAATATGCTAGAATAGTGCCAACCCTTGCTTCACCTGAACCAGTATTAATCTCCCGTTACATCTGGGGATTAATTGGAGAGATAAGGCATGTAGTCAAGGCAGCTAGACCCCAAACTATAGAAGAAGCTGTAGAACTAGATAATACCTTGACAGATGAATTAATCCGTACACAAGAAGAGGATCAAAGGAGGAACCTGTCCCAGAAGCTTACACAAGAATTCCGTTCTGGAAATTCTAACTGTGGGAGAAATATAGGTTCTACCTCTGCACCCTATTGTAAATATTGCAAAAGGAAGCATTCCGAAAGATGCTCCATATACTGTAACTTCTGCAAAATATCGGGACACAAGGAGGAAGATTGCAGGAAAAAGATTAGCAACAGGATATGCTACAACTGTGGAGAACAAGGCCACATCAAGCCTAACTGTCCAAAGCTAGCTCCAGCTACGAACACCAAGAATACTAAAAATGCTAGAGCATTTGTTCTGACTGCAGAAGAAGCAAAGATGATCCCGGATGTGATCGCCGGTACGTTTTTAGTTAATGATGTTTATGCTAAAGTATTATTTAACTCTGGTGCAAACCAAAGTTTTATTAATACTTCATTTTGCAAAATTCTTAATCAATCATTAACTAAACTTCCACAAGAATGTTTGGTAGAGACAGCAAATGGGGAAACCATTAAGATTTCTGAGATCTTGCAGGGAGCAAGAATAGAAATTCTAAATCAGAAACTTATTGCAAACCTTTACCCCATGAATCTGGCAGGATTTAATGTTGTGTTAGGAATGTATTGGTTAATAGCCAATAAAGCCAGTATTTTATGTGATCAAAAGTCAATCCAAGTAAATTCACCAAGGGGTGAAACGATCACAATTAAAGGAAATAAAATCTCTAGATCCATTAAATTCATCTCTGTGATGAAAACAGCAAGTTATATAAGGAAAGGATCATTAGTGTATTTGATTTCCATAATCACTAACACTAAAGGAAAAGAATTAAATGATATTCCAGTAGTATCCCAGTTTTCATATATATTTCCAGAAGAGCTACCAGGACAACCTCCAGACAGAGAAGTTGAATTCAGAATCCACCTAATACCCGGAACCGCACCAATTGCCAAAGCACTTTACCGTTTGGCACCCGCAGAAATGCAAGAACTAAAGAAACAATTAGATGAATTGTTAGAGAAAGGATTCATACAGCCAAGTTCATCACCTGGGGAGCGTCGATCCTATTCGTTAAAAAGAAGGACGGATCAATGCGTATGTGCATTGACTACCGTGAATTGAACAAGGTCACAATTAAGAATCGGTATCCATTACAAAGAATTGATGATCTGTTTGATCAGTTGCAAGGAGCCCGATTTTTCTCTAAAATCGATTTAAGGTCAGGATATCATCAATTAAAGGTACAGGAAGAAGACATTCCTAAGATCGCTTTCAGAACAAGGTATGGCCATTATGAATTTACTGTCATGCCATTTGGTTTAACCAACGCCCCAGCTGCATTCATGGACATGATGAACCCAATATGTAAGCCATATTTGGATAAATTCATAATTGTCTTTGTAGATGATATTCTCATTTACTCTAAGAGTAAAGAGGAACATGCAGTGCATTTGCACGCACTTCTAAGTAAAGCTTTATGCTAAGTTTTCGAAGTGTGAGTTTTGGTTAGAACAGGTACAATTTCTTGGACATTTAGTTAATCATGAAGGAATTCATGTAGATCCCACCAAGATCAAAGCGATAACCAAGTGGAAAACCCCTAAGTCACCCACCGATGTTATAAGTTTCTTAGGATTAGCCGGTTATTATAGAAGATTTATTCAAGATTTTTCTAGAATAGCCATTCCCTTAACTAAGTTGACCTGTAAATCCGTTAAGTTTGAATGGGGACCAAAACAAGAAGTAGCCTTTAGAATCCTTAAGCAAAGATTAACCAACGCACCCATACTAGCGTTACCAGAAGGAACTGAAGATTTTGTAATCTATTGTGACGCTTCTAAGTTAGGTTATGGATGTGTATTGATGCAAAGACAAAAGGTTATAGCTTACGCCTCTAGACAACTTAAGAATCATGAAGAAAATTATTCAACCCATGATTTAGAATTAGAAACCATAATTTTTGCCCTTAAGAATTGGAGACATTACCTATATGGTAGTAAGTTTACCATTTTCACAGACCATAAGAGTTTAAGGTATGTCTTCGGGCAAAAGGAGTTGAATATGAGACAAAGACGCTGGATGGAATTACTTAGTGATTATGATTGTGATATCCAGTATCATGCAGGAAAGGAAAATGTAGTGGCTGATGCTTTAAGCCGAAAGTATAATGAAAAGCCAAAAAGAGTACGTTCACTTAATTTAAATCTGCAAGTAGATCTAAATGAACAGATTAGAAAGGCACAAGAATCAATAATCAAGGATGATACTGAGAAGTTAAAAGGAATGATTAAGGAATTAGAACGAGGAACAGATGGAATTTGGAGATTCCATAAGAAAAGGATGTGGATGCCTAAATTAGGAAACCTACGCCACCGTATATTAGAAGAAGCCCATAAGTCTAAGTATACGATGCATTCTGGAAATGATAAGATGTATCAGGACTTAAGAAAGAATTTTTGGTGGATAGGAATGAAAAAGGATATAGCAACATATGTTGCCAAGTGTTTAACCTGTTCACAAGTCAAAGCTGAACATCAGAAATCTTCAGGTTTATTGCAACAGTTAGAAATGCCAGTTTGGAAATGAGAATTGATAACAATGGATTTTGTTACTAAATTACCCAAAACAAGGAAAGGTAATGATACATGTTGGGTGATTGTAGACAGGCTAACTAAATCAGCTCATTTCCTACCAATGAAGGAAACTTTTGGTATGGAACAGTTAGCTAAATTATATGTAAATGAAATAGTTTCTTTACATGGAATTCCTCTATCAATTGTTTCTGACAGAGATAGTCGTTTTACCTCTCATTTTTGGACAAGTTTCCAAAAAGCAATGGGAACCAAGTTAAATCTAAGCACAACTTATCATCCTCAAACGGACGGACAAAGCGTCAGGACAATTCAGACCATGGAAGACATGCTTAGAGCTTGTGTAATTGATTTCGGAGGAAATTGGGACGATCACTTACCATTGATAGATTTTTTTTATAATAATAGTTATCATACAAGTATCAATGCTGCACCATTCAAAGCACTTTATGGACGAAAGTGTCGAACTCCAGTCTGTTGGGCAGAAGTTGGAGAAAAGCAACTATCTGGACCTGAGATAGTACAAGAAACAACAGACAAAATTATTCAAGTCAAGGAACGACTGAAAGCAGCACGTGATCGACAAAAGAGTTATGCTGATAATAGACGAAAACCGTTGGAATTTCAAGTAGGAGATAAAGTATTATTAAAAGTCTCTCCTTTGAAAGGAGTGGTAAGATTCATCAAGAGGGGAAAGCTAAGCCCCAGGTATGTTGGACCTTTTGAGATTATTAGAAGAATAGGACCTGTAGCCTATCAGCTACAACTGCCAGAGGAAATGGCAGGAATACATGATGTATTTCATGTATCTAATCTTAAGAAATGCTTAGCTGATGAATCACTGATAGTACCTCTTAAGGATATAGAGGTAAATGAACAGTTAAAATTTGTAGAAAGACCTCTACAAATTGAAGACAGGAAAGTCAAGAATCTCAAACACAAGAGACTAGTTCTGGTCAAAGTGAAGTGGGACTCCAAAAGAGGACCAGAATACATATGGGAGCTTGAATCAGAAATGCAAAGTAAATATCCACACTTGTTCCAGTAGACCTCGATGACGAGCTCTAAAACAAGGTGGGGAGGATATAACAACCCTCCTGAAATTTTTCTTACGCCCTAATATATTTTAAAATATTCCCATATGTCTTAAAATACACCCCATATGTGAAAACCGAGCCCAAAATATGAAATGTCACTAAAAATAATTAAAAAAAAAACTAGAAAAATAAGGCTTACCCGGGGCGCGTAACCTTTGGCTACTGCCTACGCGGGCCCCGAGAGATCGACAACGAGGCCGCACCCGGTGGTGACACGTGGCAACGCGTGTTGAACCTATATGTGTGACCCGGATCACCTACGCCTAGACCCACTACTACGCGGGCCGCGTAAGCCCAGGTCTAACCTTACGCGGGCCGCGAGGAAACAAAAATCTGGCCCTATAAATAGCAGGCATCGGATCTTCAGAAAACTCGTTCAATATTCTTTTCTCTCTCGAAAAATTTACATGATAGGCATAATACTCGGGTATTATATCCCCCTAATTAATGAAGTTCTGCCCCATTGTAAGTATTATAACCCCGGTTACATATTAGATATGCTGCCCGATTGATCCAGGGTTCCGTAACGACTGTCGTGGTTCTGCCCGACGTAGTTGTTGGAATACCGTCTCGGGAAGGGTATCGTTAATATAAATAAAGGGTTATTATACTAACATACGTACATTTGTGTAAATTATAGATAAATCACCAGGAAACCCTAAAAGAAGTCTAAGACAGCAATGTGAGTAATCCATCTTTTTGTGTAAACCTTTTTAGTGAGTTTATCCTTTTTTGTAAACCTTTTATGAACTGTTTTACAATGTGATTAAGCAGTGATTGAGTCTTTGTAGTTCTTCAATTACTGCCGGTATTTTGGGGTTTTGTATACAAAATGTGGAACACGTTACAATTGGACAACGAGTTAGCCAATGTGTAATATGACCCACCAGTCAGGATTAACAGTACTAAATGAGTAATTGTGTAGAAATAAACAATGTGATAGCTCTCAATACTGTGTTAATTAATAAAATGTTTCTTGATTAAACTGGGATTCACTCACCAGTATTTCCCACTGACAAATGTTTTTAAAACGCGTTTCAGGTAACAAAATATGACAGCCAAATTAGAAGAAAGCCAGCTTGAGAGCACTGATGGCTTGGAAAATGTGGCTATAAAAGTTACCTAAAAGACGATGTTTTAAATTCAATAAAATAGGGTTTATCCCTATGTTGTAATAAGAAACTTGGGTTTTACCCATGTGGCTATTAATATAAAATATGGTGGTTTTACTTTGATAAACATTTCCTAACTACGGTCCTGATGAAATTCCGCTGCCAAATTAATAAACAAACTGATACCACCACAACTAATGTTCGCGGCCGCCCGTTCTCAGGACAGATAGGGGGCGGGGGTTGCGACATCGCCCCTGCTCATGTGCAAGGCACATGTTATACTTTAACTGAAAATTTTAACTAGGTTGGAACCAAAGGATGAAATGTGTAATGGGTTTCCAAATAGTGACTGTAATTATTGAAGTTAAAGGCTATCTATTGCAACCCACTACAAACATAAAGGACGAAAAGTGTAATTTACCCTATGTGTTTAATATAATGATTAAGTTTAGCGTTAATTACTAAATAGAGAATTTAATGTTGGTGTTTGTTTTTTATTTTTTTAAAATAAAGCAAAATGAGTTGCATTAATAGGATCTAGGACATGGTTTTTTTAGCAGCATAGTTTCTAATCACTTATCAAATGAATAATATGTCAAGCGGAATGCTCGTGACCATAGTTATCGATAACGAATAGCGACGAGTAACCTATATGCTACGTAGCGATAACGACGAAATAGCGCTCGTTATTTCGTGTTTAGCGATAAGGTAATTAAAATTTTAAGAAATAAAAAAAGTAGCTATTTATATATTTTTATATATATAAAATGTTAAGTTTATACTTTTTATGTTTGAATTTTGAAGTTTAAGGACCAAATGTAAACAAGTGATGATAGAGAGGGTTACATGTTAAAAACTTAAAATACACAAACTAGTTTTACACTTTTACGTAAATTTTTACAAGTTTTAAGGACTATATGTTGACTAGTGAAAAGAAAGAGGGTTAAAAGTTAAAATCCAAAAAGTTTTTACAGAGAACACGGCCGCTCTTCTTCTCTTCTTCTTCCTAGCTTCCGGAAGGTTTCCAACAGAAATTACAGCACCGGAGTCGGAATTCGTCGTTGGAATCCCGCTATGGAGTTGCTAAGTAACATATAGCGAGAGATGGTCGATTCGCTATGAAACGTGCGATAGCGAACGCTATCTTCACTATCGATAACTACGGTCGTGACTCGTGAGTCGTGACTGTATGTTTCATGTCTGGGCTCACTATTTTACGAACCCTCATGAAGTGTAAGCCAAGTGCATCTTTGAATGACATGTTTCAAATAATAAAAATGGTTGTTTTCCATAGAAGATTCAAGCAGATTGTGTTTATTTCAACGTTTTGTTGTGATAGAGTGTATAAGGTGTCGAATACGCTCCTAAGATATCATATTATACACGTGACTATCAGTGGCGGATCTTGCCCGTTGAACGTCCCAGGGCCGAAAGCCACGGGCACTAAAAAAACAATTTTGGCGCGATTTTACGGGTCGTTCCGATAGGCAATTCGCCTCGGGTCAGCGGGTCGGGTCGGGTCGGGTCAGATTCTCGTTTAATAATTCAAATTGTCATTTTCAAACATAACAACGGTTTTTTATAACAAAAGACCTAAAATGTTTATAAAGATGCAAAAGAAAACATGAGTACCTGAAATAGAAATTACAATTCAGCTCGACGACCTTTAAGCTCTTTAAACTCATCAATTACGGAGGACGAATCAAACGTGTCAGCAATATCTCTTTCAATGTAAATAACCAAGTTATTCGCACGAAATTCATCGGACATTTTATTGCGTAGGCGATTCTTGAATATCTTCATTGCTGAAAAACCTCTCTCTGTTGTTGCGGTAGAAACTGGAAGCGTCAAGATTAGACGAATCACCCTATCAATCAGATAATATGTTTCACGTTTCTGAGTTTCCACAAGAATTTTGCAAAGGCTAGCAACAGTTGATGCACCACTTAGCCTGGGATTCTCTTTCATGTCAATATTAAAAATATCTAATTGACATCTTAAATCAATTCTTTCTTGCTCGGTAAAATCTTCCGGATAATACTTCTCAACAAGTAGACCGATCTGTTCAACATTAATCCCATTAGGGTGATCTTTTGGAACCAAAGAAGCACTCAGACTGAACAACTCTATCACGTGCTCATTGAATCTACTATTCAATTCCTGTAATTGCTTGTCCAATGTGGAAGTAAACAAATCCACCCGGTAAAAATGTTCAGAAGTGACATGTCCATCTTTTCTACGAGGCCGATATCTAGTAGAAGTATATGGAGCACTCATATCCGGCATTTCTACTTGATGTTTGTCACAAAAAAAAGCAACCTGTGCAATAATTTACTTAAAAGATGTTAAATAATATAATTAGTTAAATATAATAATATAGAAGTTAAAAAATAAAATTAACCTCTGTAATGAAAGAATCCCATCCATTGTTTCTGAAACTATTTAAACTCTCCTTTGTTGCTGAAACCAACTCCATAGCATTAAGGATATCTTGGGACTTCTTTTGTAGAACTTTAGAAAGTACATCCGTTTTTCCCATAACTTCCTTTAACAAATGAAGAATAAACACAAATTCAAACGATTGCATTTGAGTATAAGCTGCATCAGCATCTGCACGGTGAGGACCAGTCGCATGTGCATCTATAATTATGCTCTTGAGAACAACACGAGCTGCATCATACATGTTTAGCAAACTGCAAATAGAATAAAAGTGAGAACCCCAACGTGTATCACCGGCTCTTCTTAGTGTCCCAACTTGATTCAATCCTTTTCCTGATTTAATTTCACGAAGCTCCAATAAGTTTTCAATCTGCTTTGCCTTTACCCTTTGTAAGTCGTCATGACGCTTACTAGAAGCACAAACCACATTAATTATTGAAGCTAAGTGTGAAAAGAATTGGCTCACTGGAATAATTTCTCTTGAAACTGCAACCAAGGTAAGTTGCAATTTGTGAGCAAAGCAATGCACATAATATGCATAAGGACAATCATTTAGAACAAGTGCTTGTAATCCGTTCCATTCTCCTCTCATGTTACTAGCACCATCATAACCTTGCCCACGGATTTTACTAACATCAAATTGATGATGCAATAGGTTTCTCCACAAATGTGTTTTAAGGGTTAAAGACATGGTATCTCTAACATGAACCAAATCTAAGAACCTTTCCCGTATGATTCCTTCTGCATCAACAAATCTTAAAACTATAGCCATTTGCTCCTTTTTTACTCGTCCCGAGACTCATCAACCATGACACAAAAGTATCCATCCCCCACTTCGCTACGAATATACCTTCGGATTTTATTTGCAAGTATACTAAGAATTTGTTTCTGAATATCTCCAGACACATACTTTGCATTATATGGGGCATTCTCTAATATAACCTTTGCAAGATCATCATTATAAGTGGCCAAAAGTTGCAATAGTTCAAGAAAATTACCTTGATTTTTAGAACTTGAACTTTCATTATGTCCTCTCAATGCATAAGCTTGGTATGTCAACCAACGAACCACATCAATTGAAGCTTTCAACCTTAAACGGTTATTCATTATTTCATCATCATTAAACTTCAAGATCTTTTCTTCAATGTGTTGTTTTTGGTTCAACAAGTTCTCTGTAAATGACACAACATTTTTATGATGGTTACTAGCAACATGTTGACGAAATGCACATTGTTTCCCATTAACTCTATTCCAGCAATCAAACCCTTTAACGGTAAATGCATCTTTCCCGTTGTTCAAACTTGATTTATGTTGACGAATTGTAACTTACGCTTATGCTTCTTCGAACCTTTACTTGGATAATTTGTAAGACGTATTTGGTAAGCTCCTAAATTGAGATAAGCTAGTCTTACTTGTTCCCTCAAATTGACAGGATAATCCAAAAGTTGTTTCCGTTTGGCTGGATCTCTTTCTAGTTTGCTAGGTTCCACATCGTTGCTAGTTTGTGGTAGTGGAGATTCAGAAAAAACCGGTTCTTGTTGATTACTCGCTTCCTCTACTTGGCTAGGACCTGTCTCAGGACCTGTCTCTTTCTGACGCTTACTTGCTTCCTCTTCATTTGCATTACTCTTTCTTTTGAAAAAAGAATCTATTGTCTTTGGATTTCCCATGGTAATTTACAACACCACAGCTAACAAACTGAATCAATGAAGCAAATACCCAAAATCAAATTCAAGCAATGAAGCAAAAACCCAAATCAAATTGAAGCAATGAAGCAAAAACACAAATCAAATTGAAGCAATGAAACAATTCAGATTCTATTTCTATCTAATTCTATCAAATTGAAGCAATATTATAATTTACAAACCTCTGATGGTTCGAGTTCGAGCAGGCTGCAGGCGTGTTCAAGTTCAAATCGCTGCAGGTCTGATGGTTCGAGTTCCCTGGCCCCTGGCTCGCTAGTCGCTGCAATGAATCAAATGAAAGTATGGAACCCTAATTCCTAATCGGCAGTGAGTCTGTGAGTGTGGGAGGGGGTTAATCATTAATGGGTTATTTTTTATTGGGCTTATGGAGTTATGGGCTAAATATTGTTACTTCATTTGGGTTGGGTTATCAAAGTAAAAAACCACTAACAGTTTATCCAAAATAACATGCCAGGGCCAAACATAGGAGGTATAAAAAATTTCGAACGAACCGCGGAAAATTAGCACTTCTGGCCGAAAAACGTGCCAGGGCCGTGGCCCTGGCACACACCTTCTAAAAACCGCCCCTGGTGACTATAATACATTAATTATTTAATTGTTAGTATTTCAAGTGCATGGACTAAAATTATCAACACACGATTTAAATTCATTTTTAACTTAACTCAAATGATATTTATTTGCATTAATATTCAACTTCAATTTATAACTAGCAGACGTCCTCGCGCTCCGCTGCGAGCTTTCGGTCGATATCGGTTTGATTCGCTACACTTTCGGTACGATTCCGGTACTTGGTATAGCTTTGGCTATAGTTTACATTATCAAAAATTATTCTATTGTAATACCTTCAGAAAACCATAAAAACAAATATTCCCGGTTGTGGCATGCATGTGTCAGTGGTTAAACCGTTTTATGGACCATCAATTTTACTAATATATATGATAATGATAAATTTTGTATTAACCAAGAAAAGTTGTAAATAATTCATGAGAAAATAAGTACTTTTATTTAACATGTATATAATAAAAATAAAAATCAAACATGTTTACTTTTAAAAAATTACCAAAAAAACAACATAAAAAGCCTAATGGATCGTATGGAGACACCACCTAAAGTTTACCGCTCTTCACCACAGTCAAGCTTCAGTTGTTGACAAACTTTAGAGGGTAAAAAAAGTAACATAAGAAATCTAATGGACCATATATGTAGAAGTCATCTAAAGTTTACTGTTTCTTCGTATCTTATGAATTAATACTATATATATAGAATATATTAAATAAAAGAATAATGAAAAGCTATATATTATTATAAAAATAAAGTTACTATTCATCGTAGTTCATGAACAATATATATAATAATAGCATGTTTCATGCACTTAAGCCTATTTTTTATTTATTTTGACCAATTGACCAATATATTTATTTACAACTACTGGGTCTATTTTTTTAACGAACCAAACTAGTACCGCTTATTTTTTAAGATTTCTCTTTCGCTTGTTGATACCAATGCCAATCGAATTTCCGTCACTAGGCCTGCAAACGAACCGAACATTCATGAACTGTTCGTGAACTTGTTCGGCGGGAAGTCCATTTATGTTCGTTTATTTAATAAACGAACGAACACGAACAAAAACTTTTGTTCGTTTAATTAAATGAACAAACATGAACACACATTGTGTTCGTTCATTTATGTTCGTAAACGTTCGTTTATTTTCGTTTATTTACGTTCGTTTAAATTTAATAAATACGTAATAGTTATATTTATATAAATATTAGGTTTTCTAACTACTTATATAAATATAATTAATTAGTAATTGAGTTTTCTAGTAATAAAAAATGAAATTTTAAAATTTATATAAAAAAACTACTTAATTTTAGTATTTATGAACTCTAATTTAGTCGTGTTTTCGGATGAATTGTAATATATTAGACTTGTTTGTTTGTATTCACTAATATTAAATTGTGTTTGTTTATATTTGTTCAATTACGTTCAAAGGGAATGAGCTGAGGTCAGGAACTAAACTACCTGCTTTCGGGACAACTAAAGCAAGGGCAAAGGCTTCCCCGATTGTTAGAACTCCTTGGACCATGCTTAGGCTTATCGGATTAGCCTGACAGAAAGATTCTAAATATGAGATATCCCCCTTTTTCGATAAGAAGGAAATGAAGAACATGAACCAAACACTTCTTTTGGCCGTTCTTGATGTCTCAAGTTGTCCTCTTTTCTTTAGAAGCCGTTTCTTTGGTTGCAGTTAACATAATTACTGGTGAATTCTCCATGCCATGGAAGGCAAAAGTCATTGTTAACTATTTCCACTCCCAACTGAACAGATTTGAAGATTGATGGGTCACTCTTAACCCTAACGGTGCCCTTATTTCGCTTTCCTGTCTCTATCTCTCGACTCTCCGATTAGTAGGTCGATCAATAGGTGATGTAAGCTTCATTTACAGTTTTCCAGCTATTTTCGAGCTTCAAAAAGGCTTGAATTCTTGTTTATCCGTATATTGATATCTTAATATATCTAGTTTTGATTTATCTTTCGTTGACCTTCATGAAGCTAGGAATACCTATTATGGCTTTTTGTTACTCCGGGGAGGACGAAGAATCAAGGATTTGCGCTCATCCTCCAGCAGAGGGTTCCTCAAATGCCCAACTCGATTGGGCTTGTTGTTGAACGAGATGTGGTTTTTCTTTCTTAGTAACAGTCTAACTCTATAAAATGACTTTTTGATTATATAAGCTATTAAGATTAGGAATCGACGAAGAGGTTCTGAAAGTGAATCAAATCTGGGCTGTTCGGGGGAGTTATGCAAGAGGGAGCTTGTCGGTGCATATTTTGTATGTCTGCCACTGTGCGAATAGGCTAGATAGAGCGTGTGTTGAATATTGTATAGAATAGAGTGAAATCCAGTACGAACCAAGGTTTTGTGTATGTTATAGTGCCTTCGTACGAACGGACTACAGAGTGGGTTCGTACTAGATGTGCAAGACCAAGTTGGGTTCGTACGAACGCACTCTATGTGGGTTCGTACGAAGCTACAATGCCTATATATATATGGGGCTTGGGTCTTGTGTTGGACAAGCTTTTGGTTCCAAGAGGGGACATGATGTCCGAATGGTTTCACGGGTATGTAATTGTTATACTTTTAATAGAAATCAGATTAAAATGACTTGTTCGGTGTGATTTCTTCTTCTACTCCTTTCTAGTCAATAACTATCCACCGAACCGGTTACCTCAGGACCGAAGCTCCGTGAAACTCACCGGATCCTGGAATATCAAGTGGTATCAGAGCTACGGTACCGATTCAGTCGATCTAACAGTTGGTTAAATCACCCAAGCTCATAAATTTTGGTGTTTATAAGGAGTTTTGACGTAAAACATAGAAAAACATCAAAATAAAGGTCAATTCACGGATGGAATTTGAAATTGAAGACATCATTTTGTTCGTAATTGATTCGCGCACAATCCTGTGAAGTTTCATCATGAAATTCACAGAAATAAAGATTCTGGATCGAAAAATGTGTTTGGGAGTGTTCTTGAGAAGTTCAGCTATCTTGGTACGAAGGAGCAGCTTCGTACGAAGCCACTCAGCTTCGTACGAAGGCACTAAACCAGCTTCGTATGAAGCCAACCACTAGGTTCGTACGAAGGGACACCTGGTGCATTAATTGTCAAGAAATACAGATTCAGTCTGTTCGTACGAAGAGACATACCCGGTTCGTACGGATGGGCAATTATCATCATGAAAATTATAAAAAATAAAAAACAGGAGTGTGATGTGATAAAAAAATGGTGGATACACCGTTGGTACTTCCTATATATAAGTGTTTTTGTCATATTGCATTTCAAAAAGGTATCGGATTTGATCGCGACGATAAGTTGAGTCTCTAAGAGATGGGTTGTTCGGAGACATCGTCCGGTGCTTCAGAGTCGAACATGATGATGCGATCACAGATTGTGGAAAATTGTGGGGTAGTCATGATACTAGAGCAGAACTGTTATATTCTGGATTATCTGACTATTTATGGGCCAAAACGTAAAATCCGCAAAGATGAAAAATTGACATTGGTGGAGAATATTGTCATATTTTGGTATGGTCGAGTTTTTCAGAGATGAGAAAAGACTGAATTGCTCAGTTTGAGGGGGAATTCAGTGAGAAGACGTCAGAATTTGCAAAAATGAGGGGGAATAAAATTTTGTCAAATGTTCAGCATTTTTGAAATTCGTGACGCTGCAACAGTATTCGGCTGGTTTCGACTTCAGAATGTCCGGGAATGTGAATCTGATCGTGGGTGAAAGCTTCTGAGATCTAGATTGTCCGAGGAAATGAATCTGATCGTGTACGAAAGCTTCGGAGATCTGTGATTGATCGTGGATGATAGCTTCTGAGATCTAAATTATCCGAGAAGATGAATATCTGATCGTGGATGAATGCTTCAGAGATCGGAATGTATTACCAGATGATTCGTTATCCGATAAAGATTTGCTGATTGTGGAAATTACTGATTATACGGGATTTCAGGTTTTTGTGGGTTTTCACAAACTTGAAGCTTCTCATTGAAGTATTCGAAGTTTCTATTAAATGTCGGTTGAGTTTTTGTACATTCAAAGATCAAGCAGGCGGAATGCGAGATCGACGATGTTGAACTATTAAATCAAAAGCTGAACGCGGATGTGGCTAAAGCGGAAACAGAGATGCTGCAATAACTAACTTCTAGTTGGTGATTATTCATAAAGATTGCAGTTTAGCATATCAGAGGAGGTCGGAAACCGTGCATACAAAGAATTGAAGAATTATTTCAGGGGGAATACATTGTCAAAATGCAAACCCGGACAATTAATCAAGGGGGAATCTATTGTCAGATGTCAAGTTGCTTGATTGAAGTTGCAGAACATTCAAACACGGCTCTAAGGTTTTAAAATTGTCAAAAAGTCAAAGTGACGATGTCTGCTACTGTGCGAATAGGCTAGATAGAGTGTGTGTTGTATATTGTATAAAATAGAGTGAAATGCAGTACGAACCAAGGTTTTGTGTATGTTATAGTGCCTTCGTACGAAGGGAGTTCCTTTGTACGAACGAACTACATAGTGGGTTCGTACTAGATGTGCAAGACCAAGTTAGGTTCGTACGAACGCACTCTAGGTGGGTTCGTACGAAGCTACAATGTCTATATATATGGGGATTGGGTCTTGTGTTGGACAAGCTTTTGGTTCCAAGAGGGGACATGTTATCCGATTGGTTTCACGGGTATGTAACTGTTATACTTTTAATAGAAACCAGATAAAAATGACTTGTTCGGTGTGATTTCTTCTTCTACTCCTTTCTAGTCAATAACTATCCACCGAACCGGTTACCTCGGGACCGAAGCTCTGTCAAACTCGCCGGATCCTGGAATATCAGAGCTGCTACCCTAGTCGAAAGTTGAAGCAGTTATACCAACAAATAGGTAATGAGTGCGTCAGGCTTTTGCTTGAAGCCGGGATGGTATTACCACCGGGCTTGACCATGCCTGAAGCTATTCAGCTAACCTTTGGGGATGAAGCCTAATGTGACACGTTCCCTCCCAGTTTGATCAACGGGATCAGTCGGATAGCTAGCGAGGCTATTCTTCTTCCATGGAAACAAAGTAGTCTCTTGTACTGACCGAACCCTCAGTTCGGAAGTCTTCGTCAACATGTTACGAAGCTCCAGTCTGGCGGTCAACTTGATGCGGGAGAGGCATGAGTGCAGTTTGATTTTCGTTTATGTTTGTCCAATCATGCTAATTTATGTTTGTTTATGTTTATTCATATATGTTCAGTTAAATTTGTTTGTTTATGTTCTTTTGTGTTCGTTTATATTCGTGAACTGTGCATTTATGTTCGTGACCTGTTCGTTTATATTCGTGAACTGTGCATTTATGTTCGTGACCTGTTCGTTTACGCTTTAAACGAACGAACATAAACGAACACGAACATACTTGATTTCTTAATAAACGAACACGAACAAAAATATGTGTTCGATTATATGTTTCTGTTCCTGTTCGGTTAAATTTAAATTAATGAACATGGACATGTCTATGTTCGTGTTCGTTCGGTTCATTTACCCGTCACGTCTTGCGTCCTTTGATAACAAGTGCGTTTTAATCCTGCTAGTTTAATCTGAATATATAGTAAGGTAACTAAAGTAGTACTCATTATATTTTACACTATTTTTTATTATCAAATCATGTTATTAATATATATTCTTTATTTACTTTCTGTATCATCTTTATATTTCAAATTTGTTAAGACAAAATTTATTTCAAACACAACAGATTTTTTGAATCATGCAAACATGTTTTTTTTTATAACGCAATTCTGATAATTTATAACATCGAATCATCGTGTCAGTTAACAAAAAAGTATATCTGCCGAATAATATGTTATTTAACATCTCAAACTCTAATAGTAATAATTATGATTTTCATAATTATTACTAAATGTAAGAAAATGAAAAGAACAATTGGATAATTTAACCAAAGAGCCATAATAAAAAAATATATAAACGTGGCCCATGCAGGTCTCGAACCTGCGACCTTCGCGTTATTAGCACGACGCTCTAACCAACTGAGCTAATAGGCCAATGATTGAACATGTAACTTTCTATGTAATTAACTCCACTACTAAACCAACGTATTATAAAGTTTGAAATTACATGTATACCAACTTTTCGAACAGCTATATATTATATAATAATTTTATCATACTTTTAATATTTCCCACACTTAAGACTTCTTGATTTTCATTTCCGTATTTCATACTAAGTTATCATTAAAAAAAAATAACAACATATTCTTTAATTTATTTCTCTCCCCGTCTTATTTTCATCTTAATTGTGTTATTTTATTTTATAGCAAATTACATTTGATTTTTCTTTAGTTTATATCAGCTTACATGCATGAACGACTCTACATGGTGAATTTATAGAGCTCCCAAATTACTGAGTCCCATGTATTTTGAGAAAAGCTTATACACATCTTTCAGTCCACATTTTTTTTGGGTGTCAAAATATCTTTTTTTTTTCTCGATCGACAAATTTAGATCACTGATGGACCACTAGAGTAACATCGTGCCACCAACAGAACCACTCAATCATATCCATCTCCAATATGCAATAATGCATATACACCAATTCAGGAGGAAACCCAATAAATATGAGAAAAACTCACTTGCGGGAATCGAACCCAGGACCTAATAATCCCTAAGCCTTATCCCACCTTTAAGATGTCACTAGGCTATAATGTAATGGGCATCAAAATATCTTATTTTAATCCAATCTCACTTCAAAAAAAACGAGCTAAATGTTTTAACGGACATAGTCCAATCCTATTTTAGCAAACCCCTTTTTTTACCCGAACTTACATAAAATCTTAGATTTGTCACTGTTTATACATTAACATTTGAAAAAGGAGACTCGACTCTTTACTCACCTCATGCCCCCAAAATGATTGAGCCGACGAGTGGTGATCAATGATAATTGCGTTTGGAGTTAAAAATGACTAAGAAGAAAAATATAACACATAAAAGTTAATTATTATGAAGAAATAGTAAAACTAGATGAATTTTATAAAAGTGAACGGCTTCATTTTTTTTTAAACAAGATTCTGTAAAGTATGATATGGACGCTTGTAGATCAAGTTATTTGGGCCCGTAGACTATTGGAGTCCAAGGCCCAATACTGGATATTAGATGTATGTGAATAATGCTAGTGTCTCGGCCATGTGTTTTTTAAGTTTAACTAGGATTGAGACCCGCCGCAATGTGTCGGGTATTCTTTAGTTATAACTAAGTCGATCTAGGACCCGCACGTTATGTTAAACCTGTCAAACGAGGAAGAAATAGACGATGAAAAAACGTTCACCCACAGACGCACATTGCGTCATGTTAACTCGCAAAATTTAGAACGAAACGTAAAAACGTTAAACCAAAGACGCAGTCGATCTAGGACCCGCACGTTATGTTAAACATGTCAAATGGGGAAAAAATAGACGATGTAAAAACGTTCACCCACACACGCACGTTGCGTCGTGTTAAGTCGCAAAATTTAGAACGAAACGTAAAAACGTTAAAACAAAGACGCACGTTGCGATGTGTTAAGTCACAAAATTTAGAACCAAGCATAAAGCGAAAAATTTGCGAAAAATGAAAACTATAAAGGACCAAAGTTGAAAGTAAAAAAAGTTGTAAGAATAGATTGCAAAAGATAAAAAGTTTTTGGTTAAAAGTAAAAAAAAACAAATAGTTTTGGGTTAAAAATAATTTATGAAATCCTTTTGGATGAAAAGTAAAAAAAATCTTTTTTTTTTTTGAAAACCCCCTAAAGCCAAGGTTACGACAACTATATGCATAACCATTTTTTCTTTGGAAAACCCCCAAAGCACACCTCGTATTGCGGCGGGGCGTAAAACGGTGTCAGATAGTACTAATGTCACACAACCGTTATCGACCACCAACACTGACTCGACCTAAGATCTACGTGTTGCGACGAACCTGTCAAATATGAAAAAATATAGGTAAAAAAGTTGAACCACACATGCACGTTGCGCCGTGTTAACTTGCAAAATTTGAAACAAAACATAAAAAAGTTGAACCACACTCGTTCGTTGCGTCGTATTAACTCGAAAAACTTAGAACTATACGTAAACCGAAAATTTGCCAAAGATGAAAAGTATAAGTGACAAAAGTTGTGAAGTTAAATTGCAAATAATGAAGAGTTTTGGGTTAAAGTAAAAAAAAAACAAATTATGTAGGGTTAAAATTGCAAAAGGTAAAAACCTTTGGGTTAAAAGTAATGAAAAGTTTTGGGTTAAAGTTAAAAAAACAAATTATGTAGGATTAAAATTGTAAAAGGTAAAAACCTTTGGATTAAAAGTAAAAAATCAAGTTTTTTTTTTTTTTTTTTTTTTTTTTTTTGAAAAAACCCCAAAGCACAATGTACAAGTTCCAATTCATATTTTTGTTGCTTATTTATAGTAACTAGAATTCAGACCCGCCGCAATGCGACGGGGATTATTTAGTTATGACTAAGTCGATCTAGGACCCGCACGTTATGTTAAACCTGTCAAACGGGGAAAAATAGACGATGTAAAAACGTTCACCCACACACGCACGTTGCGTCATGTTAACTCGCAAAATTTAGAACGAAATTAAACCAAAGCAAAAATTTAGAACCAAGCATAAAGTGAAAAATTTGCGGAAAATGAAAACTGTAAAGGATCAAAGTTGAAAGTAAAAAAAAAGTTGTGAGGGTAGATTGCAAAAGATAAAAAGTTGTGGCTTAAAAGTAAAAAAACAAATAGTTTAGATTAAAAGTAATTTATGAAATACTTTTGGATTAAAGTAAAAGAATCAATTTTTTTGGAAATCCCCAAAGCAAAGGTTGCGGCAACCATATGCATAATGATTTTTTCTTTGGAAAACCCCCAAAGCACACGCCGCGTTGCGGCAGGGCGTAAAACCGATGTCAAATAGTACTAATGTCACACAACCGTTATCGACGACCAACACTGACTCGACCTAGGGTCTGCGTGTTGCGACGAACCTGTCAAACATGAAAAAATAGAGGTAAAAACGTTGAACCACACATGTACGTTGCGTCGTATTAACTTGCAAAATTTGAAACAAAACATAAAAAAGTTGAACCACACTTGTACGTTGCGTCGTATTAACTCGAAAAATTAAGAACTATACGTAAACCGAATATTTGGCAAAGATGAAAAGTATAAGTGACAAAAATTGTGAAATTAAATTGCAAATAATGAAAAATTTTGGGTTAAAGTTAAAAAAAACAAATTATGTAGGGTTAAATTTGCAAAAGGTAAAAATCTTTGGGTTAAAAGTAATGAAAAGTTTGGGTTAAAGTTAAAAAAACAAAATATGTAGGGTTAAAATTGGAAAAGGTAAAAATCTTTGGGTTAAAATAAAAAAAATCAAGTTTTTTTTTTAAACTCTCAAAGCACATGTTACAAGTGGTTATGCACAAAAAGTTTGCTTATTTATATATAGAACTAGGATTGAGACCCGCCGCAATGCGGCGGGGATTCTTTAATTATGACTAAGTCGATCTAGGACACGCACGTTATGTTAAACCTGTCAATCGGGGAAAAATAGACGATGTAAAAACGTTCACCCACACACGCACGTTGCGTCATGTTAACTCGCAAAATTTAGAACAAAACATAAAAAAATTAAACTAAAGACGCACGTTGCGATGTGTTAAATCACAAAATTTAGAAAGCGAAAAATTTGCTGAAAATGAAAACTGTAAAGGAACAAAGTTGAAAGTAAAAAAAGTTGTGAGCATAGATTGCAACAGATAAAAAGTTTTGGATTAAAAGTAAAAAAACAAATAGTTTTGGGTTAAAAGTAATTTATGAAATACTTTTGGGTGAAAAGTAAAAAAAATCGACCCTGTCTCATAAGACCCTTGACAAAACCATTGTGCTTCTTCTTGTTTTCATGAGCCACATGCTCAACCCTGTCTAACCTCTCTAGGATCTCTTGAGTTTGCTGTTGCTGAACAGGAGGAGGTTGTTGGTATGACGGGTATTGGTAATCCTGTGTCGGGTATCCCGTGGGATACACTGGAGGGTAAGAAGAAGGGTAAAGATGGTGGTATTGTGCAGCTGTAAGATACGGATCATGAGTCCCATAGTCAGATGGGTATCCGGACGGATTATACCCAGATGATCCTGGGTACGTCGGGATAGGGTTATCGAAACCCAACGGTGGCTGAAGTGGAGCGTGTGAAACTGGAGGAAGGTTTGCTTCCGTCACCGTGCGGGATGATTCACCCAACTGAGGGTCTTCTGGTATAGCAGGATACGAGCTTGAGCCACGAGGAGATGCAAACCGTGGTCCCCCACGTACTGACATTCTAGCATTCCTCCTTCGCCTTGGAGACTCGGGAGGTTGTTGAGGTGGATCCTCAACTGGCAAGGGTGGTGGGGTAACAGCCCTAAGCTGTGGTTCATCCAAGGGAGGTTGAATTGGGGAGTTATGGTATGAAGGTGTAAAGAACCAGTCATACTGACCCATCCTCTCCTGGAATGAATCAGGCCCATTATACGGTGATCCCTGAAATGGGGAACCGCTTGAGATACTTATAGGGTGGCCGGGTGTTCCTGTTTGCAACTCCGGGTCCGGTTCGTCATCCATCTCCATTTCCTGAGAAAAGTGATCCTCAGGTCCCAAAGGGTTGTAGCCCAAAAATTAATTAACATAAGCGTTGGGGTTAAATTGTGAAGGTGAGTAAGTGGAATCTGAATGATGAAAAGGATGGGATTGAAAAGAGTGGTGCGATGGGTTTGAATAATGAGTTCCTTGCGAAAGAGGAGAGTGATGGGGTTCGATAGGAACGTGCAAGTCAAAGTAATGAGGAGGGTCAGAAGGTGAGGACCCCAGCGAGACAGAATGTCTTGCTGGTTGAAAGCTATGGCTCCAATTATCCTTGGAGTCGGAACCGGAAAGCGAGTCGGATGGTGTACGCCTGTGGGAGGGTCCCGTGCTGCTAGATGGTCCTCCACGCATGGGTCCTTTGCCTCGTCCCCTTTGTCTTGGCGGCATTTTCCTGTCAAAACAAGTAAATATAATAAAACAATAAAAGGAAGGTTAAGAGTAAAATCCTAGGTCATTTGCCTAGACTCGAGAGTCTAAGGAATGTGCTTATTGTGTCATTGAGATTAAACACAAAAGGCTAGTGTTTAATTCACTCAATGTTGGCTCTGATACCAACCTGTCACACCCCGATATTTCCACATATTACCGGTGGGCCCGGCGAGGAGTATCGTGACGTAGTTGATATCATCATAGTCAATACACACAATATAATAGCACAGCGGAAGGCTTGGGTGAATAACTATTACAAACCATATTGTGTGAGTGTTCGAGTTTATGAATGTACAGACTGGTATGTAATAAGATCCACAGGCGGATCATAATAAATACAAAGAAACAAAAAATAACAGACTGCAGGCATCTTATGGATTTGCAAGATCCTCTATAGACACCCTATAGCTCCAGCCTATTTCGAGAGGTACCTGTCAAATCAGTCTTTAAGAAAATACGTCAGTTTACACTGGTAAATACAATTAACTGACTCTTTTGAAAATGTTTAAGAAAATTGATTTTGGTGCACATGGCGTAAATCTTTTATAACTTGGGACAATTATTTAAATATAATCTTGTATACAGATTTATATGTTTGTCATACAATTGGGGCCGGTTGGAAGCCGGTCGTGATTAACCGACTCACCACTTATAGAACCCACAAAGGAGTTATCCCCAACATGTGGGTTTATATTTAGCATTTTCATCTGTCAGGTGTATGCCTACACCCCGTGCATAGGTTGTGGCCATTTTCAAATAAAATGAGCCGAGGATATCCAGGACACGGTCGTTAACCCCCAATGCTTATGTTATCAAACAAGACAGATTAAAACGGGTTATGCAATTTATTAATCACAATCCGATTAATTGATTTCATACCGACCAAGTGGTATTATTATAATACCATATCCCAAGCCCGTATAGGGAAAATAAGTTAAAGGTATTTACCTGGTGCTAGCAGTAAAAATCTTAAGGTTTTTTGAAGGCACCTTCTACCGGAAGCTATTTAATCTGTATAGAAGGTTTATTACCCTATTAGGATACTAACGGGTCTTTAATTAAGTCAAGGACTTAGACCGGCTAGCTAGAAAGAAACCTTATGGTTCTAAACGCTCGATTAAGCGGAGACCGGAATAGAATGTGGTTTAGACCCGACAAGCTTGGATACTTGTATAATATGGGTAAACTAAACACATTCTGGAAATTGAGAATTTAATGATAAGGTTAAGCCCGTTTCGACTATTATATGTAAACTAGTCACATAAGCCGATCCGAACGCGTAAACGCGTAACGGGTAACCAAGTAAATTATATACAGGTCTTTAATCATTATTATGCTCAAAATATGTTAATACATCAGTAAGATGTTAACATATATATGCCCAAAAGTAATTTAAACCAAAATAAGTCCCATAAGGGTATTTTGGTAAATTTTAATGCCCATAAAAGAGTTTAATTGTACAACTGAGTTTCAGGTCTGATTAGATCAGTAAAAATATGTATTTTTATAAGTTATAACAGTAGGATACTTTATATAAGTGAAAATTATCTTATATAACCAAACTATGTCCCGAAGGGGCATTTTGGTAATTTTACATAGGCTTTAAAGGTCAAAATAGACTTCTGAGTTTAAAAAATTTGACTTACTGTTTAATTATATAAATTAACTTAAAACATCAGTGGTTAATAAGTTGTATATGTCAAATATAGTTTTAACCCATACTAAGTGCTAAAAACGCTTAAAAGTCGGTTTAAAGGGGTTTTCGGGTTAAAATAGGAAATCTGAGTTTTTGATCAGTTTATAAAGTTCAAAATACTTTATTTATCATAAGGAATAAGTAGCAAAAGGTTTGATACTAAAAAGTTATGTAAAACTCATTTTATGCATGAAAAGGGTAAAACCGCCAATTACCGAAATCAAGCTATAATCCTATGTTATGCTCAGCCTAAAAATAATTAAAAATCTTTAAAAATCCCAAAATATTATTTTACATCAGTAGGTAAGAAGTTTGGTGTCAAAAATCGGGTTTAGATAGGCTTCATGCTAATTAAGCTATTTAATTACTAGAAAGTTCCTTAATTACGCTATTGAGCATAACTCCAATTCTAGACCTCCAATTGATGTCAAACTTTTAGGACATGTCTAATTATCAGTAGCAAAGATGTTAGTCCATTCACATTGCTAAAAATCTCAGTTGTATGTAAAAAGGGCGTTTATGGCATTATTAAGCATAATTACGATTAAGTGCATATAATTCGAACCACTAGTCACCATGCAATATAACCCCAGGGGGTTATACTACTAAGTAATGTGGTCCTAATGGAAGCTTAAAACATGAGAGAATTAAGCTTACACGGGTCAGAACTGAAAGTCAGAGCAAAAGTCAAGCTTTTGCGACTTTCGGTTATAAACTGACCTTAGACTATTAATTGTCGGGTTAAGACTGATAAAACATGTTTTAATATTGATTACCAAGTCATTAGATTGTTAAAATATAATTTAGAACCTCTGGTTTATTAATTAGAATCATTTTTGTAATTTCTGTCCAGTTTGACTTTTTGTCAAACTACTTTGACCCGACAATTGACCAGTCAAACGAGATAATTAGGAGGTGCCCTCTTAAGGGTTAATCACCTACACTAATGTGGTTCTATAACCACTTTCAATTTGATCAGTGGTTAAGCCACATGTAATTAAAACGAAAGTCAAACTAATTTTACGATAAGTTTGACTTTAGAGTAATTAAGCTAAATTAAACAACTAAACAAGTAATTAGAAGCTTACTTAAGGTCCTAGCAAACTTTTCTACACTTGATAATCCTCTTCTAACTGATGGAAGCTCCAGAGCAAGTCCTTTTGAAATTGTTGCAATAATGTGCCAAGAACATATGAACTAAGGTTCTTTATATAGCAATGTCCAAGGATTTTGATCACTTCCAGGTGTAATAGGATGCTCTGAGATCGACCCAGGTGTCCTACCTATTGTAATAAACCGACTTACAGCTCCCTAGGTCGATATCTTTGAGGTTAAGGCGGTGGAACAGGCCAACCCGCACCTGCAGGTGACTTTTCTGATCTGGACGTTCTTAGGCGGGCCGCGTAAGATTTAAGGGTATCTTACGCGGGCCGCGTGAACCGGTAAAACTGGCAAAAACAAGTTTCCTTCTTGGCAGATTCAGTCCCTTGACGTTTTTAACCCTTTTTAACATGGTTTTAGGTAAAAGAGACCCTTGTAGTTAATTTCTTGGGGCCCAAGGATGTATAAACAAACCTCATTAGGTTCGGGTTCGTTAAATATCACTATGAAAGCAAGTTTCATCAAGTTGACACTTTTGGCCCAAAGTCTTGAAAATATATTTAACGATATCGAATCCTCGTGAAATTTATACCACTTATTCTTAAGAGTATATTTGAATGTTTTGAAGCTTCGGTTTCGTTAAAAGGTCACTCAGAGGTCAGAATTGACATGTTGACACGTTTAACCCTTGTAATTTAATAATCTTTCGATTATTTTTATAAACGGCTTCGTATGTCCAATCAATCACTCATTTAAGAACATCTTCATCATGTAAGGTCATTCAGAGGCACAAGTTTGGCATATTGACACTTTTAGTCCTTGTGGTTTCATAGTTTCACTGTTCGACAACCTTGGTCCTTCAAACTAAATCTTTCACTCCTTTAGAGTTTAGGACACGTGTCTATATATAATTGGACACGTTTTTACGTGGTGTTACATCCTCACCCCTTTAAAAGAAATCTCGACCCCGAGATTTACTGAAATAAGTGATGGTATTTCTGTTTCATAGTGGACTCGACTTCCCATGTATATTCGGGGCCTCTACGGGCTTCTCATTTGACCTTTACTATAGGTACATGCTTTCTTCGGAGCTTTTTAACCTGTCGATCCTCGATCGATATAGGTCTTTCAACAAATCTCAAACTTTCATCAATTTGCACATCCTTATGAGACATTGTTAGAGATTCATCAGCTAGGCATTTCTTGAGATTACAAATGTGAAACACATTATGAATCCCACTTAGCTCCTCAGGCAAGTTCAGCTTATAAGCTACACTGCCAACACATTCGATAATCTCGAATGGTCCAATATACCTAGGGCTCCACTTACCCTTCTTACCAAAACGCATCACACCTTTCCAGGGTGATACTTTCAGTAGAACTTTATCGCCTATTTCAAATTTTAGAGACCTTCGTTTCCCATTAGCATAGCTTTTCTGCCTATCCCTGGCATCTTTTAAGCGATCACGAATCTGGACAATTTTGTCCGTTGTTTCAAGGACTATATCAGGTCCTGACAACTGAGCTTCTCCTACTTCTGCCCAACAGACAGGCGTTCTGCATTTCCTACCATATAATGCCTCAAAAGGCGCAGCCTGAATGCTTGTATGGTAGCTATTATTATAGGAGAACTCGATTAAGGGCAGATGGTCATCCCAACTACCTCCTAAATCAATGACACATGCTCGCAGCATGTCTTCCAATGTTTGAATTGTACGCTCACTCTGTCCATCCGTCTGTGGATGGTAAGCAGTACTAAAATTCAAACGCGTGCCCAAAGATTGTTGGAAACTTTTCCAAAAATGTGAGGTGTATCTAGTATCTCTATCCGAGATAATAGCTACTGGTACCCCATGTAGAGCTACAATCTTATCTACATACAATTGGGCTAATTTATCGGAGCTATGAGTCTCATTGATGGGTAAGAAATGTGCTGACTTAGTCAGTCTATCAACAATAACCCATATGGTATCATTTCCGTGCCTTGTTTTAGGTAACTTGGTTATGAAATCCATAGTTACCATCTCCCACTTCCATGTGGGGAGTTCTGGTTGTTGAAGCAGACCTGATGGCTTTTGATGTTCAGCTTTAATCTGAGCACAAGTCAGGCACTTAGCTACATAGGTGGCAATAGATTTCTTTAGACCTATCCACCAATAGTTAGCTTTCAAATCATGATACATTTTGTCACCTCCCGGGTGAACTGGGTATTTGGAGTTGTGAGCTTCCTGGAGGATTACCTCTCGAAGTCCTCCATGAATAGGAACCCATATTCTTCCGTTCATCCTGAGAATTCCATCCTTCCCAGGTGCTAACTGCTCAGTAGTTATTCCTAACTTTTCATTTGAAAAGTTATCTTCCAATACAGCATCCTTCTGTGCAGCTAATATTCTTTCATTCAGACTATTCCTCAATTCAATGCTCTTGGCATTGATCCTAATTGGTTTAATCCTTTCCTTTCGGCTTAGAGCATCTGCGACCACATTCGCTTTACCAGGATGGTAGCGAATTTCGCAATCATAGTCGTTTAAGGTTTCCATCCAACGGCGTTGTCTCATATTGAGTTCCTTTTTATTGAACAAATGTTGGAGACTTTTGTGATCCGAGTAGATTACACATTTAGTTCCATATAAATAATGTCTCCACAACTTAAGTGCGAATACAACGACACCCAATTCCAGATCATGGGTGGTGTAATTCTTTTCATGCACTTTTAATTGTCGTGATGCATAGGCAATCACCTTGCCTCGCTGCATAAGCACACAACCCATACCGGTGTGTGATGCATCACAGTATACGACAAACTCTTCGATTCCATCAGGTAAGGTTAGCACCGGAGCATTGCTCAATTTCTTCTTAAGAATCTCAAAGGATTCTTGTTGTTTCGGGCCCCAAACAAACTTAATGTTCTTACGGGTCAAGGATGTTAATGGTGCTGCTATTCTTGAGAAGTTCTCAATAAATCTTCTATAATATCCAGCTAAACCCAGAAAGCTACATATTTCGGTTGGAGTTTTGGGTGCTTCCCAATTCATCACGGCTTCTACCTTAGCGGGATCTACTTGGATACCTCGCTCACTGACAACATGTCCAAAGAATTGGACTTCGCGAAGCCAGAATTCACATTTGGAGAATTTAGCATAAAGCTTCTCCTGTTGAAGTAATCCTAAGATACATCGAAGATGCTTCTCATGATCAACTTGGCTATGAGAATAGATAAGTATGTCGTCTATGAAGACGATGACAAACTTATCTAAGTATGGTTTGCAGACTCTATTCATGAGATCCATGAATGCTGCTGTAGCATTAGTGAGCCCAAAAGGCATCACTAAAAACTCGTAATGTCCATATCTTGTTCTGAATGCCGTCTTAGGCACATCTTCAGTTCTAACCTTAAGTTGATGATACCCAGATCTCAAATCAATCTTTGAGAAATAACTCGCCCCTTGGAGCTGATCAAATAAATCATCGATCCTGGGTAAAGGATAACGATTCTTGATCGTTACTTTGTTTAGCTCCCGATAATCAATGCATAGACGCATTGATCCGTCCTTCTTCTTCACAAACAATATTGGAGCTCCCCAAGGTGAAGAACTAGGTCGTATAAAACCTTTTTCCAATAAATCATCTAATTGAGTTCTGAGTTCCTTCATCTCAGTAGGCGCTAGACGGTAAGGAGCTCATGCAATAGGTGCAGCTCCTGGAAGAATGTCTATCCTGAACTCTACTTGCCTCTCAGGAGGTAATCCAGGTAGCTCGTCAGGAAAGACATCAGGATACTCAGAGATAATCGGAATATCTTCAATTTTAGGCTTCGGCTCATTCACAGTCACTTGTGCCATGTAAATGACACATCCATTTTTCATACACTGCGCTAACTTGAGAATAGACACATTGCTAGGCAATCCATAATGTGTATCTCCTTGAATAGTGATGGATTCGCCAGAAGGGGTTTTGATAATAATTAGCTTTTTATCACAGGCAATTTGGGCTTGGTTATACGACAACCAATCCATGCCTAAAAGTATATCAAACCCAGCCAATTTCATTGGCAAGAGGGAAAGCGGGATATAATGATTCTTGATGGATATAGAGCATCCATCAAGAAGAGTTGAAGCTGTTTCTAAGGTACCGTCGGCAAGCTCTACCTCATATTTTATGTCTAGAGTCTTAATAGGCAAATTCAACAACTTACAGAACTTATGGTCTACAAAGGATTTATCAGCACCGGAATCAAATAAGACTCTAGCATAATTATTATTGACGAGGAAGGTACCTGTTATGACATTTTCGTCATTTACCGCTTCCCTCGCTTGCATCTGAAAAACTCTCGCGTTGTTCTTCTTTGCCTCCTCGGGCTTCTTTGCATTCTTGGGGCAATTGGTTTTGATGTGCCCCTTTTCATTGCAACCATAGCAGGTTGCATCCTTTATATTTCGGCACTCAACAGACTTGTGCCCCTTCTTTTTACAGATCCCACATGGTTTGGCCTGTGGGTCTTGGTTGCATTTCCCAAAATGCCTTTTGTTACAAGTCTTACATCTGGGCTTGTCACTTGACTGCCCCTTTTTGGAACCAGAGTTCCCTTTGCCCTTTTTGTTCGACTGAGGAGACTTGTCTTCCTCTCTTTTCCTCTTCCCTTCATCGGTTGCCCTCTTCGCCTTACTCCTCACAACATCCAAAGTGAGGGATAAGGATAGATCCACAGCGGATCTATAAGTGGTCGGCTTTGAAGCCTTAACATTCCCTTTTACTTCGGGGGCCAAACCACCGATGAAACGCGCAATGCGTTTGGGCTCAGGAGTGACTAGATATGGCACAAGCCTTGACATTGAATTGAAACTAGTCACATAGGATCTACAATCCAGATCCTTCATTACTAAGGTGAGGAAATCTGACTCAATCCTCTCAACCTCGTGTTGAGGGCAATAGGTGTCCTTTACAAGATCTACAAACTTCTCCCAAGAAAGATTATACAAGTGAACCTTTCATGTAGACTGTACTAGAGCTTTCCACCATGTGAGGGCATCCCCCTTGAAGGATTGTGATACAAACATAACCACATCCTCTTTGGCACATCCGCTTATGTCTATTACAGTCTCCATCTCATCTAACCATTTCATGCAATCAATCGCTCCCTTTTCTCCAGTAAAATCCCTAGGCTTACAGGAGACAAAGTACTTGTAGGTACAACCCTTGGTGTACCTAGGAGTCGACTTGAGGACTATCTGCCTCTTGGGTTCACTACCCTGGTTAGTAGAGTGCTGAGACTCACTTTTCCTATTAGTGTGAGGTTGAGAGTGGGATTTTGAATGAGTTTGAGACCTAACAATACTAGGCTCTTTAAACTTAGCATCTACCGCTTGAGAAACTGCTGCGGTGATCATTGCCTGCAGTTCGGCACCAGTGATATTAATCCTGGTATTGTTGCCTTCTGTAGGATGACTGTTTGCTTCATCCGAGCCAGCCATTTCTGTTTACTATATCAAACAATAATGATACATTTAAATTATGTAATAAATCATCATACTGATGATTAGTTGGTCATGGTATTATTAAACCATATAGACCATAAAAATAATAATACTTAATGAGATAATCATATTATACAAAGTTCGTCTCGAAGGACATTTAAATAGCTTAGAAAGCTTGTCACAAGGACGATTAAAATATAATCAACTATCCTTTGGATCAGTGATCATTTAAGGGTCGAACAAAGTTCATAGCCTTTTTGACAAGAAGTTTATAAATAGAACTTTCATTGTCATTATTACACCTTTGCTTATAAGCATACATCTCTAATGGATGTTATGGTGTATACATCATATTGATGTTTACTAGCCATGATTAGTATTGATCATATAGGCTAAAAATAGTGGCTTGGAAAAATCCAAGTACATTAGGAAGATTGTGTGGTTTCTCGTACCGCACAATTCAGGATTGTTAACATGTTTTCAGATGTTAACAGAGAGTCATTTTCTTAAAAAGGTTGTACCATTATAGCCATTTAATATTTTGGCTAGGTTATACCTCTAAGAGTTTCTTAGGAGGATTAAATAAGTTTGAAATGAAGTAGTATGACATAGAAAAATACATATTTAAAATCAAAATAACTTCATTAAAATCACAAAACGATTACAACGTCGCCCTAAAAGGGACTTGAGAAAAACATCATGAACTGCCCTCGCAGGGGCTACAGAAAACACTGCCCACGCAGGGGCTACTGAAGCTGAAATAAGTCCACGCAGGGACTTGGTACAAGAAAACAAAATAAACGTCCTCGCAGGGACTTTATTACATGATAAACAAACAAAACAACCCAACATCACCCTATTTCTTCTTGCCCTTGAGAAGGCTCATAAGACCCTTGACAAAACCATTGTGCTTCTTCTTGTTTTCATGAGCCACATGCTCAACCCTGTCTAACCTCTCTAGGATCTCTTGAGTTTGCTGTTGCTGAACAGGAGGAGGTTGTTGGTATGACGGGTATTGGTAATCCTGTGCCGGGTATCCCGTGGGATACACTGGAGGGTAAGAAGAAGGGTAAAGATGATGGTATTGTGCAGCGGTAAGATACGGATCATGAGTCCCATAGTCAGATGGGTATCCAGACGGATTATACCCAGATGATCCTGGGTACGTCGGGATAGGGTTATCGAAACCCAACGGTGGCTGAAGTGGAGCGTGTGAAACTGGAGGAAGGTTTGCTTCCGTCACCGTGCGGGATGATTCACCCAACTGAGGGTCTTCTGGTATAGCAGGATACGAGCTTGAGCCACGAGGAGATGCAAACCGTGGTCCCCCACGTACTGACATTCTAGCATTCCTCCTTCGCCTTGGAGACTCGGGAGGTTGTTGAGGTGGATCCTCAACTGGCAAGGGTGGTGGGGTAACAGCCCTAAGCTGTGGTTCATCCAAGGGAGGTTGAATTGGGGAGTTATGGTATGAAGGTGTAAAGAACCAGTCATACTGACCCATCCTCTCCTGGAATGAATCATGCCCATTATACGGTGATCCCTGAAATGGGGAACCGCTTGAGATACTTATAGGGTGGCCGGGTGTTCCTGTTTGCAACTCCGGGTCCGGTTCGTCATCCATCTCCATTTCCTGAGAAAAGTGATCCTCAGGTCCCAAAGGGTTGTAGCCCAAAAAGTCATTAACATAAGCGTTGGGGTTAAATTGTGAAGGTGAGTAAGTGGAATCTGAATGATGAAAAGGATGGGATTGAAAAGAGTGGTGCGATGGGTTTGAATAATGAATTCCTTGCGAAAGAGGAGAGTGATGGGGTTCGATAGGAACGTGCAAGTCAAAGTAATGAGGAGGGTCAGAAGGTGAGGACCCCAGCGAGACAGAATGTCTTGCTGGTTGAAAGCTATGGCTCCAATTATCCTTGGAGTCGGAACCGGAAAGCGAGTCGGATGGTGTACGCCTGTGGGAGGGTCCCGTGCTGCTAGATGGTCCTCCACGCATGGGTCCTTTGCCTCGTCCCCTTTGTCTTGGCGGCATTTTCCTGTCAAAACAAGTAAATATAATAAAACAATAAAAGGAAGGTTAAGAGTAAAATCCTAGGTCATTTGCCAAGACTCGAGAGTCTAAGGAATGTGCTTATTGTGTCATTGAGATTAAACACAAAAGGCTAGTGTTTAATTCACTCAATGTTGGCTCTGATACCAACCTGTCACACCCCGATATTTCCACATATTACCGGTGGGCCCGGCGGGGAGTATCGTGACGTAGTTGATATCATCATAGTCAATACACACAATATAATAGCACAGCGGAAGGCTTGGGTGAATAACTATTACAAACCATATTGTCTGAGTGTTCGAGTTTATGAATGTACAAACTGGTATGTAATAAGATCCACAGGCGGATCATAATAAATACAAAGAAACAAAAAATAACAGACTGCAGGCATCTTATGGATTTGCAAGATCCTCTATAGACACCCTATAGTTCCAGCCTATTTCGAGAGGTACCTGTCAAATCAGTCTTTAAGAAAATACGTCAGTTTACACTGGTAAATACAATTAACTGACTCTTTTGAAAATGTTTAAGAAAATTGATTTTGGTGCACATGGCGTAAATCTTTTATAACTTGGGACAATTATTTAAATATAATCTTGTATACAGATTTATATGTTTGTCATACAATTGGGGCCGGTTGGAAGCCGGTCGTGATTAACCGACTCACCACTTATAGAACCCACAAAGGAGTTATCCCCAACATGTGGGTTTATATTTAGCATTTTCATCTGTCAGGTGTATGCCTACACCCCGTGCATAGGTTGTGGCCATTTTCAAATAAAATGAGCCGAGGATATCCAGGACACGGTCGTTAACCCCCAATGCTTATGTTATCAAACAAGACAGATTAAAACGGGTTATGCAATTTATTAATCACAATCCGATTAATTGATTTCATACCGACCAAGTGGTATTATTATAATACCATATCCCAAGCCCGTATAGGGAAAATAAGTTAAAGGTATTTACCTGGTGCTAGCAGTAAAAATCTTAAGGTTTTTTGAAGGCACCTTCTACCGGAAGCTATTTAATCTGTATAGAAGGTTTATTACCCTATTAGGATACTAACGGGTCTTTAATTAAGTCAAGGACTTAGACCGGCTAGCTAGAAAGAAACCTTATGGTTCTAAACGCTCGATTAAGCGGAGACCGGAATAGAATGTGGTTTAGACCCGACAAGCTTGGATACTTGTATAATATGGGTAAACTAAACACATTCTGGAAATTGAGAATTTAATGATAAGGTTAAGCCCGTTTCGACTATTATATGTAAACTAGTCACATAAGCCGATCCGAACGCGTAAACGCGTAACGGGTAACCAAGTAAATTATATACAGGTCTTTAATCATTATTATGCTCAAAATATGTTAATACATCAGTAAGATGTTAACATATATATGCCCAAAAGTAATTTAAACCAAAATAAGTCCCATAAGGGTATTTTGGTAAATTTTAATGCCCATAAAAGAGTTTAATTGTACAACTGAGTTTCAGGTCTGATTAGATCAGTAAAAATATGTATTTTTATAAGTTATAACAGTAGGATACTTTATATAAGTGAAAATTATCTTATATAACCAAACTATGTCCCGAAGGGGCATTTTGGTAATTTTACATAGGCTTTAAAGGTCAAAATAGACTTCTGAGTTTAAAAACTTTGACTTAATGTTTAATTATATAAATTAACTTAAAACATCAGTGGTTAATAAGTTGTATATGTCAAATATAGTTTTAACCCATACTAAGTGCTAAAAACGCTTAAAAGTCGGTTTAAAGGGGTTTTCGGGTTAAAATAGGAAATCTGAGTTTTTGATCAGTTTATAAAGTTCAAAATACTTTATTTATCATAAGGAATCAGTAGCAAAAGGTTTGATACTAAAAAGTTATGTAAAACTCATTTTATGCATGAAAAGGGTAAAACCGCCAATTACCGAAATCAAGCTATAATCCTATGTTATGCTCAGCCTAAAAATAATTAAAAATCTTTAAAAATCCCAAAATATTATTTTACATCAGTAGGTAAGAAGTTTGGTGTCAAAAATCGGGTTTAGATAGGCTTCATGCTAATTAAGCTATTTAATTACTAGAAAGTTCCTTAATTACGCTATTGAACATAACTCCAATTCTAGACCTCCAATTGATGTCAAACTTTTAGGACATGTCTAATTATCAGTAGCAAAGATGTTAGTCCATTCACATTGCTAAAAATCTCAGTTGTATGTAAAAAGGGCGTTTATGGCATTATTAAGCATAATTACGATTAAGTGCATATAATTCGAACCACTAGTCACCATGCAATATAACCCCAGGGGGTTATACTACTAAGTAATGTGGTCCTAATGGAAGCTTAAAACATGAGAGAATTAAGCTTACACGGGTCAAAACTGAAAGTCAGAGCAAAAGTCAAGCTTTTGCGACTTTCGGTTATAAACTGACCTTAGACTATTAATTGTCGGGTTAAGACTGATAAAACATGTTTTAATATTGATTACCAAGTCATTAGATTGTTAAAATATAATTTAGAACCTCTGGTTTATTAATTAGAATCATTTTTGTAATTTCTGTCCAGTTTGACTTTTTGTCAAACTACTTTGACCCGACAATTGACCAGTCAAACGAGATAATTAGGAGGTGCCCTCTTAAGGGTTAATCACCTACACTAATGTGGTTCTATAACCACTTTCAATTTGATCAGTGGTTAAGCCACATGTAATTAAAACGAAAGTCAAACTAATTTTACGATAAGTTTGACTTTAGAGTAATTAAGCTAAATTAAACAACTAAACAAGTAATTAGAAGCTTACTTAAGGTCCTAGCAAACTTTTCTACACTTGATAATCCTCTTCTAACTGATGGAAGCTCCAGAGCAAGTCCTTTTGAAATTGTTGCAATAATGTGCCAAGAACATATGAACTAAGGTTCTTTATATAGCAATGTCCAAGGATTTTGATCACTTCCAGGTGTAATATGATGCTCTGAGATCGACCCAGGTGTCCTACCTATTGTAATAAACCGACTTACAGCTCCCTAGGTCGATATCTTTGAGGTTAAGGCGGTGGAACAGGCCAACCCGCACCTGCAGGTGACTTTTCTGATCTGGGCGTTCTTAGGCGGGCCGCGTAAGATTTAAGGGTATCTTACGCGGGCCGCGTGAACCGGTAAAACTGGCAAAAACAAGTTTCCTTCTTGGCAGATTCAGTCCCTTGACGTTTTTAACCCTTTTTAACATGGTTTTAGGTAAAAGAGACCCTTGTAGTTAATTTCTTGGGGCCCAAGGATGTATAAACAAACCTCATTAGGTTCGGGTTCGTTAAATATCACTATGAAAGCAAGTTTCATCAAGTTGACACTTTTGGCCCAAAGTCTTGAAAATATATTTAACGATATCGAATCCTCGTGAAATTTATACCACTTATTCTTAAGAGTATATTTGAATGTTTTGAAGCTTCGGTTTCGTTAAAAGGTCACTCAGAGGTCAGAATTGACATGTTGACACGTTTAACCCTTGTAATTTAATAATCTTTCGATTATTTTTATAAACGGCTTCGTATGTCCAATCAATCACTCATTTAAGAACATCTTCATCATGTAAGGTCATTCAGAGGCACAAGTTTGGCATATTGACACTTTTAGTCCTTGTGGTTTCATAGTTTCACTGTTCGACAACCTTGGTCCTTCAAACTAAATCTTTCACTCCTTTAGAGTTTAGGACACGTGTCTATATATAATTGGACATGTTTTTACGTGGTGTTACAAAATTGCAAAAGGTAAAAACCTTTGGGGGTAAAAACCTTTGGGTTAAAATTAAAAAATAAAGTTTTTTTTTTTGAAACACTCTCAAAGCACATGTTACAAGTGGGTATGCACAAAAAGTTTGCTTATTTATACATGGAATAATAATAAAATAAAATGTTTTATTTCATCTTTATTGTCTAATTTAAAAGCTTGCTTATTTGAAATTTATTTATGTTTAGTGTTTTATTTCATCTTTATTGTCTAATTTAAAAGCTTGCTTATTTGAAATTTATAGTTTTCACTTTGAAATCGACAAATACTTCGCTAATTATTCAAATGACCACTTTACCCTTTTAGTAAAAAAAAAATAAATAAATAAATTAGAAGATACATAAACCCCAATTTACCCGTTCTCGGTCTTCTCTTTTCCGTGTCTTTCCGTTAAATACTAGGTTAATTACTCAAAATGACAAGTTTGCCTTTTAGTCGAAAAATTAATTAATTAATTAATTAAAAGATACACAAACCCCAATTTACCCCTTCTCAGTCTTCTCTTTTCGTTTCTTTCCTAATGCCTCTCTACCCCCCCCCCCCTAACTGTGTGGGAACAACCCTTCTTTCGTTCTCGCTCGACCGATAAGTCAAGTTTGAGTCCGAATTTGAAGAAACATACATCCTTAATCATAACAAGAAAGAAGTCATCAAATTTATTAAAAGCAATTGAGTCCGAATTTGAAGAAACAATCCTTAATCATAACAAGAAAGAACTCATGAAAATTTTTAAAAGCGAAAACAAGGTTACACATAAAAAAACTTATAAAGGTTACTTATGATATTAGCCATAATTTTCACTCATCGGAGTCTTGATCTTCCTCGATTTATTTTGATCTGATTTAGGGTTTGCCAATTGGTATTAGTAATAATGGAATTCTTTACATATAATAATTGTGTAATTCTTGTATACATGTAATAGTAAAATTTGTTCTTTTTAAATTATAACTAGGGAAAAAGCCCGTGCGATGCACAGCATGCATAATAGCTATTGTTTGTTCGTGGTAAGATGTCTGACACGGCCGGTGCATAACATGTAAGACAATATGCCTACAAAGGGGCGTGATTAAAGTTTATTAAACCATGGGCCATAAGTTGTTTCTTTGCCAAAACTTGCCGGCCAAAAAGAAGTGAAAAAAGATGTCTTCCAAGGGAAAAAAACATGAAACAGAAAAAGGGAAAAACGCATAAACTCTCGCACGCCTTCCTATCTTATTGGATAACACATAGACCAAACTTTAGCTAACGCATGCCACCGTCATCCCCAATCCCATCACCAGCCAACTGACTGCAGTGAAATAACGAAAAGAAAACTATTAAAAATGGTATACTATGTTTACGTATATATGCATCGAAAAGTAGTACAGGTTTTCATTACTAACACTAAGTGCAGACGGTATACCTTTCATGTGGGTCACTGTCAACTGTTTCTTCTGAATCCGAATCTGCATAAGCAAGCCTGCGAAGGAAAAGCACGAAACATTTATGTAGACGGTTATCCAAAAATAAATATGCACAATTACATTGTTTATGGAAATCAATCAATTATAGTTGAAAGTTTTTTTGTTGCCTTTCCATTTATAACGATACCAAGTTTATTTTTTTCAAAAGCCAACTTCTCCCCTTATATGTCTTTACACATTCGAAGTGATGCGTTACCAAGTTTTTTTATTCCTATTTTTTTTTAATGTAGAGCAATGCACTTTTATATTTATGAACTCAAGTTTCTGACTGTTGTAGCCTCCTAATTTTAAAATAGAGTAAACATATACCAGGTATGTAAATAACATTTCAGATCGAGTAGAAAGGTAAATAGCACATCTTTAATTAAAATGGTTTATTAAACAGGGCACGAATAAAGTGTAAGCCGATATATACCTTACGTTCAACGCGCTTAACTGGTGTCGGTATGGGTAGCACCCCCTTGTCTTTAGCTGGGATCGATGGAGGTGTGGAAGAACCAAAGGGCTTACAACCATCCCCATCTAGCAGGACATTCTTGCAGTTGAAGGATTCAAAATGGCCATGATCATAATACGTACACGAATCAAGCTGGAGGGTCTGAGTGCTGCCCACAAGAGAGTGCAAACAATTCGGCAGTGTTGAAATGCTTCCATCATCGTTCCTTACCATCACCGGAGTGAACTTATCCTGTATGTCAGTGGAATAAACGTTGTAGACACATGACAGGCCAGACTCTGCTGTGAGTATACTATGAGCAGTGATCTTTGTCAAGCGTTGGGCAGTGTCATCAAAGCAGACAACGACAGCTTTGGCTGTTGAGTTAAACACCTCGAGTTCTAGCCTGAAACTATGCAAGGTTTGTAATTTATTTTCAGTTATAAGCCTGCATGAGAATGGCTGCAAATTAATACAACTAAACATTTTTAGAAACAAACCTTGCTCTCGGGAAGACAACGGGGTTTTCGCACCCATCACACCACATATCGTTGTCTTCACGCCCCACACCTTTCATGCAATTCCCACCGCCACATGTCAGCCTGAACCACTCTTGGCTATTGCGCATGCGTTTGACTTCAACACGACGGGTGAATTCAGCACTCTGCATATATTACCAGCATAACTATAAACTTTAACCATTTGATTCAAAAATGATAACCAATATTGTGCTTATCCAAAATGACATATCCTAAGTGTATATTACATTCTAATGCAAACCTGATTTGACCTTAACCAAAATAACCAACGTTTACATATGCTTGGTTCGCCACGAACTACGTACACACTCTTTATCTACCCAATATTTAAATTACATTTTATGTTTTCAATAAATATTTATAAACGTGAATTCGGTATTAAAAAAAACATCACTTTTTTTTCGGTATTAAAAAATATTTATAAATATTTATAACTGTTAAAAAATATTTATAAATATCTATTTTAAAAAGGGGAAAGTGAATATAGGGCTGTTACACACCTAAGCTTAGGTGCACAACCCTTAAAACTACGTAGTTTTGTTAAACAAAACTAAAATAAGTTAATATTCTTTTTCTTTTTATTCCCTCTTTCCATTCAAATTTCACAGCATTCATCTTTATAATCTGGGACGATGAATTCAAAAACAACCCTCGAAGCTCATAAATCAAAATCCAAATGGCTAGCAACTTCTAATCGAGGTGGATAGAATTAACATTAAAGTCAAACACTGAAAAGTAATTTGATTATGTAAGAAATTTACCTGGATTATAAATTGGCTGAAATATTGGATAATGATAATCTTGAAAACCTAGTCAACAAATATTGTGGAATTACGTAGCTATTGTAATCTTCATATTTTAATCTCAAATTTAATTTGAAGTTGAAAATTCAATAGACATATATTCTGGTTTAACAGAGGAGCAATTCAACATAATGAATTCACTGATGTCACATAGATATTTTGTGGAAACCCTAAACTTATTTTAATTCAATGGTTTGTATTAGATGCACTTAATCATGAAATACCACTATAATACATAAAATTGTAATCATGTGGAAATTCAGTCAAATCGTTAAATGAACATAAGAAGATTACAAAAAATTGTTAGTTGGGCAAGAGCCATAAATATAAACTGAAACTCGTTTCACACAAAACACTACTCAGTTTCATACTAATATTTTAAAGATGAATCGTGAACGCTCTGAAATTGGAACCGAAAAAGGGAATAAAAAGAAAAATAGTAGCTTTTTTAATTTTACTACCCAAAACTACGTAGTTTTAAGGGTTTCGCACCTAAGCTTACGTGTGTAACAGCCCCATATTCACTTTCCCCTTTTTAAAATACATATTTGTATATATATATATATATAGAGGCCGGTTAACGTACAATACCTCTTATCCTACATTATGTACGCGATGCCCACAGCCGTACGATCTTCAATCCATCAAACGCGGGCAAACATTGATAACCACCGTAAATTCAAACAGCCATCACCATTATTCCTCGTCGCCTTTTTCCTTCACTACCGCCGGACTCGAAAAAGATCAGCAAGCAACAATACGGCGACGTTAACCTCCCTCCGGTCACCTGCAACCTTCGTTCTTCGATTCCGGTTCAATCATCTTATTCGAACTCCGACCCTAAAACCTGCAACTCATCTTCATCAGTTCATCATCATCTTCAACCTTTCGTCGCCGGTCACTGTTTAATCATCTTCACCGTTGAACACCTTCATTCTCTCCGATCATCAACCACCTTCAACCACCGTACCTCCTACGACCACCATCCAGAAAACTCCATCACAAACAAGATCCACTGCTTCGAATAATCATCATCTTTCTGTTTCTCTCTCTTGTTCTCAAAGACAGTGCCATGTCCACACCACATGCGAATTTGATCAACACCACATGCGAAGTAGTGCCATGTCCACATGCTAGTGCCATGCACATGCGAATTAGTGCCATGTCCACATGCGAAATTTGTATGTCTCTAATTATATTTTTGTCCACATGCGAAATTTGTTTTTGTCCACATGCGAAATTTGTATGTCTCTAATTATATTTTTGTCCACATGCGAAATTTTATATGTCTCTTATTAATCCACATGCGAATTAATGAAATAGCATGTGTTAATTTTGATGAAATAGCATGTTTTTTTGTAACAATTTCGCATGTGGTACAAAAAACAACATGCGAATTCAATGCGGGAAGATGATCGGGCGGCTGAGATTGTAGCGTACGTAATGTACGATAAGGAGATTTGTACAGTACTCTTTACCTATATATATATATATATATATATATATATAAAATCTATTTTATAGTTAAACGAAGGAACCTAAATGGGTGAATGTAGAAAAAGAATTTGAACACTGTAACAAACTTACACTTTCTGTTTCGTTTTTTTTATGTTGCCAAGTCGTCGGAAATAAAACAAAATTCACAGTCGTTCATTCCGCTTTCGGTTTGTTACGGTTTGTGTTTTTTTTTTACTTAACACTAAGAATGAGTGTGCACATATAACTTAATAATCAAAGGAAAAAAGGATTACCGGAGCTTAAAGCTTTACGATCGGACAAAGCCCATTTACCGGAAGAAGGAGTGGTGTGAGACGGAACCTTCATCGGCTATGGGACCCGACCGTAACCTCATAAAAGCCAAGCATACTCGCGACTCAGTCATGGTTCATCTTGATGTCCAATTAAGTGGAACAAAGGTGGTAGCAACCGATGACATGTAAAGGGCCGGCTGCGTAAGTCATAGAATCAGCACTCCGACACTACGCAAAACCTTAGTCGGTAGTATGGCACTGCATCAACTTAATCAGAAGGATGGATGTAGCAACAGTCAGTAGTTGCGGCCAACGACGGGTATAAATGATGACTAACGACTGCGACAAATGATAGGGTATGTATTGCGTAATGTAGTGTCGGTTTGTAAGCAAAAGAATTATGTGTTCAAAGGATGTTAAATATAGGCTTTAAAGAATTCTCCTTATCAACCGTTTCTACTCTTAAATAATCAAGTATATATGATGAATTAAATAACCAAATTATATGCGATGAAGGTTACAAAAGTTGATGGTGTAAACGAAAAGGCTAATGTTATGAAGAATTACATTATGGCTTGTCATAATAATTGTTTTTTTCATTTATGTATTTTTAATGATCAATTATTAATAATAATAGTGATCGAAAAGACACAAATGTATTTAAGAGACTCATAATGAAGGTTGTAAAAAAGTTGATATAACTAAATTTTTAAGTGTATATTATTTTAAGTACTGCATTTAAAACATCATAAATGTTGATTTTAAAACAGAACATGTAACTAAATTTTAGATTATATATAGATGGTAAAATCATAAATTTTAAAAATACTTATAATAATAATCTTTAACAAAATTATTTTTTTTGAAAGGACTACCATAACTCTCAAGCATTAAAATCATGGTTTGATTCGTTGTGAACCTCTCCTAATCAGTTGTTTATATAACACATATACAATAGTAAATATTGTTGTATGAACTTATCCAAAATAATTATCCTTAGTTTGCCAAATTCTAACACGTGTCTATCTAATACGATTTAACACGTTTCTAAATACACATGACCCTTTATCATTTAGGACATGTGTAGTCATAAAGCCCCTTTGTGGGCGTTATGCGACACGTGTCGTGCCACATCACACAGGGGCTTTATGGGGCGTTATGTCACTAGAGCCCGTTGTCATAAAGCCCCTACCTCATCATTACTCAATTAATTAATTTCTAACTTTATAAAATTAAAAACCATTTCATTAAATAAAAAAAAAAAACATTACAATAAAATAAAAAAAAGCGTTAAAATAAAATAAATAAAAAAACCTTACACTAATTAACTCAAATTTTGGTGGAAAAAGTTCTCGCAGGGTGTGATATATGAGGGGAAAACCAAAGCCCATATAAAAACAAAACACAAAACCAGCCCAAAGTCCATAAAAACAAAACCCTAAAATTCTTCTTCTTCCTTGTCTTCCTTCTTCTTCGATATACCTGCAACACAAACACAAAAACAAAGCATTAAATCTATGAGGAGAAAACTAGAAAAAAAAAATTCAAACAAACACACACATGGCGCCGCTATGGAGATCGCGCCATTCAAAATTTTTTGGCCATACCGCCCTGCGTTTCGGTGTTTGGGGGCGTTTTCCGGCGCTATGTGGGGGCATAGCGCCCCACTACGTTTGATCTTAGTATTACAATAGGGTGTACATATTTGCACACTTCTTTCACTATTTGCACACTAAAAAATTGATTTTAGTCTTATATGTATACCCTGCAGTGTCGAGCTGTGGCCAAAGCGCGACATTTTGGTCTGGTCAACCAGACAAAAACTGACGGGTGTCTGACAGGTCTGTTGACCGGACCAAAACGCCGAGCTTTGGCCGCGTTAACCAGACAAAAGACTGACACCCGGTCAGTTTTTTGTCTGGTTGACAGGACCAAAACGCGGCCAAAGCTCGGCGTTTTGGTCCGGTCAACAGACCCGCCAGACACCCGTCAGTTTTTGTCTGGTTAACCGGACCAAAACGCCGCGTTTTAGCCACAGTTCGACACTGCAGGGGTTTGCATATAAAACAAAACACCTTTTTAGGTGACTATCTATATCTACACACCAAGTGTGTAGATAGTTTGACCCTTACAGCCAATGAAGCCCAGCTCAGCTGGGTGGAGGTGTGAAGGTTTTCCACATAGACTCGGGTTCGATCCCGGTCTGTGGCGGTTTCCTGCACGAAATGCTCAGGTCTGAACCCAGCTTCGACCGAGCTATGGTCATGTACAGCCCTGACCGAGCTAGCCGGTCAAAAAAAAAAAAAGTTTGACCCTTACAATATCCCTAACCATCAATCACAAAACGTTATCAGGATTCATAGCCTTCAATGATTCAATAGTGATTGATGTGATACAAATATATTGAATTCAAGAAAGAACGAAAATTATGGGCACTTGAGCCCATGAAATCGATGGAGGATCCATAGTCAACTTGATAATCCTAAAAAACTGCAACATCAACACCCTACACCACACGTTTTAAGGGCCTATTAAACCCATTTTAGATAGTACAAAATTTGTTTGTATTGAATCTAAACTCTATAATGGTACTCGAAGAAAATAAAATACATTATTATAATTATAGTATACGAATTTCGAATACAAATCGAATCGTATCGAATATGAATCCAGGTAATAAAAGTAAAATTTCAGAAAACTCGATTCAACTAATTCGAAAATTCGTTATTCAATTCGATGAACACCCCTACTTAATACTTATTATTGTTGTTATTATTATTAATATAAAAATAATATATATATTTTTTTTGAACGGCAAATTTGGATCACTGACGGACCACTTAAGTATCATTGTGCGACCAGCGGAACCACCGGATCATATCCATCTCCATTAGACATAATGCCTATACACCAATTCAGGAGGAAACCCAATAAATATGGAAAAACCCTCCTTGTGGGAATCGAACCCAGGACATATTGGTCCTAAAGCCTTATCCCATCACCAAGATGCCACTAGGCTATAAGGCCAGGCGGGGCGGTCACTTTTATGACCGTGATGGCCATTTTCAACGCATGATGGGCCACCGCCACCATAAACGAAAACGCGTTATATCACCACGAAATCTGATTTCGTTAATTTCTTCACGGCCGTGATGGTTTTTTTGTGAGGGTAATTGTTGGTTGGGGGGAATTGTTGGGTGTGGTGGTGAGTGATGACCATTGCGACCAAAAAAGGTTGTGAGTGATAGAAAAATGGTTGATGACATGGCGGAACTTGATTGGTGCTTGTGAGTGATAGAATTCTATCACTAGTGACCACCCCCTCCCCCTAAAGCCCATGGGCAAATAATATTTTTATGACTCTCTAAAATGAAATGAATTGTATCGTAATCTAGAAAACCAAATAACATTACGTGGCATCGTAGATTATCCGTAGAGAGCGAAGGTCCGAAAAGTCAATAGTTCGGCTAGGAGTGGTTTGACTTCTTCAAACTGAGATCTTTCCTGAATTATTTGGTTTGAAATAACAACTTTTCCACGTGTCAACAAAAATCTTTCTATACTAATAAACAAAAATCGTTTTTGTTTACGTGTCATTTTCTGGTAATTTCTCACCTTTTTTTATATATCTCTTTTATTAAATAATAATAATAATAATAATATTAAACATCAATTTAACTAAATCTATTTATCTCTTTTGTTTTCATAATCTCAAATTGATTTCTTTTTTAACTCTAAAGTTTTAATTTTGGCAATTTAAGTCTAAAGTTTTAATCTTGGGTATTATAACCCCTTTGATTAATTTGTTTTTTTCACTTCTAATTCAAAAGTTTTCATCTTTTGCAATTTAACCCCTTTAGTTTTTTTTTACTTTCAACCCAAAGCTTTTCATCTTTCGCAATTTAATCTCTAACACTTTTTTTACTTTCAACTTTAGTCTCTTATATACTTTCATCTTTCATAAGTTCTCCGTTTAACGTGTCGTTCTAAATTTCCGAGTTAACACGTCGCAACGTGCGTGTGGGGTTCAACGTTTTTTTCATCTATTTTTTTCCTGTTTGATATGTCCGTCGCAGCGCGTCTATTTTTCCCGTTTGATAGGTCTGTCCCAACGTGCGATTAATTATTTTTTATCGGTTTTACACATAGGCTCGTGGTCATGTGAGAAACATTTGTCTTTCATCTAACATGATATATAACTAATGAATCCCCGCCGCATTGCGGCGGGTGGTAATTCTAGTAAGATAAAAAATAAAAATATAATATAATTTTTTCATACAATTGAGGCCCTTCGTTTGTCATCCTTTCGTCATGATATTTCTTAAGCGAAACATATTTGAATATTAGATTCTTTTCATTCATTATTTGTATATCTTTTAGAAGTTTTGAGTGCTTTTGTGGTAGCTGATGTGCAAAATCGGTTAACCGTGGGTTTGGTTAATTGAGATTTCGGTTAATTGAAAAGTATTAACAATAATCATAATTGATGGACGGTTAATCGTTTTTAGTTAACCGTTGGTTATGGGTTGGTTTTGATTAATTATCCAATGTATATGAAACTTGTAAAATATAAACTCATTGTAACACCACGTAAAAACGTGTCCAATTATATATAGACACGTGTCCTAAACTCTAAAGGTACGAAAGATTGAGTTTGAAGGACCAAGGTTGTCGAACAGTGAAACTATGAAACCACAGGGACTCAAAGTGTCAACATGCCAAACTTGTGCCTCTGAATGACCTTACATGATGAATATATTCTTAAACGAGTGAATGAATTGATATGAGAAGCCGTTTATGAAAATAATCGAAAGATTATTAATTATAAGGGTTAAACGTGTCAACATGTCGATTCTGACCTCTGAGTGACCTTTTAACGAAACCGAGGCTTCGAAACATTCAAATATACTCTTAAGAATAAGTGGTATAAATTTCACGTGGTTTCGATATCGTTAAGCATGTTTTCAAGACTTTGGGCAAAAAGTGTCAACTTGATGAAACTTGTTTTCATAGAGGTATTTAATGAACCGGAGCCTAACGAAGTTAGTTTATTCATCCTAGAGCCTTAACATACTAACTACAAGGGCCCTACATGTCAACAATGTGGTTAAAAAGGATTAAAAACGATCAGGGACTAAAACTACCAACTTTGGAAACTCATTTGAGGCTGTGGCGACCCATGAAGGACTAAGGCTTTGCCCGTCGCGGGTAGCCATACCTTACCAGTTCAGAAAATAACTGCCAGGTGCGGGTTTTGCCTGTTCCACCGCCTTAGCCTAGTTTGTATCGATCTATTAAGCTATAAGTCGGTTAATATCAATAGCTAGGACACCTAGCCTAGTTTGTATCGATCTATTAAGCTATAAGTCGGTTAATATCAATAGCTAGGACACCTGGGGTGATCCCAGGGCCTCCAATTACACCTGGAACTGATCTAACTTCAAGGAATTTGCTATATAAGAAAACCTATTCTTGTGTTCATAAACACATTTGCAGCATTTCACTTGAGGGACTTGTCCTGGAGCTTCCATCAGTAAGAAGAGGATAATCAAGTGTAGAAAAGTTTGCTAGGACCTTAAGTAAGCCTCTAATTTCTTGTTTAGTCGTTTAATTTAGCTTAATTACTCTAAAGTCAAACTTAGCGTAAAATTAGTTTGACTTTCGTTTTAATTACATGTGGATTAACCACTGATCAAATTGAAAGTGGTTATAAGACCACATTAGTGTAGGTGATTAACTCTTAAAAGGGCACCTCCTAATCATCTCGTTTGACTGGTCAATTGTCGAGTCAAAGTAGTTTGACAAAAAGTTAAACTGGACTGAAATTATAAAAATGATTCTAATTAATAAAACAGAGGTTCTAAATTATATTTTAACATTCTAATGACTTGGTAATCAATATTAAAACATGTTTTATCAGTCCTAACCCGGCAATTAATAGTCTAAGGTCGGTTTATAACCGAAAGTCGCAAAAGCTTGACTTTTGCTTTGACTTTCAGTTCTGACCCGTTCAAGCTTAATTCTCCCATGTTTTAAGCTTCCATTAGGACCACATTACTTAGTGGTATAACCCCCTAGAGTTATATTGCATGGTGCCTAGTGGTTTGAATTATATGCACTTGATCGTAATTATGCTTAATAATGCCATAAACGCCCTTTTTACATACAACTGAGATTTTTTACAATGTGATTGGACTAACACCTTTGCTACTGATATTTATACATGTCCTAAAAATTTGACATCAATTGGAGGTCTAGAATAAGAATTATACTCAATAGCGTAATTAAGGAGCTTTTTATTATTTAAATGGCGTAATTAGTATGAAGCCTATCTAAACCCGATTTTTGACACCAAACTTCTTACCTACTGATGTAAAATAATATTTTGGGATTTTTAAAGATTTTTAATTATTTTTAGGCTGAGCATAACTTAGGATTATAGCTTAAGTTCGGTAAATGTCGGTTTTACCCATTTCATGCATAAAATGAGTTTTACATATCTTTTTAGTGTCAAACCTTTTGCTACTGATTTCATATGATAAATAAAGTATTTTGAACTTTATAAACTGATTAAAAACTCAGATTTACTATTTTAACCCGAATACCCCTTTAAACCGACTTTTAAGCATTTTTAGCACCTAGTATGAGTTAAAACTATATTTGACATATAAAACTTATTACCCACTGATGTTTTAAGCTAAATTATATAATTATACAGTAAGCTATAGTTTTTAAACTCAGAAGTTTATTTTTGACCTTTAAAGCCTATGTAAAATTACCAAAATGCCCCTACGGGACATAGTTTGGCTATATAAGATAATTTTCACATATGTAAAGTATACTACTGTTATAACTTATAAAAATACATATTTTTACTGATCTAATCAGACCTGAAACTCAGTTGCACAATTAAACTCTTTTATGGGCATTAAAATTACCAAAATGCCCTTATGGGACTTATTTTGGTTTAAATTACTTTTTGGGCATATATGTTGACATCTTACTGATGTATTAACATATTTTGAGCATAATAATGATTAAGACCTGTATATAATTTATTTGGATACCCGTTACGCGTTTACGCGTTCGGATCGGCTTATGTGACTAGTTTACATAAAATAGCCGAAACGGTTCAAACCTTATCATTAAATTCTCAAATTCCAGAATGTATTTAGTTTACCCATATTATACAAGTATCCAAGCTTGTAGAGTCTAAATCTCATTCTATTCCGGTCTCCGCTTAATCGAGCGTTTAGAACCGTAAGGTTTCCTTCTAGCTAGCCGGTCTATGTCCTTGACTAATTAAAGACCCGTTAGCATCATAATAGGTTAATAAACCTTCTATATAGATTAAATAGCTTCCGGTAGAAGGTGCCTTCAAAAGCCTTAAGATTTTACTGCTAGCATCAGGTAAATACTTTTAACTTATTTTCCCTATACAGGCTTGGGATATGGTATTATAATAATACCACTTGGTCGGGTATGAAATCATTTAATCGGATTGTGATTAATAAATTACATAACCCGTTTTAATCTGTCTTGTTTGATAACATAAGCATTGGGGGTTAACGACCGTGTCCTGGATATCCTCGGCTCATTTATTTGAAAATGGCCACGACCTATGCACGGGGTGTAGGCATACACCTGACAGATGCAAATGCTAAATATAAACCCACATGTTGGGGATAACTCCTTTGTGGGTTCTATAAGTGGTGAGTCGGTTAATCACGACCGGCTTCCAACCGTCCCCAATTGTAAGACAAACATATAAATCGGTATACAAGATTATATTTAAATAATTGTCCCAAGTTATAAAATATTTACGCCTTGTGCACCTAAATCAATTTTCTTAAATATTTTCAAAAGAGTCAGTTAATTGTATTTACCAGTGTAAACTGCCGTATTTTCTTAAAGACTGATTTGACAGGCACCTCTCGAAATAGGCTGGAGCTATAGGGTGTCTATAAAGGATCTTGCAAATCCATAAGATGCCTGCAGTCTGTCATTTTGTTTCTTTGTATTATTTATGATCCGCCTGTGGATCTTATTACATTCCAGTCTGTATATTCATAAACTCGAACACTCAGACAATATGGTTTGTAATAGTTTATTCACCAAGCCTTCCGCTGTGCTATTATATTGTGTGTATTGACTATGATGATATCAACTACGTCACGATACTCCCCGCCGGGCCCACCGGTAATATGTGGAAATATCGGGGTGTGACACTCATGTATATGAATATAAGCTCGAGCGTGAGAATAAGTACAAGTGAAGTACAAAAGTGTTAGTGAGAGAGTTGGTGATTCGGTATGGGTGAGAACAGTTGAGTTCTCTGAAGTGTTAAGAGGAATATTTATAACTTTAGGAGTTGCTGACATGGCAAAGTGATACTGGTCGGACTATTCGTTTTCATGGTTGTGATGGTGTGGGATCCGGGTTAGTTATCAAAGTATGCTGACATGGCAAAGTGTCAGATGGTTGGTCCGGGGCGGGGTGTTCGAGACGGGGACGGAACGGCTTCGTTCGTTTTGGTGCGGTTCGGTGATTCGGATGTTACCCATCACAACTAAACACACTTAGATATATCATTGGGTTGATCTTGTCTTGATTATTCAAGACTAGTGGGGTGTCCGCGCGTTGCAGCGGGGACCGCTACAGTTCGGTTGGTAATTTTAAGGGTGTGCACAATGCGCGCGGGAACACAACACTTAGGTTAGTGATTTTAGGGGCGTGCATCGGGCGCTTCGGTTAAGTTTGAGCTCAGTTGTAAAAAAAATACTCTTATCTTAGACCTACTAATTAAACAGGTTTCATCTCCTGTTTATGGTAGTTCAACCCCTTTATCCAAACTAATTATTTTGGCTAAGTCAGAAATAATAAATTCGTCCAAATGTATATTTACTTACTATGTGAATAGTTATGAGATAATCAAAATTGGCTTGAACTCGGACTTGACTTATAAAAAAACTTACATGCACAAAGGAAATTTCCACTTGTGTATTGATATAAAAATTGTGATAAGAAATCTATTATAGAAATATAAAAAGTAGTTAAAGTAATAAGAAGATGAACTGATGAAGTATCATAAGAAAACAAAGCGTAAAATAGTAGTCATGTTCTTTCAATAATATAATCCTACAATAGAAATAAATAATACATACATACATACAACTTAAGGTTAATTTTCTATCTTGGCGGGTTGTTTTAGACCGACTTCCTACAACAGTGGACTTAGCTCGGCTGAAACATTTATGTCCCATCGGTTAGATGTAAAATTTGTGACGAGGGTGAAGAGACGGTAGTCCATTTCTTTGTGACATGCAGGTTGGTCCAACAGCTATGGGATTTCTTAGCCCACTGGTGGAAGCTCAACTCTTTTTATGCTTTAGAAACAAGGGATCTACTTACTGTTCAAAATCAGAACCGTGGCTCGGCAAAATGGAAGAAGGTAACTATGTCACTTATTCAGATTGCTTTGTGGGTTTTGTGGAAGAGCCGAAATTATTTGGTATTCTAACATAAGCAACCAGTGGTAGCTTCTGTAACTACGACGGTGAACTTACTTAGAAAGAAAACTGCGGAGGTGGTCTACGATGGTGATTAAGATCGAACAGAATGACAATGGGGGAGTCATGAAATGGAGATGTGATATATATACTTAAGAGTTGCTCATCATGGCTATTCAATGCTAACATAACGATGTTTAATTGTCATATAATTTCCATAAATCTGATCGGTTATTAGACGTGTCAGTTCCTTTCATATTTTGAGTCTTGTGGTGTCATAAATCCTAATGATGACAATGAAAATGTGGTAATTGGCTAACGAATCAAAGCATTCAAAAGCATATAATTTAATTAATTTTCATATTAAATTTACGTATTAAGTTTTCAGTTAATTAATTTTTGCATGTAGAAAGACTTACTGTCTTAATTGTTAAAGCTAATGATTTATGTTCATTAAGTTGGGTAACGATTCATTAACTTATCATAGTGCCTAAAGACAAATTTACCCCTCAAACATAATTAATACATGCATTGTGTGTTGTATCCTAAGCATTTCTACTTGTACCTCTTAAATTTTAAGAAGTCCTTGAGAAAATGGTTTATAATATAGTATAGAAGATAGACCAGGTACACGTATTGCATATGGTTAACCTTGCTCTTAAAACATGTATTCCAAACTCCAAAGTGATAAGGACATGGTCAATTGTGCTCGTTAGTACGTTTGCATTTTAGTGGATTTTTATGATGATTTGCTTTTTATTAGTGTTTAAGTTATCTCATACATTGATATGCTTATTTTTCTATGTTTTGATTATGTTGTTTGAAGTTGGTTTAAAGTCAAAGTTAAGGTCCCAAAACTGAAAAAAGACGAACACATTCTAAGAAAATTTATGAAATTTTTTTACACTTTTCATGTAGGGTCCATTAAATATATAATTTAAAAATTGGTCCCCCCCCCCCCCCCCCCCTTCAACCAACTTTGGTCGGTGCATGACCAAACTTAAAGTTTAAGGATATATTCTGCACTTTTTCAATAAAGTAGGGTGTGGTCAAAAAAATAGATGCAATCTTAACATAAAAGGAACCAATTTTCTTATAGTCATGTCCGATTGCTTGGGGAGCACGCCTCGTTGAAATTTTCTGTACATGCATGTGACAAAACACATAAGGTTTAGTAGGTCACATACGTAAGATTAACCAAAGAAGTTTGACGGGTATGAATTGAAAATTTCTATAGGTAGCAAACCAAACCTATCTATGATCGGCACACCAACTTTCCTAAACAAGTAAGTCGTGCTTTGAACAAGAAATGGATAGGCGGACCAAGAAAATATTTTCAAGGGGTGCGAATGAGGGGTTTAACCATATTTTCAAATGGTGCGATCAGAATTTTGTCCTATAAAATACATTAAATTTTATTTTTCAATGGGAGCGTCCGCCCTCCGCCCCTGTAGCCAACCATGTCCTAGGTCAAAATTCAATCCTTTGGGTTTGTCTAGAAACTCGGTATTCACTTCTACATTAGTTAGGGGGTGTTTGGTGTTGCGTTTTCAAAATAGATTATGCGTTTTCAAAATAGATTTTGCGTTTTCAAAACTGCGTTTTGAAAAAGCATGTAGGTACATGCTTCTCCAAAACTGCGTTTTGAAGGCAGATAATCACTTTTTCATCCAAACATTTTTTTAGATTATTTATGTTTTACAAACGCAATAATCAAATAATCACTTCAAAACGTAATCTTAAACACCCTCTTAGTTCAAGATTTTCTAAAAACCGTTACTTTAAGTAATTTCTTATTTGTTATATTAAATATTATTTAACGTGTTTATACTGTAAAAGATTATAATCTTGTCCATCTGATTAACTAGGTGGCTGAACGAGTTTGACGAACGTTCAATCTCAATATTGTTTAAATTATATTTCAATAGTGTTTAATAAATATATGACAAATCACAAATCACACTACTAGTTTATAAAACTAATAACTATAAGAAAGTTTTTCACAATATTCAGATGAAAATAATTTTAACAGTCTGCTAACATGTTTTAGGTAAATATCGCTCTCCTAGAAATAATTCATAGACATTTTGGCCTTCAATATATGTTTTTACTACATATAATATATTATTTAATTTCATAATTCACATAATCTGTGTGGTATCTTTTAAGTACAAGCAATCGTAGTGATAATGTAATTAAATAGTCGACTTTAAGGTTCATTGCTCCTAAAATACGAATGTACATTTAAATTAGAATAAATACGTATATATTCTTGCTTGTGGTATACATGAAGTTACTACAGAGGTCTATAACTATTACATACTTAAAATTTTGCCCATATAAAACTTGTCATACTTTTCAAAAAAAAAATATAAAACTTGCCATATCTATTTCCCTAAATGAATGTTTATTAAAAAAAGATACCAAGACAACTTACATTTATGTTTATGAATGTTTTATTTAATTTAATTCTTAATTATTAAATTTTTAAAAATTTTATTCGTTAGATAAATATTTCTTATTAAAGCTTTACAGTTTTTTAACAATATTAAGTAAAGACTTTTGAGAATATTTGTTTCACAAAAATTCATTTGAGTTTGTAAGATCTTTTAATAGCATTTAGTTTTTTTATAAATCTTAGTTGAAACTTTATAAAAGTTTTACAAGTGATCTTTTTTTTAATCATTTATCATTTCTCATTTCATTGATGATCTGAACCTCAACTCTTATGACTGGAGAATACATGATAAGCACATAAGAGGAATTATATAATAACATTTTATCATATTTGTATATCTTTAATGTTATCAAAACAAGAAGTACATATTACAATGTGTGACAATATTTAAACAGGGTAGAGTTCATGCGAGAATCACCTTTATTGCGAGAACCGCGAGAATCAATGTGAACACAACAAAATAACCTTAAAAAACCTAACCCCCACTCCCCCCACACCCAAGATAAATGCTAAAAACTAAACCTCAAAAAAAACCTAAAAAATCTAAAAAATACACAATTTTTTTTAAATATTTTTTACTTAAAAATCGTTACTTTTAGTAGCCAAAAAAAATTTAATGACGAAATACAACGATTTTAAGTAAAAAATATTTAAAAAATTTTGTATGTTTTTAGCTATTTTTAGATATTTTTGGTTGTGTTCACATTGGTTCTCGTGATTTCCGCAATAAAGGGTGATTCCTAACGGATCTTTCTCAAATTCAAATATTAGCAAATATCATTATCTTTTGAACTAAATAACACATAAACTTTCTTTAATATATACACCCATCCACCTCAATAACTAATGTCAACAACAGGAGCGGACCTAGTAAAGGGGTTGGGTGGGCAAACACACCCCTTGAAAAAAAATTGTGTATTTTATAAGGCAAAATCTTGTCCGCACCATTTAAAAATTTGGTTAAACCACTCATCTACACCCTTTGAGAATATTTCGTGGATCCGTCACTGATAATAACATTTTTTTTGTCAAAAACCAACCCCACCACCATCAAAAAACCATCTATTATATATGTTGGTAAATGATCAAATAAAAATAATATTAACATACGAAGCGTACGCACTGAGGGAAAAAGCAAAAAGTGGCGGTGTCATTTTGGTAATTATCAGCAACTTCAAAATTACTGGGGAAAAAATAAAAAGTGTCTTGTAGAGTAATTTTGAGCATCTGTAGAGTAATTTTGGGAAATGTAGGGTAATTATCAAATTACTCTAGTAGAGTAATTTTGGAAAATGTCTTGTAGAGTAATTTTGTTAGCATTTAGTTATGGGTTTAGCTTTATGGTTTAGTTTTTAGCTTTTAGTTAGGGGGGTAGGTTTTTTTAGGTTTTTTTTTTTTTGGGGGGGGGGGGGGGGATGGTTTAGGTTTTTTTAGGTTTTTGGGGGGTGGTTAGTGTAATTTTGATAATTACCTTACACGATCAAAATTACTCTACATGAACATTTACAATGGTTTAGGGTTTTTTTTTTTTTTTTTGGGGGGGGGGGGGGTAGTGTAATTTTGATAATTACTCAACAATTTTGATAATTACCCTACACGACCAAAATGACTCTACATGAACATTTACAAAATTACTCTACACAAGCTCAAAACTACTCTACTAGAGTAATTTTGAAGTTGCTGATAATTACCAAAATGACACCACCATTTTTTTTACTTTTCTTTCAATTCGTACGTTTATTTTATTTTTACGGGAACTTAACTCTATATATATTCTAGTGTTTTAGTTTTTTGTTGTTTTAAATAATATATGTTTCACAACTTCATTTGTGGGTTGATAAGTCAACACATCTAGGGTTCTCTAGTCCTACATGTTATATAAAATAAAACGAGTTAAAAGTTGAATTTTAAGAGACAAAAGTTGTACGTAACATACATAACGGCACGTGTCTAATCTCCCGCCAATTGTCTACCTACTTTTAGCCTCCAAATCACACATTATAAATACGACTCTTCACCTTCTCTTCCCCTTTCGATATTCTCTCTTTCATTCACATTCAATTTACAATCACAAATTCTTTCATATTCATTTATTCAAATTCAAATACTCAATCTCTTTGTATCAAAAAGACATCCTATCCTGGACGGTACCGAGCTCATCCCTAGTGGTATATTTATTCTAGAAAATCGAGGAACTGCTAATTGTTAAGTCGTAACTTATTGGTATATTTATCCTAGAAAATCAAGGAACTGCTGTTAAAATAAATATTCTATCTCATCGATGGCGAAAGAGATGACCGGAAAACCGACACTACTCGGGCGACAGAAGCTAGCCGTTCTCCTCCACAGCTCCGAACCAAACGTCTTCATCACAACCCATCAACCGGAAACCACCGATAACCGCCGTAGCAACGCTTCATCCTTTACCCCGGTCACCTCGTCAACTTCATCTCCGGTTTACTTCATGTCCCCATTCAACCACATGCCCTCACCCTACTCCAAATCACCATGGGTTAACATCCCTTATACAAACAATGTCGGTAACAGTATCGTATCAAACACCGGCTTGATAGGATCGCTGATACGCGAAGAGGGACATATATACTCGTTAGCGTCTTCCGGTGATTTGTTGTACACGGGTTCGGACTCGAAGAACATTCGGGTGTGGAAGAGTTTGATGGAGTTTTCGGGTTTTAAATCGAGTAGTGGATTGGTTAAAGCGATTGTTGTTTCTGGTGGCCGGGTATTTACCGGCCACCAGGATGGTAAAATTAGGGTTTGGAGGTATAAAGAAAAAAAGAAAAAAGGTTATAAACGGGTGGGTAGTTTACCCACCACTAAAGATTTTATAAAGAGCTCCATGAACCCTAATAATTATGTCGAAGTAAGACGACATCGTAATGTTCCGTGGATAAAACATTACGATGCCGTCGCGTGCATGAGCTTAGATGAAGCACACGGGATTTTGTATTCGGGGTCATGGGATAAGTCCATGAAAGTCTGGAGACTTTCGGATTCTAAATGTTTAGAATCTGTAACTGCCCATGATGACGCTATTAATAGCGTCATCGTGGGCTTTGACTGCCTGGTTTTCACTGGGTCAGCTGACGGCACAGTGAAAGCCTGGCGGAGGGAGTTAGTTGGGAAAACGACTAAACACCTTCTTGTCTCCACACTTTTGGATCAGGACAGCGCGGTTACATCGGTGGCGGTAACTGCCACCGATGCAACAGTTTACGCTGGATCCTCTGACGGGTTGGTGAACTTTTGGGTTCGGGGGAAACAAGCGTTCTCCCACGGCGGTGTTTTGAGGGGACATAAGCTCGCAGTGCTTTGTCTTACAACCGCTGGAAACTTGTTGTTGAGTGGATCTGCAGATAATTGCATATGCGTGTGGCGGAGAGAGGGTGGTGGGATTCACACTTGTTTGTCGGTTTTGAGTGGGCATACTGGACCGGTTAAGTGTTTAGCGGTTCAGGAACCGGTCTAACGACGATGATAGGAATGACGAATGGGTGGTGTACAGTGGTAGTTTGGATAACTCGGTGAAGCTTTGGCGGGTGTCGGAGCAACCGGAAATTTGTAGCTCTTAAAAGTAGTTGTGAAGAACATTTTTTGATTATATGATTATGAAGAATTGAAGATCTGTTTTTTTATTCTTTAAATGTGGATTGAGGATTTGAGGTTACTATTTCTTTTTGTTTGAAATTATATAAAGGCAAATGAATGAATGCCTAAACATAAAAAGCAAGTTCAAATGTTCGTTCATTTAACGTGTTATTCATCTTTCTTATTTGTATTGAGAACTTATATTATAAAATAGTGTGAAGTAATGTATAATATAAATCTACACCAAAATTCAGAAAAAAAAAAAGGTTATAGTATGTATCTAAACTTGACATGAAAGTGAGTCATGTCCATAATATGTCGATAATACTTTGTTGGAAAAATGAGATGGCCAGATGGGTAAAAAGTTTACTGACTAGAAGTATCACTTACAATAATCAAGGCATCCGAACCAAGATGTTTTTACAAACAGATTAACTGATGGTTGTCTGACCGACAGCCCTTCATCGACAATAACCAAGGCATCCGAACCGAGATGTTTTTACAAACAGATTAACTGATGGTTGAAACTTATCTTGGTCGAGCAAAAAATGCCCTAAAATCAGCAATTAGGACCAGAAACTTTGGGCCTAAATCTTTTTAGTTAATAATGCTTAGTTGCTTATAAGTTATAACACATTTGGGCCAAAAAGTGTTGGGCCTAAAATTTTCTAATTTTTACATAATCGGTTCTTTCTTTCTTTTTATTGTCTTGGTTTCTTCTTTCTTTTTCTATTTGTTTTTCTTTTCAAGTTTGGTTCGGTTTTTTCGAGACGAGTACATGAAAAAACAAAACCATACCATAAATTTGGCTTTTGAGAAAACATAAAACCAAACCAACAGTTTAAATTGTGTTCGGTTAGTTAAGTTAAGCGCTTGATTGAACACTCGTCACTCTACCCACATCCAAGTAACCCATTAGTTGTCACTGTCTAGTCAGCTCTAGCAGTCTCTAGTTAAGCACTCGACTACTCGAGCAACTTATTAAATCAAATTCTAGGTGTTCATAAGTTAATTTATACTTTTAATATACTTATTTTTAACCATTTTAACCTAATGGATTGCGCCACAACGAAAAATCCTCCATGGGCAATCAATTATTAGTTAATTACTTCAAAACACAAAGAAAATTCATCGTGCAATGGAGTTAAAGGCGCAGGAGGGTCTGTTTCCTAGTGGGATTGGAAGTCCGGTGTTGGGTGTGAAATCCTGAACAGGGTCCACCGGGTCGTGAATAGTAACTTCTCAACCCTTAAGAGTCACTTCGTCTTTGGTTGGATCAGTTTTGCAATTCAAAAGGGGTTGCGACGCAGCTAGTTGGCCATTCATTTGCCATTTATTTGTAACTTGTTGGTTTAACACTTTTATAATTAAATGAAACAAGATTGTGGTATTAAGATTTTTTAAATATTTTATTTTATACAAGTATAGAGAAACTTTTTTTAGTGAACCTAGGCTTAGTTAACCAATTTCTAATAGCTGTAACTAAAATATGTTAATGAGTAACTTTTCTAACTTAATTGAATACTGGACTTCCATTTCTAGTCTGTCATGTTAGGCTCAATATATAGGCAAGTTATATCTCTTTATTTTTGCAATCCTATGATTCCTACACCACAAAACAGTGCACGGGTAAATCTTTTTTTTGTCTTGGTTGTTAGCTTAGGATTATAAATGCATAATTATGGTGTTCTTTAAGCTATATCTTATTCCCTAAACAAAACCAAAGTTTTATGCCTTCTGCAATAAAACCATTAGCAAATCAACATTAAATTTGGGTAATTAGAAACATCAGAAGCAATTAGAGGCATAGTTAGATTTTAGTTCTTATTTAAAAGTCGGTGTGTTACAAAATCCCAAACCGTGAAACCAAACCGGTAGTAATGGTTTGGTTTTGTTCAGTTTTAATTTTCAACTGTTTGGTTTTGGTTTTCGATGACCATAAACGTTACTAACGGTTTGGCTCACGGTTTGAATTAAAAACCGTCAAAAGAGGACCGCGAACACCCCTAGCGGTGGTGGTGGTGATGTTGGTCGTTATGTCACGAAGCTCGAAGCACTCTTGAACACGCTCTGGGAAGTTGAGCTTCGTCTTTGCCTCTTTGAAGTCAAGTGCAGCTTGATCATAAACTGCAGCTGCAGCCTCGGTTGTTTCAAATGTACACGACCAAACACCGACGCCTTTGCTAGGAGCGCGTATCTCGGATGCCCATTTCCCCCATGGCCTTTGTGTTAAACAATAGTCTTCTATATTGACACTAACATACCCGATTACTGTTCATTAAACAATAGTCTCCTATATTGACACTAACATATGTCAAAAACGCAATTAAGGTTTTACTATATGACTATTTTGACACAGGTACGCATGAGACACTACCTCAAGACCCTGAGGTGTTTTCCATATCGTCGTGTGTGCCTCATGCCCCAGGCGTGTTTTTTTAAACAAAGACATTAAATTGATATATATAACTTACTTTCGTAGGCAGTAACATCATAGCGAGTGAAACTGCACTCCCTTCAGGCGATCCTCCCACTTTAAACATAACAATAGGGAACACTTTTAGCTTTAAACGATATCGACAACCATATAGCAGTAAGCTTACAAACACTACATCTCCAATGAGCAGAGAATTCAAGAAAGCAAAAGGTGGCTCCTTATTGTCACTGAATTCACTCTTTTCAGTTTTTCGGATAACATATCAAATCAAACCACGACATGTTAATTTACAGAATAACATCATCCATTCATCATTCATTCATTCATTCATTCAATTTATCATATAAACCTTCATACTGCAAAAAATTTTAGGTTTTGGTCGGACACATGGAATGTTACAGAAAATACCTCATCGCCGGGATAATCGGTGGACTATTAGTAGTAACAGATTTGAAAACCCTCTCATCTTTTTATTGTAAACCCAATCATCACCGTCTATCTTGACCTCAACCACTTCGGTTTTGGCGATTTCTTTGTGACTGGTGGTCACCAACATAACCCATCTTAACCATCATTCAACAACAGCAGTGATGACGAACGACCAATATACGTGGCGCGATGGCGGATGTCGGTGGGCGAGGAACGGCAGAAACGATCAGCAGCGGTGGTGACCTGACTTGGAGAGAATGCTCGGAGACAGGTGACACATAGGAGATTTTTTATGAAGAAGGGTTTTTGTGTTGAGGAAGATGATGTGTAGACAAGCCAGCAGACCACACATTCCATTTTTTTTTTTTTTTTGAAAAGCACCCAAAGCCAAGAGTACTACTATCCTAAGCTGAAACATGTTGCTAAATTAGAATGGATAAATGGACTTTCTTATTGAAAATTAAATAAATAAATAAAAGGTTGTTGTATTGCAAGAAATTTGCGTACCTATTAGGGATGAGCACGGTACAGAAAATACCGGAACCGAAAATTGGAAAAGTTGGTACAAGTATTTACCGGTGTTTTACCCGTAAATACAGGTACCAGTACCGAAAAATAGGGAAAGTGAGTACCGGTATCGGTACCGAATATGTCCGAAACCAATACCGAATATACCCGGTATCAAATACTCATACTAGGTAACTATACTTATGGCATTTATAGGCTTACTTTAATGTTTGTTCAATTAAAAAAAAACAAAAAATTGAAGTCAGGACACTAATTTCATAACTTAAAGTTGAAATATAGTACAAGATGAACAGCAAAAAGTACAATTAAAATTAAAAACAACACATGTGCTCATAGTTGTACAATCAAGCGCTAAAGGAATCAATGAGCATAGAAACAGAAGCCTCGGAACATGTTGGGAAACGCAACGGAACTGAGTTGACTCGGTTGAGCAACGCCTGCGACCAAATCGAGTACTGGCTCACTTGGTTAGCCGACTCGAGCTTAGACGGGTTCGAGCCATGGGTGTTGTCAGTCTTGTTGTCGCGGTGCAGCTTCTTGATCTCGCTGGTCCACATATCGATCAATCCAGACATACTACTAATTACTTTTGATTGTGTATTTATATCTCTTTTGTTTTGCAAATATGGAGATACTGATAGTCGGTTATATAGTGTTTTTGGTTATGAATTCGACGGCGTACATCGATGGTTAATTTAGTTGGTTTTTAGGGGGGATCTGTGTGCTGGTGGTAATGAAGGCAGTTTGGGATCCGTTATTATCCAAGATAAAATCCATCAAACCAAACCGTCAACGGCTGTTTGTTTGGCGTGCTCCTCTTTTTACTTTAAATATTTCTTTAGTCATGTGGTTTTGTATAATGAGTATCAAGTGTCAATCGGCAGTATGGTTTCTCAAGGGAACGACGAAGCCAAACTCTAAAGCCAGCGTGGGCCTGGTCCAATTAGGGCAACGAGGCTCTCCAATTTAGAGAGTGCAATAACTTAATACAAGAAAGTCGTCGTTCCAAAAAAATATTAGAACCATCTATTACCAGATGTTAAACCAAAAAAAAAAAACTAACTTTAAAATGTCACCACACACCCACAAATTGAAATGGACGTTGATCATATAATAGGTTTTAGTTAGAGAAATTTACCAAAATAGTCAAGAATAAGTTTGACTTACCAAAATGGCCACTTCATGAGTCGGAGGAGCAGGGCATCACGGATTCAAATGAGCGGGATGCCTCTTTCAAGACCCCTCATGCGTCTTTAAATATTGAAGTGACACGTGTCTCAATGGTTAGGTAGACTCCTCCAATGCCTCAGGCAGACTCTTCCAATGCCTCAGCAGACTCTTCCAATACTTTAAGAAAATACTTTAAAATATTTAAAAAAAATACCAAAAAGATATTTTTTTTAAATTTAAAAAAAAATTACTTTTTTAAATTGACATACGTAAAGATATCTTGGCTAATTTTAAGAAAATACATAAAAAAATTTAAAAAAATACTTTAATAAAATATTTAAATTAATTTTTTAAATTAAAAAAATATTTTAAATTTATATACGTAAAGATATCTTTAAAATACTTAAAAAAAATACTATACGTATATAAATTTAAAATACTTTACGTATATAAATTTAAAAAATATTTTTTTAAATTAAAAAATATATATTTAAAAAAATATTTTTAGTATTTTTTTAAAACATTTTAAAGTATTTTCTTAAAATATTTGAAAGAGTCTGCCTGAGGCATTGGAAGAGTCTGCTGAGGCATTGGATGAGTCTGCCTGAGGCATTGGAAGAGTCTGCCTAAGGCATTGGAGGAGTCTACCTAATCATTGAGACACGTGTCACTTCCATATTTAAAGACGCATGAGGGGTCTTGAAAGAGGCATCCCGCACATTTGAATCCGTGATGCCCTACTCCACCGACTCATGAAGTGGCCATTTTGGTAAGTCAAACTTAGGTGTTGTTTGTTTTTTCAGAGGTAAAAGGTCTGCAGTCTGCGGATCACATCTGCAGGAGAAGAGGTGGACCAAATGTCTCCAGTCTGCAAGGAGAAGAGTGTTTGTCTTTTTTTTCTACAAAAACCACTTCACACACACAACACAACACACATAACAGTTCTCTCTCTCCCCCTTGAACTCTCTCTCTCTACAAAAACTCTCTCTCTCTACAATTCACCATTTATCAACTCAGAGTAGATAAATCATTCTATCTTGAGAGCCCCATCTCCACCACTTGAAAAAAGCAAACTATTAAACATCTCCACCACTTAAAAAAAAGCAAACTATTAAACACTTTCATCCATAAGCAAACTTACAAGAAGAATAAAGGTCAGAAAGAAGAAGGGGGCGAGAACTCCATCGGCGCCGCCATGTGCCTCCATTGTTGACGGAATCAGTGAGATTGGGGGTTTTGATTGAGATGGTGGGTTTGGTGGTAGTGGGTTTTGATGATGGTGGTGGTGGAGGTGATGGCTGAGATGTGGTGGTGGAGGTGGTGGCGGAGATGTGGTGGCAGGTGGTGGCGGAGGTGGAGGTGATGGCGGAGGTGGAGGTGGTGTCGGCAGGTGGAGGTGGAGGTGGTGTCGGCGGGTGGAGCTGGAGGTGGAGGTGGAGGTGGTGGCGGAGGTGGAGGTGGAGCTAGGGTTTTGGAGCAGATGGATGCTTTGAAGAGGGAGAGAGGGGGAAGAGGTTGGCAGAGGTTTGAAGACATGGGGAAGGATCTGCTTGGGGAAGAGGTGAGGCAGAGGTAAAAGCTCTGCAGATCTTCAAGAAAACAAACAAGCTGCAGGACCCTTATGTCTGCGCGCGTCTGCGCGACGCAGACATAAGTGCTCAGAAGAGCTTTTGGCCAAAAATCAAACACCACCTTATTCTTGGCTATTTTGGTAAATTCCTCTTTTAGTTATCACCAGGAAATAAAATGTCTTATTTTTTTTATCATTTATCATCATGGTTGAAAAAGTCGTTAGTCGACTCGTGGGTACTGACTAATGATTAATAATGATTAATTAGGATTGGAATTTTTATATGTAATTTTCAGTTTTTTTATGTATGTAACACACGTATTTATTGGTAGTAAATTGGTTTTAACCCCTCCTCAACCCATTTGTTAAGTATATAAGATTAATCGCCGGATTCTACATGGTTTGGTTGGAAACTGACCAGAATTTACAGGTTTTGACAGGAATTACCGATTTTTGCCCGGCCTATTAGGGCCGACTACCGATTAATGAAAAATTAATCAGTGTCCGGTCGACTAGCGCTTAATTACCAACTAGTCTTGATTTTTACAACACTGTTTATCACTAACTAACTTGATATGTTTACCTCTTCTAATCTAATCTAAATTCTAGTAAAGGATTTCAGTTAATGTCACGATTTTTAGAATGCCTATAACTATTTGGTACATTAATATATTTTTTTAAGTTACACTACAAAAACAAACATTTTGTCCCCTTTGATTTGAGTATAGTGTAGTTGTGGTTTTTTTAATTAAAAAAATGATATGCTACGTGATTAACAGTGTTTAGGAGCAAGCACCACCTGAATTGTTAACTAAAAACAAAAGAAATCGAACTGAAATCAACAAAAAACTGAATTAATTAAAAATCGATTAATCGAAAACCAAATTAACCAAAAACCGGTTATCAGATTTTTTGTACCCTCGCTTAACCAAAATTAACTGAACCAAACCTTTCATATTTTTCGTATATTTGATGTTTCTAGATTTTAAACATCCATTTCATGTATTTCATATTTTATATCTCCATTTTATGTATTTATTGTTCCACTTTATGTATTTTATATATCCATTTCATATATTTACACCTTAATTTTATGTATTTTTAAGCAAAGGTTTTAGCCCAAGTGTTGTTTTTGTTATCAATTGAACAAAAAACGTCATTCTAACCAAATAAGCCAAACTGATTAACCAAAAACCAATTGGTTAATAAAATAAACTAATCGATGACTTTGGTTTTAATTTCGGTTGAGGATAATAGTCGAACTGACAGAACCATGCACACCACAATGAAATGGATTAATCGATGACTTTGCTTGTGACGTATATCCACTACAATGAAAATACAATACATATTAAACGGACAAGAAAACTACTAGAAACAAGTACCGCAATGCAAAATTGTTACCCTCGACGGATCGCATGGGCACCGACTAATTTGCAATTTAGTTGGATACCAAAGGGATTAGATATTTGTAGGATTCATATGTTTGTTTTAGCCGAAAAAGGTCACGCCCACAGTTTAGTGTACATTATTGAGTATGAACGACCTAATAGTCGAGTTACTAAGATCTCGTTCTCAGTACAAGGATTAAAGCAAGTTAATTACTCGTATATGTATACTAGGTTATAACCCCGTCTATTACACGGGTTGAATAAATATAACTTTATATATTATGGGGTAACTTTGTCGAATAGTAACCAAGTTTTAAAAGTGTTCCAGTAATGTCACTCAAGTTTCAAAAGTGTTCCAATCAGGTCACTCAACATTCATTTTTCATTAAAATTAAGGGTTTTTTCATCCATTTCATAGGTAACCGTGGTGATGTGGTTTTTTTTATTTATTTTTCCCTTCTATTTGATGCTAATTCAAGTGACGTGGATTGTAACTTGTTTTATTTTTTTATTTTTAATGTAATTAAAGTGTTTTTATTTTTAATAAACATAATTTCATATATTAAAATAATCCGAGCCCAACATCTTATGCTCAATTTTTTTCTTGACACATGGAAAAAAGGACATGGCTCGATTTGAATGTTAAGTTATCTAATTGGGACAAAAACGATACGAATGACCTAATTAGAATACTTTTAAAACTTGGTTACTATTTCATGACATTTTCCCTATTAGTTATAGATAATAAAAAAAGTTACATCTTTAAAAACGTGTATTGTATGGGTTGAATAAACACGTGTATTACACGGGTTGATTAAATATAATATAATCGGTTAACACATATGGTCGTCAATATATGTTTTAAAAAAAATTAACTTTGATGTATTATAACATTTTACTTTGTTTTTTACTTATTTATTATTAGGTTAGAAACTTGTGAGTTACACAAGTTAACATTTTACTTTATTTTTTATTTATTTATTAATAGGTTAGAAACTTAAGTATTACGCATGGTTAAATCGATGAAATTTTAAATTAAATATTTATTAATAAGCGGAAAAAGTAAAAGAAAACGTTAAAAGAAAAAAATGTTTTTTTTTTTATTTTCATTATATAAACAATTAAAACTATCTTTATCTTTATAAATAATAAAAACGTTAATATATAATTTTTAATTTTATTAATTAATATATGGTTATCAGTTATCCTTATTCTTATCATCAAAATCTTTTAATTTTAATAATTAATATATGGTTATCACTTATCTTTATCTTTATCATCAAATCTCTTTTACAAATTTTAATTGAGACCACCTTATAAAGTGACATGTGTCCCCAAAGTGGTTTCTTTTATTATATAGTACTAGCGGTAAGACCCGTGTGCAAACACGAGTCGTTTCTTAGAAAACCATGCATAACACATATTGACAGAGAGTAAAAAAATAATTAGTGCAGACTTACAAAATTGATATAAACTAATGGTCAATAGGTTTATTCAACAGCAATTCCATTATGTTGATAGCAAACCACTTTTATCTATTAACTGTTAAAAACCTCTGTTGCTTTCCAACATACTTTACTAAAAACTGTTATCCATTATCTCCAACAGAGCTTGCCAGATGGATAGATAGTAAGTATCAGATGTTAATCAACCCATGTTAAAAATGTCAGTCAACAGAAATTACAAAGGTTAGTAAACAGATGTTAAGATAATAATGTTATTAACAAAGAATTTAGTACTCTCATTAAAAATGAGAGATGCAAACACGGGTCGTTTCTTAGACAACTATGCATAACACATATTAATAGAACATATAGATTCGTGTATAGATATTGTAACATCCCGAAAATACAAATTCTTAAATTTTGCAATTAAGTTGCAAACAAATTAGTAAAATAAACTAATTAATAATGGCACTAACCTAGTTAGTGTAACACTTATGAGTAGTTAAAGACATTAAAAAAAAAATAAAAGAAACTAGAGGGACCAAAGTGTCAAACTTGAAACTAGTTTTAAGTTAACATTTTAATAAAACACAAACTCAATAAAATTGAGTCTGTGGATCGACCAGAAGCCAGGGAGGGGCGACCAAGCTTCTCCAAAACCCTAACAAGCACAAATCTCATAAATTGAAGGTGATAATCTGGTCCAAAACGAAATCCGAGCTTATAATCGTAATCCTCATCGCAAGAGGGTTATAAGGTATGTAAAATTTAATAAGAATTCTCCACTTGAAATTCTCATGAAATTGGGAAAATCTGAAATTCATGGTTGCATGTTTGTTTTATGATGAATTAGGAACCATATAGTGTCTAGGGACAAACCCTAGACAAGTACAAGTTGAAATCATGTGAAATTTTAGTGAAACCTATGAACACCATTGTATGTGATTAGTGGGTTTTGTGTAATTTGATGAACACTAGGAAATTAGGTGTTTTTCTAATGTAAATTGACAATTTTGAAGTGATTTCAGAAATTTAGAAGCTAACAATCATGTAAAACGGTTGATTGATGTGAAATTAGGGCTAAGTGACAAGCTAGAAACTTGCTATATGATCATGTAAAATTCTGCCTTTAAAGTGTTTGTTGAAATGCCTCAAAGAAAGCTCGAAACTAAAATTTTGAAGTTAAAACACCTAATTGTGATGTTTTGGCTAATATGTGATATGTGATTTAAAAAGAGTTCTAAACATATGTAAATGAACTCTATAGGAAAGGATACCGGAACGTCGAGCGGACAAGCCGGTGGTGATTTGCGGTTGAAGGGCGTGTACTAAAGGTATGTAACTTGACCCGTTACATTAAATAAATTTTGATAATTATCATATATGTAGTTGGATTGTGTATTAAAAGTTGAGTTGGATTAAAACGATGATATTCGATATGTTGAATTATAAGCCAAAAATCTGGTTAGACCTCGTTGGTAGTCATCAAAACGGAGGATTCCTTAGATGAGCCAAACGGGTCGAATAACCAAGTAAGGCATGGTAGTACATTGTAGTATGGATACTCGGTCTCTTGTTATTATTGATAAATGACATATTAGGATACAAGGATTAAAGATGTTGGTTTGTATGATTGAAATCCGAGAACTTGATTCAAGTAAACAAACAAATAAAACCAAACATAACTTCCCAGCGTCTACCGTAAATTACGGTATATACCGTAATTTACGGTAGAGACCAAAAGGTTACGGTGGGTTTCATCTGTGTTACGGTGGAACCAGAACTTCCCAGAAGCCACCGTAACTTACGGTATCTATGTAGGTCCCTCGGAGGATGAGGTTAAACCTTATCCTTGTTATGTTTAACACACTAGCAAGTGCGGAATCCAAGCTAGAATGCAAACCGGTAGTTTATATGAGAACACAAGCTACAAAGAGAAAGGTAAAACACACGAGATATCAAAGTTTTCTCTTGTATTTCAGTGGACACGGTTACAGCCCTTGACCAAACTGAAAATATGCTCTCTACAAGACTAAGTTCACTCACATGTCACACACCATGAAGTGAACACATTACATGAGTATATATATCCATCACAGCTCGTCTGGTCGAAGGATCAGATAGCCTGATCGAAGGATCATCTATCGATCTGAAACCTATCGAAGGATCCACATATACCTCGAAGGATGATATCCTTCGAGGTCCATCTATATCCATCGAAGAATTATCCTTCGAGCTCATCGAAGGCTATAAACAATCCTTCGATGACTCAACCTTCGACACAAACACCTTACAAACTATGTTCTAACTGTTTGGCCAAGTCAAACCAGGAGGATGGTTGACTTGGTCAAACTTACATTGAACACACATAATAACAAACCTAAGACGTAACTCAGACTAACACAAGACATCGTTTTGTATCATGACAAAATACAGACAAAGTACAGACACAAGTGCACCAACAAACTCCCCCTTGGCTGTAGCTTTGTCTCGATCTTCGTGTCTTCAAGTCTTTGACGTCCTTTCAAGTCTTCAATGTCGGAGGATCTTTAAAGTCTTCACGTCTTGAAAGCAGAAAGTGTACCAACAAACTCCCCGTTTCATGTAGGAAGTGTGTTGACAAACTCCCCCTTAACACAAGCTCCCCCTTGATTTATACTTGTGAAATACTTGTTCTTTATGAATTGAGATCCTTGTGGTGTTGATGATGGTCAGCGGCAACTCGATCATCTTCATCACTTGAGTGCCTTCACGTCGTGTCTTCATTCCGAAGCTTGTCATCGACCATGTTCTCCTTGCCTTTAGAATCTGCACATGCACGAAATCTAAACGCGTAATGAGAACAACTGCTTGGAATATAGTTAGCATAAACAAATGACACACGTATGACCATGTCATAATCAAACACCGTCCGACAGTTTGAAAGTTCAATAAAATTTATCAATTTCAGTTACTAACTCTCAAAACTTGCAAATTTCGACCGTTTATGAAGATATAGTCAATTCGGTTTTCGTTCAGGTTCCAGGTAACGAAGACTCGAGATCCAACATCGTACGATCGAAAATAAAATAGAAATAAAATCTTTTTGGCTTTTATAAAGTTTATATTAAAACATACCTAAAATCTTTTTGGTATTTTGAATATTTCAAATGTAAAGACAGAAAGCAGTAAATAAATATATACAAAGATGCAGAAACTGAAAGCATTAAATAAATATTTACAGACATTCTTTTTGCGAGTTTCGAGGGTAAGAGAATCATATCAGTGTACGGTCATGCCAAAACGCTCTTGTTGTTCTTTTAGTTAACATTAAGATAAGCATCCTATAACAATTATCGGTATTGTTGTCCACATAAGCTCAACTTATCAGATGTAATCATGGCGAGGGGATACGTTAAGGTATGATTTATACTTACCGACCGGTGTTCATCCACATCACGACACATTCCCGTATCAAGGTATGCACGAGGGTTCATCTTACCGGTGAGTATACCGATTATCATCTGTTTGACCGTATATGATGTGAGATTCTCACTTATTTTGATTTGAAAACAAGCCCTATGTGATAGAATCACTTATTGATGAGGAACTTGATTTTCGATGCATGAGGGCACAGGAGCAAGTCCGTGAACAGGTCAGTACTTTCGTACAGCAGAGAGACGAACTTGACTCCCGGATAAATGTGATATTTTGTCACTTATTTTGAGGTCGTATGCAGTATGTACACGTATGTATGGTATCATGGAAGATCTAGACTTGCGTCCCCGTTATTTTTCGGTAAAAGATACAAACATGATACCCAGATGATAAGCAGCATAAAGACCGAATATCTCAGAACCTCGGCAATCTCTCAAACGAAATTTCGGGACTAAGACCATATGCCAATGAATGGTTCCCACCTGGTCTTCAGTCGATTTAAGGTTTATATCACCCTGCACACTTTAAAATGATTGTGAGCCTACCGATACATCTTATATAGAGCTGCTTATCGTTTTTCAGTTTAGGTTTAAAGAGGTTTGGACAGACCACTGATGTACTATCATTTTCTCTTTTGCTCGCCAGGAAACTCATTTTTGTTTTTCTATTGTTTTTGTGTTTTTGAAATTTTTCGATGTTTTTGGATTTTCAAATTTTGGTTTACTCCCCCTAAAAGCAACAAACTAAGATAAATTTAAAACACAAAGGTATTTACAAAAATGATTTTCCGATGTTGGTTTTACTCTTGCTTGACCTTAATTCCGTTTACCAATAATAAATAGTCAAATCTTGATTTGTCAAATGCTTTGGTAAAGAGGTCGGCACGTTGGTCATCAGTGTGGACGTAAGCAACATCGATTAGCCTTTTATCAAAGCAATCACGTATGAAGTGATACTTAATTTCGATGTGCTTAGTCTTTGAATGTTGCACAGGATTTCTAGTGATCTGTAAGGCAGCAGAATTATCAACGTAAATAGGAGTAGTTAGGAATTCAAAACCGTAGTCGCGCATTTGTTGTTGGATCCATAGGACTTGGGAGCAACAACTTGAGGCAGCAATGTATTCAGCTTCGCATGTTGATGTAGCGACGCACGTCTGCTTCTTGCACTGCCATGTGACTAGGCGATTTCCCAAAAACTGACATCCAGCCGTTGTGGATTTGCCGTCGATTTTGCATCCGCCAAAATCAGAATCACTGAAAGCGATCAAGTCAAAGTTATTATCCCTAGGGTACCATAGACCGGTGTCAGGGTAACCCTTCAAATAACGAAAAATCCTTTTTACAGCTGCAAGATGTGAGGCCTTCGGGTTGACTTGATATCTGGCAAGCAGGCACGTTGGGTACATTATATCTGGTCTTGATGCTGTGAGGTACATAAGAGATCCGATCATCGCGCGGTAGTATGAGGGGCTAACAACTTCACCCTTCAAGTCTGGAGTAATTCCGTGATTTTGCGGCAATGGGGTACCGATGGGCGTTGCATCAGACATCTGGAACCGGCTCAAGATGTCACCAACATATTTAGTCTGATGGATGAATATCCCAGACTCGGTTTGTTGTACTTGTAGGCCCAAAAAGAAAGTCATTTCCCCCATAGCACTCATCTCGAATTTATCCTGCATGATGCGCTCGAAATTCCTACACAAAACATCATTAGTAGAACCAAATATAATATCATCAACGTATACCTGTACCAGTAGAAGATCTCCATCTTGTTCTTTGATGAAAAGAGTACAATCGATAAGACCTCTGCGAAATCCATTCTCCAGCAAATAATTAGATAAGGTTGCATACCAAGCTCGCGGTGCTTGATGTAGACCATATAGAGCTTTGTTGAGCAACCAAACCCGATCGGGATGGATAGGATCTTCAAACCCAGGAGCCTGTTCGACGTACACCTCTTCTTCCACCACACCATGTAAGAATGCACTTTTGACGTCCATCTGGTAAACCTTGAATCCTTTGAATGAGGCATAAGCCAGAAAGATCCGAATTGCTTCCAGACGTGCAACAGGTGCATAGACTTCGTTGTAGTCGATCCCTTCAATCTGACGAAAACCTTGAACGACTAATCTTGCTTTGTTTCGAATAACGACTCCACGGTCATCCTTTTTGCATTTGAACACCCAACGGGTACCAATCTTCTTGTAACCAGTAGGTTTCTCTACGAGTTTCCAGACACCAAGCTTCTGGAATTGTTGCAGTTCTTCCTGCATCGCTTCAACCCAAGAGCTATCTTTCAAAGCGTCTTTCCAAGTTCTTGGCTCTTCTTGTGAGACATAACACGCGAAGGACCAATCATTTTGTTGACCAGATTCTCGGATAGCTGCATACATGCCTGCATTGTTGTTGTTCCGCAACATGTTTCTTGTTTGAACGCCACTCTGTACATTTCCGATGATGTTTTGTTGAGGATGGGTATTGTGAATCCTTGTTTCTGGATTATCTTGAACTGGAATATTTGTACCCAGATTGTTGAGATTGAGATCAACAACCAATTCAATACCCGGAATTGACGAAGAGGATGATGCAGTAGCTTCAGCTGTTCTAGGGGCGTCCACTGGAGGAGTACCCTCTGAAGTACCATGAACTGCTGTTGTTGGAGCTTCTTGATCTGCATCTAGAAATTCATCATCCTCTGAAGATTCGTTCAATTCGGTAGCATCGTGAAAATCCTCATTATCGAGAGCATTATTGTTCACTGAAGATGGTTCTTGATTGACAATAATTGGACGAACCAACGGTGAATCTGTTGCATTGTCACTCTCGAAAAACATCCTTGCCGCAGCATTTTCTTCAACGGCTTCAACATTGATCGAATTGAAAAAGTCATCGTACTCAAACATCCAAGGCTGACCAGGACATTTGACTGGTAAAGTGTGCCTTTGTACTCTGACTTCAGACCATTCCTCGACCCTTTTAGTCTCTAGATTCCAGAATCTTAAGTTCGGGGTGGCATACCCAAGAAAGTATCCCTCAATTGCCTTTGCCCCAAACTTTCCATTAGGATCGATTATTGTGCACGGAGCTCCAAACGGTTCAAGATATGACAAATCTGGTTTCCGTTTGTGAAGAAGCTCAAAGCAGGTCTTGTTGTGCCTTTTGACTGTAAGGACTCGATTCAACGTGTAGCATGCAGAGGCCACAGCTTCAGTCCAGAATGGAATCGGCAATTGTGACTCTACCAACATAGTCCTAGCAGTCTCGATCAATGTGTGGTTCTTACGTTCAGCGACGCCATTCTGTTGAGGAGTATAAGATGCACTAAATTCGTGAAGAATACCTTTTGAAGTGCAAAACTCCGCCATGGCATGATTTTTGAATTCAGTACCATTGTCGCTACGTATCCGCCTAACCTTCAACTTATATAGATTCTCAATCTGAATGATCAAGTTTTTGATAATACCGAAGGTTTCACTCTTATGTGCCATGAACGCCACCCAAGAAAATCTTGAATAATCATCAGTTATCACGAGGCAGTATTGATCATTTCTAATACTTTTGTGCTTGACAGGACCGAACAAATCCATGTGCAAACGTTCAAGAGGAACAGCCACCGTGTTGATTTTCTTTGTAGGGTGTCGCTTCTTCGTTTGTTTTCCTTTCTGGCACGAGACACAGACGTCTTGAAGATGGAAGTTTTTAAGAGGAACACCATTCACTAATTCATTTGACACCAAATGATTCATTTTGCGTAAGTGAATGTGACCCATTCGTCTGTGCCAAGAGATTGAGTCTTTTTCTGTGGCTTTGGAAACGAAACAGGTTGCTTGTGCAGACGTTGTGATAGCTTGGCTCATATCAAGGACGTACAAGTCATTTATCCTTGGAGCAGATAAGAGAATCCATTCTTTCGGAATTTTGAAGCCGGGTTTCAGCACATAACATCCATTTGCATCAAAGTGTACTGAGAACTGCTTATAACAAATTTGAGAAACACTAAGAAGATTGTGATCAAGTTGTTGTACGAAGTTGATCTTATCAAAGCTAACAACCCCGTTGGAAATCATTCCTTCACCCGTAATATATCCGCCTTTATCTCCAGCAAAAGCAACATAACCTCCTCTAATAGATTTGACGTCGTAGAGAAGCTTCATGTCGCCTGTCATGTGCCTGGATGCCCCACTATCAACAATCCAATGACTACTGATAATTCCTCCTGGAACACCCTGCACATGAACTCACATGATTAGTTGGAGATGGGGACCCAAGCCATTGTGGTCTTGGGTCTTCCATTTTCATCAACAACAATAACTTCTATTCTTTGATGATTTGAAAATTGTGATGGTCCCCCTGATTCAATAACCGTTTTTGGTTTCCAGGTCTGTTTTGTTATACCAATGTTATTCTTTAAAAACTTAACTTCATGGTTGTCTGAAGTTTTTAAATTGTTTGGTTTGACAGAAACAGATGTTTTGTTAACCACATCGGTTTTAATCGCCTTTTCAATTTTCTTGACCTGTTGGCGTTTCTGTTTCTTTTCCCTTTCTTTTATAAGACAGGGATCTGGTTTTGATGAAACAGATCGCTTGCGGTCAATTTGGTCACGGGGATCATCATCCTTAGCTTTCAACTTATGAAGATACGGACAGTTTCGAATTATGTGTCCAATTTCACCACATTCAAAACATGATCTTCGTTCAACAAACCCCGAAGTATCATGTGATCGTCTTGCCGATAATGATGAACTTTGTGATCTCGAGGTACTAGGTTTCGAACAGTTTGGTTCATTTCTTTTCAACACTGTTGCTTGTTTAACAAAATCTAAGTTAGATTTGTTTTCAAAAGTTTCGATTTTGTCCGTTCCCTTTGATTTCACAAAGTTCACATTCTTGTTCTTCTTTTGATTTGGCTTCTTTTGACTTTGAGCCGGCAATTTTCCTTTTTGTTTGTTATGATTTTGCTGCCTTTTCTCTGTTGGTAATTTCTGATTGCCAAATTGTTTTCTAACTTCAGCCTTTGGGATAGGAGGGCACTGTGTTACCACAACGTGTGATCCTTTCTTACCCAGAAATTTACTTGTCGAATTTTCAAAAACTTTACTGATTAAGGATTGATTTACATTCTTAATCGGAAAATCTTTGTCAGAATAAATTTTATTATCACCAACAAGAGTATACAGCAAATCCACACTCTCCGACTCTTATGCAGACAAGGACTCGATTGCAACAGTCTTAGCGGGTTTTGCAGGAGGATCACACAGAATATGATTCTCAAGAGGTATGTCCTCTTCTTTTATCACCGCATCAGACTTTGCTGAATCAGTATCATCAGATTCATCATCAGAAGAATCAGCATCCTCAACAACAACTGGAGGATCCTGATTCTGTTCAGCAGAAGACACACATGTATCTGCCGACACATCCGAATCTGATGATACTTCTTTCTTGTATCCGAGTCCTGTTGCAAATTCATTAACATCTAGAGGAACAGATGGTTCAAAGAAAGTTCTATCCTCCTCGTCAGGCATGGCATCATAATTGTGTCTCACAGGTGGTGGACATTTCTTGTATCCAATGCATGTGACATCCCGTTTCTCTTTCTGTACGTCAATGATGTGATCCAACACATAGCTAGAGCTCAAATAACTGTCTAGCTTAAGTTGGATCGCCTCACTTTCAGTTTTCACACAAGCCATTTCCTTTTGCATTACCTCAAGACGAGTTATATACAAATTAATGTCAGTTTGTTTTCGGGAAACCATTTTAGTTAACTCGGTTTTATCTTTCTTTAATTTTTCAATTACCGATTTAAACTCCTTTTCATGGTTTTCATAAAACATGTTGGCTTCAGTGCACTTCGAAAGATCAACGGTCAATTTCTGATTGTGAATGAATGTCACATCATATTTCTCTTGCAAAGCCTCGTGTTTTCTTTGCAATTCACACCACTTATCATTCAATGAAACATGTTTGTCTTGCAAGTCAAACAAACTAGCTTGTAAAGCATCATGTTTGCCTTGCAACTCAGACATGCTTGTCTCTAAATCAGCACATTTAATACTCAATATGTCACAATTATCACAACTAACAGAAGTGGGTTCATCGACACATACCTGACTTGATGAACTGTCGACATTAGCCATAAAGGCTGAATGGAGAGAAGACGAAGAATAAGCAGCTTGATCCACCAAAATAGATCTTCTTTCAATTCCTGCTGTAGCTTCTTCCAAAAGCTCATCAATATCTGCATCAACTGACGCACTTGATGTCTCATCCACATGATCATTACCTGAAGTGGAGGATTCTTCATCTGAGCTTCCACTATAACCGGAGCTGTCTTCATCTTCAGAAGATTCATCACCATTGGTGGAAGATTCTCCACCACTGGCGTGATTTAAATCCTTAACCACTTCAGCAAAACATGTTGTTCCATCTGGAGCATCACCACTCAGCTGAATTGACCAATCACAACCTTCATCTACTTGAACCACAAGTGCCTGGTTGGCATTAGATGGTCCTGCTTGACTCTGGTTGTTGACAGGCACCAATGTGCGCTCATTGTTCCTTACTTGGTTCTGATTTGCCCTGTTGCCTTGACCTCTGAAAGGATTTTGGTTTCCATGTTGAGATGGCCTCGTACATTCACGTTTGAAATGACCACGTTCACCACAATTGAAGCACTTAACAGCCTACTTATCAAACCCATACTTGGTGTCTTTCTTGCTTTCCAAGCTGGTTCTGCCAGTTCTTTCCATGAAATCCTTTGCTCGCCTAACAGCACTGGCAAAGGCCCACTTGATGTCCATCATCTTCATCTCCTCTTTATCGATCTGCTGATAGTCTTCTTGTGTCAGATTAATGTTACCAATCTGACCTTCCACTAATCCACAGTATGCGCTCACCAAAGTGTTTAGCAGCTCCATGTGTTCCTTTGCTACTTCCACACTGACTTTAGAAAAGCTTGAGGTGTCGAGCCGTACTGTATTTGACTTTGATTGCTGACCAGCAGATGATGTGCTTCCATAACACGCTTGCTGTTGAGGAGGAAGTGGATTCCCATATAGATCAGTTGGTCCGGTAGATCGAACAGGTAATGGATTTCCGAACATATCAGTTGCTCTGATAGGTTGTTGGCTTTGCTGTTGTGGCACTGGTTGAGGAACTGATTGAAGCGGGTTTCCATACATGTCTGTTGTTGGAGGCTGCTTGACCGGAACTTGGATTGGATTGCCATACATATCGGTGCTAGACACAAACGCCGTCTGAATCGGAGCATGGGTGATAGCTTTTGCAGGAGTGCTGGGTGTTCCATAATACATCTTAGGATTCTGAGGTACTAGAACTCTTTTCGCCTTGATAGTTTCTTCCTGATTCTTATTTTCCAGTAGTTGAACAAAGTCATTGATGTTTGTTGTAGCCAAAGTACCATTGTACTTCATGATTTCCAAGAAATTATTCCATTGAGGTGGCAACGCATCTGCAAACTTTTTCACAACCTCTGCTGAAGTTGTAACAACCCCAAAATTTCCCAATTCAGTCAACAAATGATTAAATCGACTTGTCAAATCTCCTAAAGATTCATTCTCCATACAAGTAAAACCATCAAACTCTTTCTTTAGCAGGTCGCGTCTCAATTGACGTGTCGCTTCATTTCCTACGCCCCTTGTCTTCAATGCGTCCCACAACTTCTTCGTTGTCTTGAAACTGACAAATTGATGATAAATATCTTTACTTAACGCCTGAGTAAGAATGGCATATGCCTTCTTTTCCAAATCATAGACCTTCTTCTGATCTTCCGTAAGATCTGCAAACGTAGCAGCAGATGATGCGGCAACCTCTATTGTTTGATCGAAATCTGTGATGAAACGCAACCACAATTCTGTATTTTGTCCAAGGACGTATGTATGAAATCTGTCAATCCATCCTGGATATTCGTATAAGTGCATCAACTTTGGAGGCCGATTCAAACTTCCGGTTTCGCTCTCGCTTAAGAGAATGCTTTGAATACTTGGAGTTTGATTTGATACGAATGCCCATTGACCGGTAGAAATTGCATTAGCTTGAGAAGATACCGGTGCGGGAGATTCGGCCCACGAAGGAGACAAACTCGTGTTTCTATACTTTCCGCTATCCGGAGACGGAGTACCATAATACATCTCTGTATTTACCGGAGTACCCCAAATCGGATTCATTTTAGATGAAGAAAAATTATTACACTAGTTCTCTCGGGTTCTCCTTGTTAACAACCAACCAGCCGAAGGATCCCTGATCGAAAGACGAGAAAAACACAAACTTGTTAAACTTAAACAGACTAGGATCGAAGGATCAATACTTGTTCGAAGGATCAACAGTGTTCGAAAGATCACTGTTGAATTTCGTACAATGATTTTGAAGGATTCTCCAATCGAAAGATCCTTATCTTTCGAACCAGAACTGTAGATCGAAAGATGTATTCTTCGAAAAGATTCCTTGGATCGAAGGATAAGTCACAGACTTCGAAGGATGTTCGAAGGATGATTATCTATCGAACTTCCTTTGATCGAAAGATGATCTTTCGACTTCGAAGGATATCCTTCGATCTGTACTGACACAGTTGACAAAAGTGACAGGTTGGTGAAAAGGTGATTTGTTGGTAGAAAGCTTTCGGCAGAAGGTATGCTCAGACCATATTTTTTACCCAAACCAAGATTTGACCAATAAAATATTACTTAAAAATGATAAATGATAAATTTTGTATTTCTTTGTTTAATCGACTCCGTTTTAAACGTAGTTTCGAATATGTATTATTTCTAAGTATTTTGATACTAATGTTAAATGTAAACATTTCAGTTTTAGGTATTTAAGGATTACGGACGACGGTCAAGCTAGCTTTTGAAGAACCGAACACGAACTTTTGAAGCTTCCGCATAAATTAATTCTGTTTTAAACAATGTTATGATGTAAACCGTTTGTTAAACAACTTATGGATCTTTTAATTAGTCGGTTGATAACTAATGTTTGTAACCTTAGAACTTGGTTTTTGAAACTAAGGTTTTAATTTAGTCATCTTTTGTATAAAATCTTATGAATTATTACTAAATTCAAGTAGAAATTTTAAGGGTGTTACAAGTTGGTAATCAGAGCTTAAGGTTGTCAACAAAGTGTTCGGTTCAAGCTTGATCGATCGTCCGGTAAGAATTAACTTATTATGTTAATAAATTATGTCTTATGAAAGAAATGAGAAATGAATCGAGATGCATGGGAAGAGCGTGTTAACACACTCAAACCCGGAAAGTGCATCAAATGTGAACGGTTAAAGCAAGTTAGGAACATGGCTAAACCGAAACAAATGAAGCAATGTTATAAATGAAATGTTTAACGTTTAAATGTAAACATTTCATTTTCAAGATGTCCGATGGAAACGATGATAATCCGGTGCAAACAAGCACCGAACAAATGAAAGAGATAATTGCCGAAGAGGTAGGGAAGGCAATTGAAGGAAGTCTATCCGGGTTTATAGACAAAATTCAAAGCACGGTGTTGTCGCTTGTTGAAGAGCGGGTTAAAAGGTTGGAGGATAATGTCAACCTTATGAAGGAGAAAACGGGAGAACGTAAAGGATGTTCATATAAGGAATTCATGGCGTGTAAACCGCCAATCTATAACGGGGAGGTTGACCTGATAATTTGCCAAAGATGGATAAGTGACGTCGAAGGAGTGTTTGAATGAACCCACTGCGACGTAGGTGACTTTGTTGCTTACGGAACGGGTCAATTGAGAAATCAAGCCAAGGATTGGTGGGACAATAAAAAGAAGGAAATGGGAGCCGAAGCGGCGAGGGTTATGACTTTGGACGAGTTTAAGGTACCATTCCTTAAACACCATAGTCCCAAAGCGGTTATTAACAGGATCAAGGAAGAATTCATCCAGCTAAGACAAAAGGGTGAAACAATTGATAAGATCACGGGCATCTTCATGGATAAGCTGAGATTCTGTGACGAGTTAGTCACCACTGAAGAACAAAAGATATACTACTATTACAACATGCTGAGTGCTGAGTACCGGGAGTTTATGACTCCCTCAAAGTATGAAACTCTCACGGAAATCATCAACACCGCCCGGGAGCGGGAAATCGAGCTGAAGAAACAAGTTGAAAGAGGTGAGCGAAGGGCACAGGATGTGAATCCAAGCCCTACAAAGAAAGCCAGAACTACTGAATCAGGGAAGAAAGTGGAGGCTAAAGGCGGGTCGCCAAGTTGCAAGGTATGTGGAAAGGGGCACAAAGGTGAGTGCCGCTTCAAAGATAAGCCGTGTCCGGTATGCGGGAAGACGGGGCACACTGCGTCACTATGCCCCGGAAAAGTTTCCGTTTGTTACAAATGTTATCAACCCGGCCACAAAAAGTCAGAATGTCCCGAGTTGGTTGGGAAGAGAGACACAAAAGAATCTCCAGCAGAAGCTCCCAAAGCGAAGGCTAGGTCCTTCCAACTTACCGCGGCTGAAGCAAAAACCGAACCCGATGTGGTCTCAGGTATATTCACAATTAACTCAATTCCAGCACGTGTACTGTTTGATACGGGTGCGAATAAATCCTTCGTTTCGCATGGATTTATTCGACATCCTTCTTTTGTATTAACAAAGTTATCTGTGCCCTTAGAAGTAGAAATAAGGGGACAACAAAAGTTTTATAGTTTGCGACGTTTGTCGAAGTTGCAAATTAAGCATAGACGATAAGGAATACTTGATAGATCTAATTCCGATGTCAATGGGTGAATTTCAAGTAGTCGTTGGGATGGATTGGCTATCTCAGCACCACGCTAAGGTCGTGTGTTTTCGTAAGGAGATAAAGCTAATATCTCCAAACGGGAAACACGTCACTATCTATGGAGAAAAAGGAGGCAAGCCAGTAGTATGCTCAATGTTGAAAGCTCACAAGCTTATGAAGCAAGGATGCAAGGCATTCATGATATACGCAAATGAGCCCGAGAAAGAATCACGAAAGATTGAAGATGTACCGGTAGTACGAGACTATGAAGATGTGTTTCCGGAAGATTTACCGGGGATACCGCCTGAACGGGAAGTAGAGTTCGGGATCGAATTGATTCCGGGCGCAAAACCCATAGCAAAAGCACCATACCGACTCGCACCGTCGGAATTACAAGAGTTGATGTCCCAGATTCAAGACCTGTTTGACAAAGGATTTATAAGGCCGAGTGTGTCTCCTTGGGGCGCACCGGTATTGTTCGTGAAAAAGAAAGACGGAAGCATGCGTATGTGTATTAATTACCGGGAGTTAAACAAACTCACAGTAAAGAACCGATACCCGCTTCCGAGGATAGATGATTTATTCGACCAATTGCAAGGTGCGAACTGGTTTTCAAAAATTGACCTTAGATCGGGGTATCACCAAGTAAAGGTCAAGGAGGAAGATGTGCCGAAGACGGCTTTCCGCACGAGATACGGACATTACGAATTCCTCGTGATGTCATTCGGGCTAACAAATGCACCCGCGGCTTTCATGGACCTCATGAACCGGGTTTGCAAGCCAATGTTGGATAAGTCAGTCATCGTGTTAATCGATGAGATTTTGGTGTATTCGAAAAGCGAAGCTGAACATGCACACCACTTACAAGAGGTGTTAGAGACGCTTAGACGAGAAAGGTTGTATGCAAAATTCTCTAAGTGTGCCTTTTGGTTACGAGAGGTACAATTTCTTGGCCACATCATAAGTGCCGACGGAGTATTGGTGGATCCGTCAAAGATCGAGGCCGTGTCAAAATGGAATCCCCCGAAGAACCCATCAGAAATTAGAAGCTTTTTGGGGCTTGCGGGATACTATAGGAGATTCATTCAAGATTTCTCCAAGATTGCATCACCGCTAACAAAGCTAACCCGGAAGGAAGAAAAGTTCATTTGGGGTGTCGACCAAGAAAGAGCACTTCAAACGCTAAAAGAGAAGTTAACTCAAGCTCCGGTACTGACATTGCCGGACGGGGACGAAGACTTTGTGGTTTATTCGGATGCTTCACTATCGGGACTTGGATGCGTTTTGATGCAACGGGGCAAGGTAATAGCTTATGCCTCGAGGCAATTGAAGATACATGAGAAGAAATATCCCACGCACGATCTCGAGTTGGCTGCGGTGGTATTTGCATTAAAAATTTGGAGGCACTACTTGTATGGGGTAAAGTGCACCATATTCACTGATCACAAGAGCTTAAAATACTTCTTCGATCAGAAGGAGTTAAATATGCGACAAAGGCGATGGCTAGAAACGGTGAAAGATTTTGACTGTGAAATACACTATCACCCCGGAAGGGCAAACGTGGTGGCGGACGCCTTAAGCAGAAAGACAGATTATGCTCCGATACGAGTACGATCATTACAACTCATTGTGACTTCGGGCTTACTTGAACGAATCCTGTAACACCTGTGTCATTTCAACCATCAAACAAATGCCCAACCAGTGAAATATTGTATTTCATACTTGGGATTTGTAAAAATATGTGTATCGTTTACAAATATCAATTCTTGTTCGATTTCAATCACTATATCGCTTTCTGGAAGGTTATACGCGCACTAATGCGTAAATATAACCAGTTTAATGCAACAAACACTCCGGAATAGTGAAATAGGCTTAACATACCTTAAATAACCTATACATAACTTAGATATAAGTTTTGGAAGGTTTGGTGTGGTGAAATCAAAGTTAATTCGCTTACAGGGACTAAAGTTGACAAACTGCGAAAGTATGCCAATTTGAACTGTAACAGACATTCCGGAACATGACCATAAGTTAAACATACCATAAGTATCCTTTACATAGCTTAGAAATAGGCTTTGAGGTGTTCGGTATGCTAAAATAAACTTTTGTGTCATTCAGGGACTAAAAGTGTCAAAAAGTGCACAAGTTTGCATTTTCGCGCATAACTTACGTTCTGAATACATCTGGACATCCAAAAATTTATGTAAGCATGACTACATTATATTTAAGTGTTCGCCTTAAGAAAAATCCATTCGTTGCGTCATTTGGATCGTTTTTCGCGCTTATGCGCATTCCGTCGTAATTAAGCGAACATCGCGTTCGTACGACCAAACGAACCATCATCCGGCATATTTTTGAGTATGTTTTGAGTTCCCTATACTTTAACTTCATTTTAGAGCCTTGAAATGAGGTTAACGGGGTTCAAACGCATCGAAAATCGCTTAAACAAGGTGCAGGGACCATTTCTGCAAAATCTGCCAAAACAGGGGCCTAGCGTGACGCGACGGGCCTTAGCGTCACGCGAGCCCCCATCTGGACCAGATTCAGTGTTTTAAATGCAAGTTGCAACCAATTAATCCACAACCACATGTTTGCAACTTGCTTAATCACTAAGATAAGGAGCATATGTGGCTCCATAACCTTTGTGACAAGTGTACGGCTCGGATCGTGGCACGATATTCAAGAAACGATCCTAGCGGCTCTACTTTATCTATAAATACCCACCCCCCTTTGGCTTAAAAACCCACAAATCTGATTGAAAAGACTCTAAGTTGGAACCTTCGTTTCATACCTGAGCTATTTTGATCTGGGTTAGCATTCGGGGACCCTTCGTAAGTATTCTTTCGTTCTTTTCCTTATTTTACTGCTTTTCGAGTCAGAAAGTCAAACTTTGTTTGACTTTCAGCGTTGACCAGTAATGGTCAATGCGAAGTTCGTCTGAACTTCGCAACGTGAGTGTAATCACGTTGGTTATAGTCCCTTGGGACTATGCCTACTGATTACCACGTTGTCTAGGGTCGTAGGGTAAGCGATCTAATAAATCGCTTATACCTCGAACCCGACCCAGTTTGGTCGATCATTAGGATCCGACCAAATACATTAGGTGACCATAGTAGGTAGGGAATAACCTTCCGAGGTTATACCCTATGGTCACATCATTTAAGTAGTTGTATGATAGGTAGTTTATATGCCTTAGGTAAATTACCAGAATACCCTTTTCATGTATAATTGGTAATTAAGCATATGTAACCTAAACCTTTGTCACATAACTGATTATGTAATATGTTTAGGCATATAACACTTGTCATAGGGCTAGTTAGGCGGTCCGAACGCGTTTCACGCGAACGACGCGTTAAAGTAGCATAAGCTACCTAAACGGGTCGTAATGGGTCGTAGACACTTAGGTTAAGTTTCATTTAGTATGTAGGCTTTGTTAAACCAAAAGACACGAGTCTCTACACTCGTTTGGTTTACAAACCCTAATGCTACCCGATCCTCCGATTTAGGTCCGGTTTATTAATGTAGCTACCTATACTAGGTGCCGTTTGATATCCGCGATCTCTAGCATTGTTTAGTTGTTACTCAAGGACTACTGAGCAATCTCAGGTGAGTACATAGACCCCTCTTTTACTGTTTTCCAAACTGTTTTGGGGTGGAACACATGTGCCTACTTGTTACTTTCATGCTTTCCTGTTTTGACATCATATACTTGCTATGTTCATTAGTACATTATAGTACATGATTTCATTACATTTCATGCTATGTATGCCCATTGTGTGCGTACTTAGTACATTGTTTTACGTTGCTTTTCTGTTGCATATGCTTATCCAGCATATGAACACATTATACTACATATTGAACCGTTGTAATCATTTGACTGTGATCCGTTGATATCTGTGAACCGTTTGTATCTGTGAACCGTGTGAACCGTATTTGACATAGACATTTCGGCATAGACATTTTAACATGATTGACATTTGATCATGCATTTCCCACAAAACATAACTTTGATTTAAACCAAGTTTTACTTCAATACTTTGTTTTTGTGCATATGGTTTAGTTGAGACATTTCACTTGCCATACATAACATTCTGACATAGACATTTGACATGGATATTTGACATAGACATTTGACATGGATATTTGACATAGACATTTTGACATTGGTTTGGTTTGATTAAGTGATTAAGTAACGATGCGTGTGTAACATGATACAAGCATGGTGGATACGCCGCTGGTACTTCCTATATATAAGTGTTTGTATGGTATTACATATTGTAGCGTTATTTGAATCATTTCAGTTTGAGACATAGAACATTTTATACAAATGACATACTTTTCACAAGACATTGTTTTACAAACAACTTATCTTATACAAACTCATCTTACATGGTTATTTATTTAACCATACATTATTTACTTATCTATACATATCATCTGATCTTATCGAATTTCAAATGATTTACAAAACAAAGCAAATTACAAGGTTCATGACTAAACATTTTCTCAAACATAAGTCATGGAACCTATTTTCACAAAACCTATGTATCTCACAGGCATTTTTATGCTGACGTACCTATTTTCACATGTGTTTTTCAGGAGCTGTTGCATAAGATGGTCAAGATACACATAGGCAGACTTGGGCTTTAGTAACAATAAAAGATGCAAGACTAGTTAATTATGTTGTATTTCTTTGTTTGTTAAGACATTGTATCACTTTTACTTAATAAAACGAAACTTCAATTGCCATGGTTATGAAACAATTAATTCTGTTACAACACTCCCCGACATTTCCGCCACGTTTTGTATGTTCCACGTGGTCGGGGTGTGACAGAAAAGATGGTATCAGAGCCAATGGTTATAGGGAATTAGGTTATTAGTAATTAGTAATGCTTTGACCTAGTCTATAACCTTCTTAGGACCCTAACGCGAGTTTACTTGCGTTTAGTCATAAAACAATACCGTCACCTATCCTTAGGCGACGACCACAACAAGAACATAAATTTCAAAACCGCTTTGAAAACTAATCATCTGTTCTAGGATGATTGATTACTAGGTTTTGAACCCTCTGTTATAAGGTTTTGAACCCCTTTGAGTTTTCAAAAATCTCGTCAAGGTTTTGGGTTTTAAATAATGTGAACACGTGCAAACTGGAAGGGTGAATGCCTGTATTCTGGGTTTTCTGTCTAGGCAAGCACTTCGTATACATCTCATCAGACGCGAGACCAGTTGTGCTTACCTGGGAATTCTTGGGATGAGTGTTCACTTATAGGCGAGCATGTCTTCGCGATACATTATTTTTGACCTATTTACTTTGATTAATCACCGAGGTCGTTTGTTGCTTTGTAGTAACAAACAAATGACCACTATCCATTGCTTTCATCAAATTTGTTTCATCTCATTCTTTTCGTCTAATTCTCTCACTCGTTTCCTTTCATGTTTCCTCTTTTAGAATGCCTCCTCGACGCGAAAACCAGATAGAGACTACCGAGTTGGCAGAAATCATTGCGCAGCAAATGGTTGCTCAATTCCCAAACCTCTTTGCTCAATGGAATCAAGCCAACAACAACAACAATGGTCTGTGCAACTTCAAGAGTTTTAACTCGGCGAAACCACTCAAGTTTAGTGGTTCTGAGGGAGTGACTGGGCTTCTTCAATGGTTCGAGAGCATTGAGAATACTTTCCGCCACGTGCAGTGTCCTGACAATCGCAAGGTCGAGTTCTCTTCGAGTGTGTTCCAGAAGAGGGCCCTTACGTGGTGGAATGGGGTGATGAGAGATCGTGGTGCAGAAGTTGCTCTAGCACAGACATGGGCTGAACTCAGGGCTCTCATGATGAAGGAATTATGTCCTCGTCACGAGATCAGGGCCTTGGAAAGGGAATTCGACAATCTTAAGCAAGACAGCGGTGAGCATCGAGCCTACACGGACCGTTATGAGGAGTTAAGTCTGTTATGCCCAAACATGGTCACGCCTTTGGATAAGGCGATCGAAAAGTACATTGATGGCCTTCCCGACTCAATACAAGACATTTTGACTGGTAGCAACCCTACTACTGTTAGGCAGGCCATTGAGTTATCTGCAACCTTGACTGAATCGCAGATCAGGAAACGTAAGCTTTTCCGAAAGGGTGACAAGAAACTGGTCGAGGAATCGAACCCAATCGAGGAATCAAAGACCATGGATGAACATACGGAATCCCCTAAGAGGTCAAAGAAGCGAAAGGCTTCTCAGAACTTTGCCATGGTTACTCACAATGATCAAGCCGTCCCCAACCAACCAGCTCAACCCCCTGCCAGGAAACCCTACAAAGGAACTGCACCCATGTGCAACCAATGTGGCCTACATCATCATGCTGGTGTGAAGTGCCGCACATGCCAAGTTTGCGGACTTATAGGTCATACAGTGAGGGTTTGCCCAACAGCAGCAGCACCAAATCAAATTAACAACAATCCTGCTCAAGCTCGTTTCCCACGGGGATCTTGCTACAACTGTGGCGAGATGGGCCATTTTAGTAGAAATTGCCCAAGACTTGCTGATGCAAATCCAGCGCAGGGATGAGTATCTGACCGACAAAAGATAACGCTGTTTAGAAAATAATCGAGCCTTGTGTATTATTTTCTTTTATCACAATCTATGAAACAGTTGTTGTTATTGTTGTTTATAAATAAATCTTTCATTTACATTTCAATATGTTTATGTGGTTGCATGTATAAACATATCCCATACAATACCGACAATCAAGGAACCGCATTCCTTGAAGAACAGACTACTTCCAAATTTCTTCCCTTGTATAATCTCTTGCGTTTCCACGAAAATCCTAAGTACCCGTTTCTTCCAAGAGAAACGATGTACGAGGCGCCAAGTTAATAGCAATCAATAACAAGAAAAATAACAATTAAACAATTATGTGGTTATGTGCTTATGTGTTATCCTTTATGTGTCATGTGATCCAATTTATGTTATTCAAATCCTCGTAAAATCTTACATATCTTTGTGCAAGAGATTCATAGTAGGATACCCAAAGGTACTACTTAAATCCTTAATGGACTTCTACGTTGTAGTTAAAGTCCCTTGGATTATAATGTACTACTTCATAATTAGACCCTTTAGTGGTCTAGTTAAACAGATTGATCCAAAAATCTGATTAGGGATATCATGTGATGATATAGCTGAAAGGACTCCTTAGTGGCCTAATTAAGAAGATCCTCTGTTGATCTAATTAAAAGGACCCTATGATAGTCTAGTCACTCTCATCTCAGGTTTGATATCTTTCCCCACAACATTTCAAAACAAACTGTGCGGACTGTGCAAGGAATTACGTAATTATGGATGCATACATAATTATGGAATTTAGTGCACAGAAATCACAGCAAGTTCTATCATGTATCAAGAATTAACCCTATTCATTTCCAATTCTGATGAAGCATCCGTTGAGGAAAAATGAACTAGCTATTCATTTTTCACTTCTGAAGAATATCCATTGAGGAAATGAATATCCGTTGTTTATCTTTTCATTTCCATTCTGAAGAATAACCGTTGAGGAAAATGAATTATCCATTCATTTTCGTTCTAAAGAATATCCGTTGAAGAAATGAATATCCGTTGTGTAAATCCTTCATTTCCAACTCTGAGGAAGCAACCGTTGAAAATAACTCCGTTAGTTCATTTTCGTTTCTGAAGATTTATCCGTTGAGGAAATGAATATCCGTTGTGTAATCCTTCATTTCCAACTCTGAGGAAGCAACCGTTGAAAATGACTCCGTTAGTTCATTTTCGTTTCTGAAGATTTATCCGTTGAGGAAATGAATATCCGTTGTGTAATCCTTCATTTCCAACTCTGAGGAAGCAACCGTTGAAAATGACTCCGTTAGTTCATTTTCGTTTCTGAAGATTTATCCGTTGAGGAAATGAATATCCGTTGTGTAATTCTTCATTTCCAACTCTGAGGAAATAACCGTTGAAAATGACTCCGTTAGTTCATTTTCGTTTCTGAAGATTTATCCGTTGAGGAGATGAATATCCGTTGAATTTTCTTTCATTTCAACTTCTGAAGAATATCCGTTGAGGAAAATGACCCCGTTTGTTCATTTTCGTTCTGAAGAATATCCGTTGAGAGAAATGAATATCCGTTGATTTTTCTTTCATTTCAAATTCTAAAGAACAAACCGTTGAGGAAAATGACCCCGTTTGTTCATTTTCGTTCTGAAGAATATCCGTTGAGAGAAATGAATATCCGTGGATTATTCCTTCATTCCCATTTCTGACAAAGAATCCGTTGAGAAAGAATGAATCATCCATTCATTTTCGCTTCTGAAAAATATCCGTTGAGGAAAATAATCAGATTATGCTACATATCTTTGATGACTATTTGAAACAAAGTCATAGACAGACTCCTACGAATTAATTTCGGGACGAAATTTCCTAAAGTAGGGGAGACTGTAACACCTGTGTCATTTCAACCATCAAACAAATGCCCAACCAGTGAAATATTGTATTTCATACTTGGGATTTGTAAAAATATGTGTATCGTTTACACATATCAATTCTTGTTCGATTTCAATCACTATATCGCTTTCTGGAAGGTTATACGCGCACTAATGCGTAAATATAACCAGTTTAATGCAACAAACACTCCGGAATAGTGAAATAGGCTTAACATACCTTAAATAACCTATACATAACTTAGATATAAGTTTTGGAAGGTTTGGTGTGGTGAAATCAAAGTTAATTCGCTTACAGGGACAAAAGCTGACAAACTGCGAAAGTATGCCAATTTGAACTGTAACAGACATTCCGGAACATGACCATAAGTTAAACATACCATAAGTATCCTTTACATAGCTTAGAAATAGGCTTTGAGGTGTTCGGTATGCTAAAATAAACTTTTGTGTCATTCAGGGACTAAAAGTGTCAAAAAGTGCACAAGTTTGCATTTTCGCGCATAACTTACGTTCTGAATACATCTGGACATCCAAAAATTTATGTAAGCATGACTACATTATATTTAAGTGTTCGCCTTAAGAAAAATCCATTCGTTGCGTCATTTGGATCGTTTTTCGCGCTTATGCGCATTCCGTCGTAATTAAGCGAACATCGCGTTCGTACGACCAAACGAACCATCATCCGGCATATTTTTGAGTATGTTTTGAGTTCCCTATACTTTAACTTCATTTTAGAGCCTTGAAATGAGGTTAACGGGGTTCAAACGCATCGAAAATCGCTTAAACAAGGTGCAGGGACCATTTCTGCAAAATCTGCCAAAACAGGGGCCTAGCGTGACGCGACGGGCCTTAGCGTCACGCGAGCCCCCATCTGGACCAGATTCAGTGTTTTAAATGCAAGTTGCAACCAATTAATCCACAACCACATGTTTGCAACTTGCTTAATCACTAAGATAAGGAGCATATGTGGCTCCATAACCTTTGTGACAAGTGTACGGCTCGGATCGTGGCACGATATTCAAGAAACGATCCTAGCGGCTCTACTTTATCTATAAATACCCACCCCCCTTTGGCTTAAAAACCCACAAATCTGATTGAAAAGACTCTAAGTTGGAACCTTCGTTTCATACCTGAGCTATTTTGATCTGGGTTAGCATTCGGGGACCCTTCGTAAGTATTCTTTCGTTCTTTTCCTTATTTTACTGCTTTTCGAGTCAGAAAGTCAAACTTTGTTTGACTTTCAGCGTTGACCAGTAATGGTCAATGCGAAGTTCGTCTGAACTTCGCAACGTGAGTGTAATCACGTTGGTTATAGTCCCTTGGGACTATGCCTACTGATTACCACGTTGTCTAGGGTCGTAGGGTAAGCGATCTAATAAATCGCTTATACCTCGAACCCGACCCAGTTTGGTCGATCATTAGGATCCGACCAAATACATTAGGTGACCATAGTAGGTAGGGAATAACCTTCCGAGGTTATACCCTATGGTCACATCGTTTAAGTAGTTGTATGATAGGTAGTTTATATGCCTTAGGTAAATTACCAGAATACCCTTTTCATGTATAATTGGTAATTAAGCATATGTAACCTAAACCTTTGTCACATAACTGATTATGTAATATGTTTAGGCATATAACACTTGTCATAGGGCTAGTTAGGCGGTCCGAACGCGTTTCACGCGAACGACGCGTTAAAGTAGCATAAGCTACCTAAACGGGTCGTAATGGGTCGTAGACACTTAGGTTAAGTTTCATTTAGTATGTAGGCTTTGTTAAACCAAAAGACACGAGTCTCTACACTCGTTTGGTTTACAAACCCTAATGCTACCCGATCCTCCGATTTAGGTCCGGTTTATTAATGTAGCTACCTATACTAGGTGCCGTTTGATATCCGCGATCTCTAGCATTGTTTAGTTGTTACTCAAGGACTACTGAGCAATCTCAGGTGAGTACATAGACCCCTCTTTTACTATTTTCCAAACTGTTTTGGGGTGGAACACATGTGCCTACTTGTTACTTTCATGCTTTCCTGTTTTGACATCATATACTTGCTATGTTCATTAGTACATTATAGTACATGATTTCATTACATTTCATGCTATGTATGCCCATTGTGTGCGTACTTAGTACATTGTTTTACGTTGCTTTTCTGTTGCATATGCTTATCCAGCATATGAACACATTATACTACATATTGAACCGTTGTAATCATTTGACTGTGATCCGTTGATATCTGTGAACCGTTTGTATCTGTGAACCGTGTGAACCGTATTTGACATAGACATTTCGGCATAGACATTTTAACATGATTGACATTTGATCATGCATTTCCCACAAAACATAACTTTGATTTAAACCAAGTTTTACTTCAATACTTTGTTTTTGTGCATATGGTTTAGTTGAGACATTTCACTTGCCATACATAACATTCTGACATAGACATTTGACATGGATATTTGACATAGACATTTGACATGGATATTTGACATAGACATTTTGACATTGGTTTGGTTTGATTAAGTGATTAAGTAACGATGCGTGTGTAACATGATACAAGCATGGTGGATACGCCGCTGGTACTTCCTATATATAAGTGTTTGTATGGTATTACATATTGTAGCGTTATTTGAATCATTTCAGTTTGAGACATAGAACATTTTATACAAATGACATACTTTTCACAAGACATTGTTTTACAAACAACTTATCTTATACAAACTCATCTTACATGGTTATTTATTTAACCATACATTATTTACTTATCTATACATATCATCTGATCTTATCGAATTTCAAATGATTTACAAAACAAAGCAAATTACAAGGTTCATGACTAAACATTTTCTCAAACATAAGTCATGGAACCTATTTTCACAAAACCTATGTATCTCACAGGCATTTTTATGCTGACGTACCTATTTTCACATGTGTTTTTCAGGAGCTGTTGCATAAGATGGTCAAGATACACATAGGCAGACTTGGGCTTTAGTAACAATAAAAGATGCAAGACTAGTTAATTATGTTGTATTTCTTTGTTTGTTAAGACATTGTATCACTTTTACTTAATAAAACGAAACTTCAATTGCCATGGTTATGAAACAATTAATTCTGTTACAACACTCCCCGACATTTCCGCCACGTTTTGTATGTTCCACGTGGTCGGGGTGTGACAAATCCGGGGGGACAAGATGAAGCAGTAAAGACGGAAAATTGGAGAAAGGAAAGGATTGTTGGCCAAGTTAAGGATCTTGAAGTAGGAAACCACGGTTTGAAAACGCGTTTCAATAGAATTTGGGTTCCAAACACATGTAGAGTTAAAAAGCTTCTACTAGATGAAGCTCACAAGTCTCGTTATTCCATCTATCCGGGAGCGACCAAGATGTATCATGATTTAAAACAAAACTATTGGTGTCCCGGGATAAAGAGGGATATTGTGAAGTATGTGGAGAAGTGTTTGACCTGCTTGCAAGTCAAAGCGGAGCACCAAAAGCCATATGGTAAATTGCAACCATTGGACATCCCAGTTTGGAAATGGGAACAAATCACCATGGATTTGTTGACCAAATTGCCCAAGACTAACCGCGGGTTTGATGCTATATGGGTAGTCGTGGATAGATTGACGAAAAGTGCTCACTTAATTCCGATTCGTGAGACTTATACATCCGAGAAGATGTCGGATGTGTACACCAATGAAATCATAGCATGTCATGGGGTACCGATATCCATTGTGTCAGACAGAGATACTCGGTTTACTTCGAAATTTTGGCATGAATTTCAAGAACAAATGGGAACCAAACTGTTCATTAGCACTGCTTACCATCCACAAACGGATGGGCAGAGTGAAAGAACAATACAAACGTTGGGAGACATGCTACGGGTGTGCATAATAGACTTTGGAGGAAGTTGGGATGTTCACCTACCATTGGTTGAGTTTTCGTATAACAACAGCTACCATGCTAGTATTAAGATGGCACCGTACGAAATGCTCTATGGTAGGAAATGCCGAACCCCGGCATGTTGGGGTGAAGTGGGCCCACGTGAACTTGCCCACCAAGATATAGTACGAGCCACTAATGAAAAGATTAATGTGGTTCGGGCACACTTGAAAGCGGCTCAAGATAGACAAAAGGCGTATGCCGACAAAAGGAATAGGCCAATCAAATTTCAGGTTGGCGACAAGGTCATGCTCAAAGTATCCCCATGGAAGGGGGTTATCAGGTATAGAAAAGGAGGAAAATTAAGTCCGAGGTTTATCGGTCCGTTTGCAATTATAGAACGAGTAGGAAAGGTAGCGTACCGCCTTGAACTACCGGAGGAACTAAGCGGAATTCATAGCACATTTCATGTATCACATCTTCGGAAATGTCTAGCGGATGAGACGACTTACATTCACTACGATGATATTGAAGTGGATGATCGCTTGAATTATATTGTAAAGCCCATAGAAATTATAGATCGAAAGATTAAGCACTTGCGAAATAAACAAATCGATCAAGTCAAGATCAAGTGGGAGCATAGGAAAGGTTCGGACACTACATGGGAATCCGAAGAAGAGATGCGACGTCTCTACCCCACACTATTCGGTACGTAATTTGGTTTCGGGGACGAAACCCTTTTTAAGGGGGATGGACTTGTAACATCCCAAAAATACAAATCCTTAAATTTTTCAATTAAGTTGCAAACAAATTAGTAAAATAAACCAATTAATAATGGCACTAACCTAGTTAGTGTAACACTTATGAGTAGTTAAATACATTAAAACAAAATAAAAGAAACTAGAGGGACCAAAGTGTCAAACTTGAAACTAGTTTTAAGTTAACATTTTAATAAAACACAAACTCAATAAAATTGAGTCTGTGGATCGACCAGAAGCCAGGGAGGGGCGACCAAGCTTCTCCAAAACCCTAACAAGCACAAATCTCATAAATTGAAGGTGATAATCTGGTCCAAAACGAAATCCGAGCTTATAATCGTAATCCTCATCGCAAGAGGGTTATAAGGTATGTAAAATTTAATAAGAATTCTCCACTTGAAATTCTCATGAAATTGGGAAAATCTGAAATTCATGGTTGCATGTTTGTTTTATGATGAATTAGGAACCATATAGTGTCTAGGGACAAACCCTAGACAAGTACAAGTTGAAATCATGTGAAATTTTAGTGAAACCTATGAACACCATTGTAGGTGATTAGTGGGTTTTGTGTAATTTGATGAACACTAGGAAATTAGGTGTTTTTCTAATGTAAATTGACAATTTTGAAGTGATTTCAGAAATTTAGAAGCTAACAATCATGTAAAACGGTTGATTGATGTGAAATTATGGCTAAGTGATAAGCTAGAAACTTGCTATATGATCATGTAAAATTCCGCCTTTAAAGTGTTTGTTGAAATGCCTCAAAGAAAGCTCGAAACTAGAATTTTGAAGTTAAAACACCTAATTGTGATGTTTTGGCTAATATGCGATATGTGATTTAAAAAGAGTTCTAAACATATGTAAATGAACTCTATAGGAAAGGATACCGGAACGTCGAGCGGACAAGCCGGTGGTGATTTGCGGTTGAAGGGCGTGTACTAAAGGTATGTAACTTGACCCGTTACATTAAATAAATTTTGATAATTATCATATATGTAGTTGGATTGTGTATTAAAAGTTGAGTTGGATTAAAGCGATGATATTCGATATGGTGAATTATAAGCCAAAAATCTGGTTAGACCTCGTTGGTAATCATCAAAACGGAGGATTCCTTAGATGAGCTAAACGGGTCGAATAACCAAGTAAGGCATGGTAGTACATTGTAGTATGGATACTCGGTCTCTTGTTATTATTGATAAATGACATATTAGGATACGAGGATTAAAGATGTTGGTTTGTATGATTGAAATCCGAGAACTTGATTCAAGTAAACAAACAAATCAAACCAAACATAACTTCCCAGCGTCTACCGTAAATTACGGTATATACCGTAATTTACGGTAGAGACCAAAAGGTTACGGTGGGTTTCATCTGTGTTACGGTGGAACCAGAACTTCCCAGAAGCCACCGTAACTTACGTTATCTACCGTAAGTTACGGTAGAGCTTATAAATAAATGATAAATTTTGTATTTCTTTGTTTAATCGAATCCGTTTTAAACGTAGTTTCGAATATGTATTATTTCTAAGTATTCTGATACTAATGTTAAATGTAAACATTTCAGTTTTAGGTATTTAAGGATTACGGACGACGGTCAAGCTAGCTTTTGAAGAACCTAACACGAACTTTTGAAGCTTCCGCATAAATTAATTCTTTATGATGTAAACCGTTTGTTAAACAACTTATGGATCTTTTAATTAGTCGGTTGATAACTAATGTTTGTAACCTTAGAACTTGGTTTTTGAAACTAAGGTTTTAATTTAGTCATCTTTTGTATAAAATCTTATGAATTATTACTAAATTCAAGTAGAAATTTTAAGGGTGTTACAGATATTGTACCAAAGCGTGCTATCTATTATAGCTAAAAGACAACTATAAACATAGATTATCGGTTAATATATCAGTTACATACAATTTAACTGTTTACCCAAAAAGACAATATAAACTGTTTATAGACATAGGTACTTAATAGAATTTGAATACAACTTAAAGTTCAACAAACATTAACTACAAACACACATTCACCTGCCTCAACAACTTTCAGCAAAACTAAATCAAACAATCAGCAGACTTTAGAAATCAGCATATCTTTATTCTCTCATCAACATTTCCCGGATTTGCACTTTGAATTGGAGCTCAAAATCCAAGGAATCAGTATCATCTTCATCCCTATCAAGCTGAAGGTTAAAAAGATCTTGGAGGTCAACTGGATTCAGACCAAGTGCATTCTCCCTTGATATCTTTTCAACACTACCATCAGACTTGATCAAAGTCAATTCATGGCTCTTTTTGTCAGACTTCCACTTTACTATTTTTGGATCTGATAGGTTTCTTGGGAGAAGTTTTATTTGAGAGGAGTTTGGCGATTGAGGCCTGCTTACCAACTTCTGAAGTGCTTGAGCAACTTGAGCTTGTAATTGCAACGAAGCATCATCCAATCCATATCGTAATTGATTTCTGATAGACACTTTTCTGTACTCAGCATACCTATTTTCATCTTTCTCATCCATCAGTTTTTGTCTTTTTCTTTGGTTCAAGGCAGCGATGGATACATCTGCTGATGAGAACAGCTTTTTAGATGTAATGGTCTACCGACGTCTAACAGTGGTTTCATCTTTGTATACTGGCTTTTTAAGAAGGGATGAATCTGTCTTTCTTCACTCTTCTAACTTATTGTAAGCTCGATCAATATACTGCCTAGACCATTTTCCAATTTGTCTAGCAGTCCCAACCTTAGCTGCTACAAGTTCTGCCTTCATTCTCTTGTACTTCAACACTTTATCCACTTCAACCTTTTTGTATTGTTTCCAGTTGGGAGCAGATTTTTGCATTTGAGGATCTTTATTCATCGTTTCAATTCTATTAACTTCCTCATTAAGAGCTTCAAGGGGCCAGTCTTTGAAATTAGACATGTAGGCTTCGTAGGGCTTGGTATCCATGATAGTGGTCAAGAAATCATTCCTTAATGTCTTTTGTAGCTCAGCATTTGGTGACAGATTTGACATATTCTTACTCAGGTCTCTAGCAAAATCTTCCAACTTCTTGACTTCACCAAGCCAATGTTGTATGCGAGCTGAGAAGTTAATGTCTCATAGCCCTTTACACTCTCCTTTTGCCTTATCTTCTGCTTGTTTGCCCTTTAGCTTCAGATATTCATAAATATTCTTTGGATTTTCGAATCCATGAAGAGATGGGAAGGTTCTTTTGGATGGATCATCCTCTGTGTAAAATTGGGTCATTTCATCTTGAACTGCAAGCAGTTCCAAAGGGAAAGTTACTGCCAATGGGTTGATCTTTGTTGATGGAGGTGGGACGAATGGTTTGGGTGAAGTTTGAATGAATAGAGTAGCTGATAACGGAATTGGTGCGGGTATATCTTTTTCTTCCTTCTCTTCTTCATGCACCATGAATTTTCTCTTTCTTGTGTAAACAGATTTTGGAGAAGGAGGAATTAGAGAAGAAAAAGGTGTTATGAGTGTAAGGGTTGATTGTGATGGGAATTGAAATTGAGTAGAATCAGTGGATTGACTAACAACTGGTGTCTCAACCGCTGTTGTCTTAACATGTGTTGAAACATTTATTGCATCAACAATTGTTTCAGTGGAGGTTTGCAGTGGTGATGAGGATTTTGTATCCTGCTTTTTGACAGGTGGTTTTTCTGGTGAGAGTTTTGTTTTAGGTGTATCAGAATCTGGCTTCTTAGGTTCAGCAGTGCTTTTAAGTTTTGCAGCAGTGGTTGGGTTTTCTGGTGGTGATATTGGTTTAGGAAACATGACAATAGGAGATTAGTTATGTTTGTGTGATTTTCTTCTATTTGACGTTCCAATGTTGAGCACTTCATCTTCCTTTTTTGTATGCTTCCTCTTCTGCTTTCGTTCAATCTCCTTATCTGTCTGTTTGTTGACGGTATCACCAATTCCAATTTTTTTTACCAGTATCAGATTTTCCAGGAGATTTTGCAGAAGTTTGCTTGGCAGGCTTTGGATTTTATTTTGGCTGATTTCTTGGTGTTGGTTTGCCAAAGTTTTTCATGGAATCCTTTTCCCTCTTTTCAGCATCATCCTCATTATCTTTTTCAAACACAGGTGCAGGGGTAGTACCAGTTAACTTTGCAATGCATTCTTTTATGCCCTTGATGTCAGCCTGTGTGTCTTTGTATCTTGCTTCAACCATAACTCTAATTAGCTTCATGTGGGAATTAAGTTGAATCTCAGCCAGTTCCCTTTGAGCTGCAAGAATGGGTTGTACATAATTCCAAAGCTCTTGGCATAACTGCTGATGAGAAGGTTGACTTTTGAAAGCATCCACCAACTGCTTCAATTGATCTTTCATATCAGCAACAGTTGTTTCCAAGTTAGATATCCTGTCTGTCAAATCCTGGTATTTTAATCCATCACCTAACTTAATAGGATCATCTGAATTCCCACCAGAGGTGGTTGTATCTGCTTTTGAAAGAGGAGGTATCTCCAAATTTTCATTAGCAGATGCCCCTTGTTCTTGGTTCTGGGGACTTCCCTCTGCATCAGTGGTTACCTTAGTGATCTCACCCGTGGTTAACTTGAACTCACCAGTGGATACCTTGATAGACACAGCAGTGGTTGCCTTCAAGGGAGTCAGACTGATGAAACTACTGTCCAAATGTAAATCAGTGGATTTGACATTTGTAGCAGCTGCCCTACTTGAAATACCATCAAGAATTTGCTGAAATTCAAGAGGTGTAGCCTCCTCAACTATTTCTGGGTTAGGTAATTGAAAAGGTTCAGACATAGCTATTGTTGAAGTAACACTCTCAGTAAAGTGTTCGTGGGAGGGATTGCTATCAGTCTGAATGTCAATAGCTTGAAGCAGTGTTACAAACTTTGGTGGAATAGAAGATGAAGGGATTGCTGTCGAAAGAGACATTGCCCCAGGAGAAGGGATTTTAAGTATACTCTCATATGAGTGTATGACATCATATTGTGGTGTCCCTGTGAATACAACATGTTCCTTTTGTGAGGAATCATGAGGAGTTTGGTTTATGGGTTGAGATCTTTCCACATGTTGTGAGGAAGTAGCAACAGTGGTTTCTAGTGACATCTTTGTTGTCACAGGGTTAACCTCTGGGATCTCATCTTCTAGAGGACCCGTTTTGCTGGTTTCGGTGGGCTTTTTGGATTTTGTTTTGGTCTTTTTGAGTTTTGTTGGTGGGGGTTTCACAGCAGTGGTTATAGTGTTGTGATCACCAAGAGCAGTGGGCTCAGCAACAGAGGTTTGAGGAGCAGTTGGGGACTCATCTAAAATTCCCTCATTCCCCTCTGCTTCAATTTTGGAAACATCTGACTCTTTAGCCATAAGGCGAGTAAAAGATTCAGATGTTAGACTATTCATTTTAATAGCTATACCTTTTTCAAAAGCTTTTTGAGAAACATGTTTTTGCAGATAGTAGCTTAATAGTCTAGGAAACATAAGAAAACCAGCAGTATTCCCCTTTTTAATAGCAGCAGTTTTCCCCTTTCTAATGTTTTCTAAATTTGCAACCAAATCAACAAACAGTGCCTGGGAGTAATTAAACTCAGTATTTGTCAAAATTGCATACCCCAATGACTGAATTTTCAAAGGTATTTCATTAAAAGAATTAGTTTTATTTGAGAGACAGATTAAGAGAGTATGGAACAGGAATTTCATTTGTGTTGGAAAATTATGTTTAAACATAGTTGCCTGATTCAACAGTCCATCATATCCCCTCCCAATCAAGTATGTTTGAATCTCATTTTTTGGGAAAGATGTCTTACATGCCAAGTCGTTTACCTCAAATGTTGTTGATATAGTACTGGGGGTAATAGCAACCGATTCACCTCCGACTTTTGAAGTTATACTTACAGCCACATTGTTTTGTTCTTCAATATTCGCATTTGCCCAAAAAATCGCAGAGAGTCTCTTGGTAAATGGGTGCGTCGGCGGTAAGAATGACCTTATATTTAGATGATGTAAGAACATCAATCATTGAATGATAGAGAGTATTGTTCTCGGTTTTCTCAAAAATAGCCAGATAGTTATGCAAATTTTTCATCATCAAAGCCATGATCGGAATTGAAAGTTGCGAGAGGTTGGCGAAGAAGTGTTGAAGAAGAAGGTGGAAACCGCTTTGATGAATTTTAAACTTGAGACGAAAGTAAAACCTCTGTTTAGGGATGAAACAGGGGTTTATAAAGTGAAAAAGTGAATGCTGACGTATCAGAAGTTACAAAGATCTGATGGCTAACATCTGTCCACGTCAGAACCTCTGCTCTGATAATGGATGACAGTTGTTTGAAAACCACTGTTGGCCAACAATAGATGTTAGGCAACATTAGTAACTCAGCAGTCCTTAGATTAAACAGAAACTATGAGAACAGACAATACCCTTCAGCGGTGTTCGGAAACTACTGTTGGGCAACAACAGATCTTATGCAACAACAGTTGTTTTCAACAGACTTTTAATATAAACAAATAAATTGATATTAAATATCAGCAGCCATTTAATGCAAAACATTTAAAAAATAAATTTTCATGGGAAAAATATAAAATTAAATATCAAGAAACATAAAGGACAAATTTGAAACCTCTGCCAAAAAAAATTAAAAAAAAAACATCTTCATTTAAACACCAACAATAATCTACATACCACTTCATCGGACACAAATGTTTTAAACAGTGGTAAATCAACAGTCGCTAGGATAAACAGCACTTATTAAAACAGGCAATACCTTTCAGCAGTGAATGAATTATTATCCAAACAGAAGTTGATTCAAAACATTAACAAATACTATGAAAACATTGATAATCAGTTTTGATTTTATATATTAAGACTTATTATTATAATGCAATAATAACCTAAAAAAACCATTGTTGATGGAGTTTTCCAATATTTAAAAAAATAGCTATTTTTGAGAGTTTTTTCCAATATTTAAAAAAATAGCTATTTTTTAGGAATGGAGTTTTCATGTTCTGAAGACATTTTACAAAGATCTGTTGAGCAATAACAGATCTTCAGAACTTCTATTGTGTTAATCGTTGATAATTCTTTGGAAACTGCTGTTGGGAATAACAGATGTTGGCAACAGTAGCAACTGAACAGTCGTTACAAAAAACAGAAATTATGAGAACAGACAATACCTTTAAACAGTCGATGAATCTTTTGCCAAACAGATGTTTTAAAAACAGCTGTTTCCAACAGACTTTTAAAGTTTTTTGTCAATTTTTTTAAAAATACATATTTTTGAAGAATGTTCAGAACTTCTATTGTGTTAATCGTTGATAATTCTTTGGAAACTGCTGTTGGGACAACAGATGTTGGCAACAGTAGCAACTCAACAGTCGTTACAAAAAACATAAATTATGAGAACAGACAATACCTTTAAATAGTCGATGAATCTTTTGCCAAACAGATGTTTTAAAAACAGCTGTTTCCAACAGACTTTTAAAGTTTTTTGTCTAATTTTTTAAAAATACCTATTTTTTAAGAATGTTCAGAACTTCTATTGTGTTAATGGTTGACAATTCTTTGGAAACTGCTGTTGGGAATAACAGATGTTGGCAACAGTAGCAACTCAAAATTTACAATAGCAGATATCAACTCTAACAACTGTTGATGCTCAAATTAGTAAAAATAAAATGCTCTACAAAGATTAATAGAATCAAAATTTACATATCACATATGACGATAGATCAACAATTACGTTGAGAACTGAACAACGAAATTTAATAATCTTCAGCTCTTGAACAATAGCCTATCCTCATATACTTGATCATAATCCTTGATTGATAAAGCGATACTTTAAATCATAAGAACCTACAGAAGGGTATGATGACCTTTTTAACTTGTATATTTCTTCAAGTCTGATGTAAAAGAATGATATAACGGTAGTAAAACGTGATGAAAAGCTTCTGCACTGTTTTTGAAGTCTGAAGTGCAGAAAGACATCACCATCAGGTTTCTGGACACTTGGTCTCTCGTAAACAGACCAAGATGCAGTCCATCAAAACACCTCTTCAGCTGTTTAACAGTAGCCCTCTCCTCGTATACTTCATCCTCAAGTTGCTTGATAAAGCGATACTTTAAATCATAAGAACCTACAGAAGGGTATGATGACATTTTTAACTTGAATATTTCTTCAAGTCTGATGTAAAAGAAGGATATAATGGTAGTAAAACGTGATGAAAAGCTTCTGAACTGACAATCATACTATATAGTGAAATAGCTAACAGGCTGATGATTAGGCTGATTGAAGAACTAATATATAAAATGGACATCATCAGTGATAATAAATACAAGAAAACCTGGAACAACATCGGCGCTTCATGAAGTACTCCACTTTTTGCACTTCAGACTTCAAAAACAGTGCAGAAGAACTCCCCACTGCTCGCTCGGAAAAAAACAAAGCTGAAATATATCAACACCTTAAAATAAATATTATCAACATATATCAACAGTTTAAATAAATCCACAAACCTAAAATAACCCGCAACTGGTTGTTTGAATTTTAGACAACTCTGATTAGGCTGAAATATAAAGCGAGAATTAGAATAGATCAGTTCAAAATTTAAGATTCAAAATCAGAGTAAAAAACATTCCCTCAACGATGTTGCAACAATGATGTTGGAAAAATTACGTGAAGTTCAAAAAGCTGTAACCGCAGATGAACATACTGAATATGCAAATTTTGCATCCTTCAAACAATCTATAAAAGGAGAAATCTGAGTGACATAAGAAAAGCTGAGGTGAAACGTTGGTGTGTGAAACAGAGCTTCAAGTAAAACAAAGATGTTGGAACAATGATAATGTGTAAACAGAGTCAACAAATGTTAGAACAAAGAACTGCAATCGAAGATTAACCGGATCAATCATGAGAGCTATGCATTTGAGTGAGAGAGATATGATCGCAAATATGAGTGACAGAGATAAATTGAAATTTGAATGTGGAGCCAAATTCATATATTTTATTTATAGGGAGACAGATTCATATGTAGTTTGAATTTTGAATTTGGAGCCAGGATTTTAAATTTTGAATATGGGCAGAGGTTTGAGGCGTTTCTGTTCAACAGCAACAGACCTTTTGTATGTGGGCAGATGTTTAAATTGATTTTAAAGTGATTTTGTATATGTGGGTCAGACCTTTGAAAATTAAAGTGATTTTATATATTAAGGATTATGATGCGATAATGACATAATGAAAGCCTTATTGGACAACATCTCCAGCTGACACATCAGTTTTTTCTTATGTCATTGAAGTTTCTTCTTTTATAGAAAGTATAGATATATATAGATGCATATTAAATATTAGCGATCGTTCAACTTATGAGGTATGCTTTAACCTTTCTTAACTCAATGTAAGTGTCGCATCACCCTTTTTTATCCTTTTTTTACTTTATTTCGTCCTAAGGAAATTGTTTAACATTGTTAACTCTATCTCACCCATCATTTTTTTATTAAATTAATATTAAATATTTAAACTAAATACAAAATAAATAATTATAATACTATTTTATTAACTTCTTAGGTAAAATAAACATCCATAATAAATAACATTAATTTCTTATTCTTTTATGCCCAAGTAAACACCTCTTAACATGAGGAGGTAGTGGTGAGTGAGCAAATTAACCGTCATAACAGATAACCGAACCATAACCGACATAAGCGAACCGATTTTAACTGATAACCAACATAACCGATGGTTATGGTTATGAAGATTTGGTTAACCGACCAGTCGGTTATGATTACGGTTATGAAGCTATGGTTAACCGATATAACCGAAACCGAATCGAACTTATTATTTTTAATCTATAATAGTATATAATATGTTTTACAATAACCATGTAGAGGTTTTTTTACTAAAATAAAAGTATGTTAGTAACAAAATGCTCTTGTTGTAGATGTCATTTATTTTGATGAAGTTGAGATGTTATGATTGTATGAATCTTCTGTATAACACTAAGTACATAATTAATGGATTTAAGTTGTTGATATTACACAATTTCATCAATAAGAATCACCTTTAGTGCATTTACATATGAACATACAATGAGGGTTGGGAAACTTGAAAATCCCGCCATCCCACATCGAAGGCTTAAGTAATTTTTTTGTTAACAATTATATATATATTGTTGGCGAGCATTGATGAATAGTAACTTTATTTTTATAATAATATATAGTTTTTTATTATCTAATTATTTTATTATTTAATATATTATAATAGTTTATTATTATATTACTTTTAATAACATATTTTTTTTTTCAAATATATATTTCCTTTACTCTTTTTAATAATTGTTTTTTTTCTTTTTTTGAACATATTATAATTTATCGATTAATTTGATACTTCTTTAATAATTTACGTTTATAACTTTCTTCTAAAAATTAAGTACGTATTTGTGCTTGATTTCTTTCCCTGACATTCTGATATAAGTTTTGTTAAAAAACGAAGTTGTACTCAAAATAATATATTTATTTGGTATCATAAAATGGTACGATGATAAACTAAATCGTTCTAATGGTTTGACTTTCTAAACAGCATGCTTTATTTTCAAATCACGTTTGTTTTACATTATCATTTGCTCGGTTTCGCCGCAACGCGCGATATAAAAAAACTAGTTACTTTATTAAAAGCGAACTTACATTGTTATTTTATTAAAGAATATTAGTCTTAATTGGATGTCTTATAAAAGGAGGCCCAAGCGAAGTCTAACACGGTGGATTTCATTTTTATTTTGTAGGCATTGGCATATGATTTTTTAACTTTAGCCCAAAATTTAGTTTTAGTTAAAAGTTTTGGTTAATAACCAAAATTAACCGAAGCAGAACCATAACCGACTTCATAACCGATTAACCATAACCGAAGTTCAGTTATGGTTATTATCCATAACCGAAATTAGCGGTTATGGTTATGGTAAAAAACCGAATCAAACCGACCAATACACACCCCTATAAAAGACATATTAACTTGCTATGTAATTTTTAACACCAATAAAGTTAGAATACACCCCCTTGTGACTTGTGTATACAGGTTTATAAAATTACTTTCATCTTCCAAGGATACTATGCTACTAATTATAATATGCCGGACTTTAAAATATATTATGGTTAACTGATTATCGATATGGGATTGTTTGCTTGTATACAATGTTTTGCAAACCGGATTAGTGCTGAATTGGTGGCTTAACTACTGCTTCAACATGCCAATCTCTTCTTAAGCTGATTTCCATCGGGTTTTCTTCAGTTTTCACTTTTTTACTTAAACGATTAATCCTATCGTTTAATTTTTTTTTTTGAACGGCCAACAGAATCAACCCCGAACACTCTCGGGGCACCCACTGGACCAAACGGAGTACTCCGAGAGTAACCCAGAGTCCACCACTAATTCCGGAGAAAACCCAGAAACCCACCCGCCCGTATACAGGATAGTGAAATTACCAGTAAAGCCCGTTTGGCTCAAAGATCGAACCCAGATTTACCTGGGTCTCCTATCATTGCCAATCTATCGTTTAATCAACTCCAATACCACATCCAATATAAGAAAAGATGAATGATAGTATTATATAACATCTGGTTCATACATCTTTATGATTGATTGATTCTACACCAATTCAACAACAAAACAAACTTACAGTTTCTTGGATGAAAAAAAAATGCATAAA